>CAJHQP010000364.1:0-204898 GCA_905132765.1 Moricandia arvensis
ATACGGGCGAGTTGGTCGGTCCGAGCCATCTAACTCGTCTGTATTGCGAGTTGGTTGGCCCATGTGGCATGATTTGCCGGTTCGACGAGCTGGAAGTCTTTCTCGGCCATCTTCTCCGTCCGGGGAGTTAGATGATCGAGTCCTCTAGTCATTTCGTCATATTGCCGTTTGGGATATGTTTTCCCCTTTTTTGAGGCATTATCTCTTTCCTGCACAAAGAACGTATTTTCTCGGTAGGTTTTAGACGTTGTTTCCGTCGTAACCGATTTTGACCCCATCATCAAATTTGGCGCCGTTGTCAGGGATGCTGATCACCATTAGACTAGGGGTAGGACTTCGTCTAGGTTTTTATTTTTAGTTTACTTACAAATATTTTATGTATGTTTTAGGTGCATGCAATCAAGTACCAAGAGAAACAAGGCAAAAAAGTTCTTGGATCCCTCAAACCAAGAGCTATTGGAGTTTCAACGCACGAACTGAAAGTCTTCAAGGCAAGTGTCGATCAACACCTTTGAAGTATCGAACGACACCTAACGGGAGTGAGTGTTACTCGATACCATGTATACGTGGAAATACAGAGATGGTTCCTCAGATGGTTCTAATTTGTGATAATCAAGGGGACCTGCATGACCTAGAAGTTCATCTGTCTAAAGTAGCAGGTAAGAAGATAGATGATCTGGGTGCTGGGATTGAACGACAAAGAGCACTTAGAGACTACAACATGCTTGATGAGTTCTACGCTAACAGGTCTGCAACACGTCGTTGTGCGTTCCGAAGGAATTACTATGAGCCACACCATGCATACCTCTCTCTCTCTCTCTCTCTCTCTCTCTCTCTCTCTCTCTCTCTTTTGGCTATGAAACCCTTTTGTTTTCTACCTAACGAGCACCCGATGAATCATAGTGATTTGTTTGAGGATTTGGTTTCTGAAGTTTGAGAACAATGGAGTCTCTAAACAGTACATTTCCTGCAAGCTCTTATGCCACTCTCTTGCTGGAGATGCGGCTTACTGGCTGAAGCAGCTGTCTCCCAAATATTCACTACCTGGAATGACACCAAAAAGGCCTTCCTCAAGAAATTGTCAATGATGCTGCAACAACTCAAGAGGGTATGTTGAAGTCAAAGATGGGACAGATCGTAGAGGGTCAGCAGAAAATGAATGTAGACTTTAAGACGCGGTTGGATTCTGTCTACATTGAGCTGAATGAGAAATTTGAAATTTTGAGCACTCATTTCAGGAAGCTAGAAACTCAATTACATTAGATTGATGGAACGGTGAAAAGGTACGAAGAAATGATTCTATCAGGGAAGGCTGAGTCGAGTCAGTGGAATTTGTCAACAATGTGATTGCTGAGAATGATGAAAGGATCAGGTTGGGGAAGATTGATGATTTGAAAGAATGTAATTGACGAAATCGCGATGTAAGTCGGTACACTGGTGTTGATCGATACTTTCCAGAAGCTCCGGAGAATCTGTAAGATCAAAACTTGCCACAAAATATCAATCGACAGCCTCCCATCATTGATCGACAACTATTAGGCAAGGTCACTGAGACTTGACGAAAAAAACATCGGTTGACACCAATCTTGTGTCGGTCGAAACCCTACTCATTCAGAGGCAATCATTTCTGCAACTCTGAAATTTACTGAAGGGATGGTTCAAGCCAAAGGTTGCGTATCCTAAGGAACCAAAGCATCGAAAGGGACCCATTAACTCACTAGAATTTACGGATTTTTTCAAAAAGGTGAAGATGATTCCTAAAGATGTCTCCTTTGAAGATGCTTATGATGGCCATCGTTTAACTCATTTCCTCAAGAACTCTAGAGAGAGTGAGGAAGATGTTAAGGCACTATTTGTTGAAGTTAGAAATGCACCTCCTAAGGTCAAGAAACTAACAGGGCTGACAAACCCTGGGAAGTTTGTAATTCCCTGCATACTTAAGGAGTTGAATTTTCTGATTCCCTCTGCGATACTGGATCTTCAGTTGGTGATATGCTCAAATTACTCTATAGCAACTCTCTTTAATAAAAGATTGATTGCAGCACTTAGGGATCGAATCTGAACGGAGCGTGGAGCACACAATAGACTATAGATATAATTAAGCTAGGCAATCAATATTAAAACCAATATATAAACAAATAAATTGGTTGTGTTATATACGGGAAAAGAATCAGACTTAGTGTTTCAAACAGCTTATCAGAACTCAAATTTATAGATGCTAAGGATTAAATAAGAACCGTCCTAAAACACAATTTCAATTAGTAAGATATCCTGCTCTCGCAACGAGTCTAGTCAGATGTCTAAATTCTTAAATTCCAACTCTTGTATGCGAATTCAGTTTTTCAAGTCAAGCATTAAGATCTACTTCGATTTGTTTGCTAAGTTATCTAAACCACCTTTTGTTTTTTTTATCAACCCAGCTAACAGGATTTGATTCATGTAATTTACCATGCTCTCACTTGTCCTAATCAATCAAATGTTTAGGTTTATAGTTAGTTATTCTAGAAAAAGCAATAAGAACAATCATGTGAAGGATCCAATAAGATTAACCTAGCTGTTCTATATCTAAAAAGTAAACAACCCATACATAATTAAGCAAGACATAAAGATAAACTAAATGAATTGCATTCAAAAGTAGAGATAGAAATATTGTAGTTCCAATCAAATCTCTGAATGAATCTTCTAAACTTCTCTCCAAAAACGCTAAGAATAATAAAAAGAATATGTCTAAACAACGTTTGTAAAAGCTATAAATATAGGTCTAAAACCCTAGGAGGTGTCGATCGACACTCCTTCAAAATCTTGGTTCTGATTTCTGTTTTCCTGCATAGATACGGGTTTCTTCATCTTTAACCTCCAAATGGCGTTGTGATCTCCGCTTTACTCCAAATCGTACCTAGACCTTTAAAACCCTAAATCGACTCGAAACATAATACAAATAATCTAAATAGGACTCATACTACGGCTCAAAAGTGGTATCAACCGTAGTATATCAGTTAGCATCATGTCTAAAACATCATTGGAAAATTGGGTCTTGTTACAGAAGCTTCTAAGATTGCTCTGACTTTCGCACACTAGTCCACAAAGTTTCCACAAGGTACTGTCAAAGATCTAGAAGTAAAATTTTGGAAATGCATCATCCCTGAAGAATTTCAGGTGTTGGAAATGTGATATCCACCTATTCATCTCATTCTGGTAAGAGCTTTCATGGCTACAGCAGGTGCAGTAGTGGGCATGGTTGAGAACATAATATCTTTTACACACATTGATAAGAATGTCTACTACGAAGCTTGACATTAGGGACTAGCCAAGCTTAGAATCATGAAGAACTTCCTTTATTTTAAAAGTTAGTATGCAAACCCCTGTGGGAAAAAAATACACTAAAGAAGAAGAGTAGAATCCTTCATATTAGGAGAGTCAGTAAGAAGTGACGTCTATGAATCCAAACATAGAGTGGATGAACTCACATAGTTTGGTTCTTGTTGCCTTTGTGAAGATGTCAGCTAGCTGGTCTTCACTTCTTGTGTAACAAGGTAGGATGATTTGCTTCTCCACTGCTTTTCTAAGCTTGTAGCAGTCTACTTCAATATGTTTGATCCTTTCATGGAAGACTGAGTTGCTGGCAATATGTAGCAACTTGATTGTCACAATGCATTGTGCTTGGTGATTGAGTCGCAATCCCGAAGTCCCCAAGTAATCCCTTGATCCATGTCGACTCATTGTTTAGCTTTCTCATAACTCTATACTGTGCCTCAACAGTTTAACATGACACAGTCTCCTGCTTCTTAATCTTCCAAGTCACCAGATTGCCTCCAATAAATTTGCAATAAACAGTAGTGATCTCGTATCAACCCTATCTACTGCCCAATAAACATCAAACTATCCCACAATCTATTGCACTCCATCCATACACCTTGACCAGGAGCCTCCCTTACATATCACATGATCCTCTCAACCATGTTCCAATGGTGTACTTTTGGCGCATGCATGTCTTGGCTGACTTGGTTAACAACAAAGCAAATTTATAATCTAGCGATGGTCAGATAGATGAGTTTCCCAAACATCCTTCTATACTTCTTGACATCTTCAAATGGAGTGTCTCCAAATTCCCCCTCTCGTAGCCCCTTGTAGCCATCTTCAGGAGGAGTTTTGGCTGGTCATCCTCCAAGGTTGCCTGCCTCAGTTGTAAGATTAAGTGTGTACTTCCTTTGAGACAAAATGAGCCCCTTTTTAGAGAGGAATACATCAATCCCAAGGAAGTACTTGTGTTCACCTAAATACTTCATGTCAATAAAAGTTTGCGAAATAACTTGGTTTCTTGGATGCCTTCTTTGTTAGTGCATGTGATGATCATATCATCAACATAAACCCAAATGACTGCAATTTCTCTTAGACCAGGAAGGGTTAATATAGTGTGACAAGCTTCTGACTTCATGAAGCCTCTTCCATTCAATATTGTAATCAACTTGTGGTACCATGCTCTTGGTGATTGCTTCAGTCCATAGATTACTTTCTTGAGTCTTAGAACATTTCCACGCTTGGCCAAGTGCTCTAGACCAGGATGTGGGTGCATGTAGACCTCATATATATCCTTGAAGGAAGGCGTTTTTGACATCCATTTGCCACAATTCTCAATCTAGGTTGGTTGCAAGAGATAGGATGATCTGGATGGTATGCAGCTTGGCCACTGGTGCAAATTTGTCCACATAGTTTTGTCCATATGTCTGAGTGAAGCCTCTGGCTACAAGTCTTAATTTGCGCCTCTCCACTTTTCAATTTTCCCAGTACTTGATTGTGAAGACCCATTTGTTTTTGACTACCTTCTTGCCCTTTGGAACTCACTTTCATACCAAGTATCATTCACAATCATGGAATTGGTTCACCTATAATTGAGTCTCTCCATTTCTCCAGATGCATTGCTTCTTCATAGAAACTTTGAACATGTCCTAGACACAATCCACTTATAAGTGCTTGATGTTCAATGGGAAGCTGCACAAATAAGCATACTACTCAGGTTTGATGAGCTACTTCTTGACTATTGAAATAGACCATTCTTATTGGTTGAACCTGGTTTTCCCCTTCTACTTCCTACTCTTCTTCTTCATGAAATTAAGCAGTTTTAGTTTCTTGTTCTTCAAGACCATCTTGATCATGAACTTCTGAACCATGTTGTTTCTCTGGTTCTTGTTCATTGTCGCCTTCAGGATCAGGATGAGTGACTTCTTCAACTTCTTGTTCAGTCGTTTGATCAGGAGAAGCTTCTTTGGTGGCCTCCTTTTCGTTTGACAAACCAATTCCAATGCTCTCCATGATGATCCTCAGGTTGTTGGCCTTCTCTAATGCTTGCGACATATCTTTGTGCTCATCCTAGTTCTTCTCAGCATAGAACCTTTTTATTTCCATAAATTTCACATCTCTTGATTCAACTACTCTTCTTGTTTTAGGGTTGTAGCACTTGTATCCTTTATCTGTAGAGGAGTAGCCTATGAAAACTTTGTGCTATTTGCTTCTAGCTTTTTCATTTTCTTCCCTGGTATTAACCCAAAGCAAGCCCATCCAAACACTCTGAGGTGATGAATGGATGGTCTGGTTCAATACTTCATAAGGGGAGATATCCTTCAGCACATTGGTTGGAATCTGGTTTATAAGATAGCATGCTTTCACCACATCATCACTCCATAACCCTTTAGGAACATTGGCATGGAACATCATTGATCTAGAAACCTCCATGTGATGCATATTCTTCCTTTCAGCCATTCCATTCTGTTACGCTGTATAGAGGCAGCTTATTTGCTGGATTATTCCATATTTGGCCAAAGGGTTCCTGAATGCATGGCTTGTACTCCCTACATTTTCTGATCTCAGTACCTTCACATTAGCCTTAAAGTGGTTAGTGATATATGATTGAAAGTTCATAAACATATCTAACAAACGATCCTTAGAGGGCAGCAATGTTAACCAAGTATACTTTCACTTCTCATCTATAAAAGTGAAAAAAATACTTGTGGTTTTCTCTAGACATGCATGGAGATGTCCAAATATCAGAGTGAACTAAGTCAAAAATATTCTCATAAATGGTTATTGATGTTGGAAACACAAATTTGCTTTGTTTCCTAAGATGCATCCTTCACATTTCTAGTGGCTAAATAACATATCAGGCATCATGCGTTATAATGCACGAGTGTGAGGATGGCCTAATATAGTGTGCCAAGTAGTGCAATCACACACAAAAGAGTTACTGGTCATGCATAAATGAGAAGGAGTAGAAAGGTCAGAAGGCTTAGTCTTTCGTTGATTATATAAACCATCCTTGTAGTTTCCTTCATCAATCACCTTCCTTGTCTTAAGGGCCTTAAACGCAATATCATTAGGCCTAAAAGCCACCTGGAAATTCAGGTCAAGTGTGGCCTTTTTCACTAAAAGTAAGTTAGAAGCAAAACCATGCATATAGAAGGCAGTGGATTCTCTATCAAACAACTTAAGATTTCCTATTCCTTCTATCTTCACCATAGCTCCATTGGCTATTGATACAGCCCAAGATAGGCTGTAATTCCATGGATATCTTGTAGGTGAGTAAATGCTTTGATAATCCTTGGAAACAGAGAACCAAGGACTCAATCTATTTCAAGGCTAGTAGATTGATGAGGGATACAAGAGAGATGACTCATCTCCTGATACTCCAAGGCTTCAGGTCTGGATATGACACACCAAATCAGAGAATCCAAGCTAGATTTTACACACCAGAAAGACTCAACTCGCCAAAGGCAAGAGAAGAGATGAAAGAAACGTTTTTTTTTTTATAAAAAGAGTGATTGATTACATCTCAATTCAATGCTTACAATATATAAAAGAACACGTCAAATCCCCTAATTCTAAACCAAATTGGTTTACTCTAATCCTAATCCTAATCCAATTTGAAATTAGTTTACAAATCCTAATCCTAATTAGCTTTGGTTTACCCTGGTTAAATCCAAAACGAAAGTGCCTTTGGTTCAAATTAAAAACATTACAATTAAACAAACATAAAGAGATTAAACCAATGGTTTGATTCCCTTGCCTTCTTGGTTATGTCTTCTTCTCTTTTCCACGCCAAAAGCCAAGTGTAGAATTGCTTGTCTCTGCGCTTTGGCCATTGATCTTTTGACTGGTCCAGTTGAGAAGCCAATGCGTCATCTATCAAGCTAGCACGCCCATCTTATAGTTGAAAACCGAAAGCTTTCACCTTGATTAATCATAGCAAGCGCCAATTCATGAGTTGTAGATGACTCTCCAAGAACTTTTTCTTCTTATTTTATTTGATCTGGAACGAGCTCACACAATACTTGTGTTTCTGCTTCATGTTCAGCTGCACTTGAGTACTCTCCTTGGCTATAAGCGGTTTGTTCTGGTTGAATATCTCCAGGGAAGTCTTTTGCTAGATATCTCTGATCCATGTTTTCTTTAAGCTCTTTGCACATGATGATTGGACACTCTTCATACCAACGAGCTTCCTCTTCATCTATCCACCATTCTCTAGCCTCACCCCGTAGCTGACCAACAGCCAGAGATAGCCTTTCTCATGGTGGCACTCGATTATGCCTAATACATCTATCAATATTTTCAGTCCATGATAGATTTGCTTCATGACCATATCCACCAGAAAAAAACCGAGGATGCAACATAGAAACGTGCCAAAGAACTCTTCTGGTTTCTTACTTGTGGTAGTTTCACTTCTCCGTCACTCTTCCCCTCTTCAAAACGACTTTGATGGTAGATCAGCTACCAAAGAGAGAAAATCGTGTGCAGTTGATGAAACCAGATTGAGATCTCTTACCCTAATCGGCAAGAGGCTCTGATACCAATTGATACGGCCCTGGATAGGCTGTAATTCCCTGGATCTCCTGTAGGTGGGTAAATGCTTTGATAATCCTTGCAAACAGAGATTCAAGGACTCAATCTATTTCAAGGCTTGTGGATTAATGTGGGACACAAGAGAGATGGCTTGTCTCCAGATACTCCAAGGCTTCTGGTCTGGATATTACACACCAGCAAGACTCAACTCGCCAAAGGCAAGAGAAGAGATGAAATAAAAGTTTTTTTTTATCAAAGGAGTGATTGATTACATCTCAGCTGACTGTGTACCATATATAAAAGAAAACTTCAAATCTGCTAATCCTAAACCAATTGGTTTACTGTAATTCTAATCCTAATGCAATTTGAAATTGGTTTACAAATCCTAATCCTAATTAGCTTTGGTTTACCCTGGTTCATCAAAAACGAAATTGCCTTTGGTTCAAATTAAAAACATTACAATTAAATAAACATAAAGAGATTAAACCAATGGTTTAATTCCCCTGCCTTCTTGGTTATCTCTTCTTCTCTTTTCACGCCAAAATCCAAGTGTAGAATTGCTTGTCTCTGCGCTTTGGCCATTGATCTTGTGACTGGTCCAGTTTAGAAGCCAATGCCTCATCTATCAAGCTAGCACACCCATCTGATTTTTGAAGTTGATTCATGAGCATTCCATGACTACCAGAGGCTGTATCTAGTCTCTTGTCCTTCTCTCTATCCAATACTTCATAGACCATTCCAATGAGACCTTGAAACTGCCCATTCAGCCAAGCTTTGATCAGTGTTTTTGCGAGCCCATTCCTTGGATCCCATCCATAATGTTTGACCCTGATCAGGATCGCACCAGCTATTATAACATTTCCTAAGGAAGTCCTAACATCACTAATAAGATTCATAACACTAATCATATGATAACTTGCACCTGAATCTATTATAATTGGCTTATAGGCAAAGTGATGTCTATCTGACTTCTTTGAGGAGATAATGAATTTGTCTGCTTGGATTCATCCCTCTGACTTCTTTGAGGAGATAGACTTGTTTGTTAGAATTGAGAATGTAGAAGAGATATGGATGAGAATAATGGAGATTCGAAGTGTTTGTCTGAAGAATAGAAGAGATGAACTCAAGAACACAAGAAGAAGTTTCTAGACAAAAAGAGAGAGAGAGAGAGAGAGAGAGAGAGAGAGAGAGAGAGAGAGAGAGAGAGTAATCAGAAATGGAAGATTCCACTCCTCAATTCGACTCAACAGGTTGCATACAGATTATATAGACACATAATAAAATGACATAAAGAATAAAAAGAGGGAAAACAATATAATAAGGCTCTCTGATCTAGTGAAAGTGACAGGACACCAACAACTCTCTTCTTAAGCTTAACATGTGACTTTCTTCCATATTGAATTTGTATCCATCCAAACTCACTCCCAATGGTCTCATTAGTCTTAGAAGGTATTCTGTACGAGTTCACATCAGTTCCTTGCTTCTCAAGGAAAGTTAGGGCATAGTTGATTACTTGTGATCCAAGACTGTACAAAATGTCTTCTATCTTAAGCAACCGCAGCATCTACCTTCTCTTTGTTTTCTCTTGTCAATGCATATTCTTCTAAACATGATCAGGCTTTATCTCAAGCTTTATCTTAGGAACTGATCAGGCTTCGAAACATGAAGAACCTCCCTCATTAAAACCTTACTGTCCAAAACCCAGTGGGACAAAAACACACTAAGGATTAAGAGTAGAGGTCTCCATTCTAGGAGAGTCAGTGTGATATGAGGTCTATGATTCCCAACTTAGAGTGGATGAAATCACAGACTTTGGTGCTTGTTGCCTTGGTGAAAATGTCAGCAAGCTGGTTTTCACTTCTTGTGTAACAAGGTAGGATGATTTGCTTCTCCACAGCTTGTCTAACTTTGTGGCAGTCTACTTCAATATGCTTGGTTCTTTCATGGAAGACTGAGTTGCTGGCAATATGAATGGCAGCCTGATTATCATAGTGCATCGTAATAGGTGTTGTAGTCTCAATGCCCAAGTCTCCTTGCAATCCCTTTATACAAATCAACTCATTGGTAAACTTCCTCATGGCTATATACTCAGCTTCAGCACTTGAGCATGACACAACCTTCTGTTTCTTGCTCTTCCATGTTACCAAGTTGCCTCCAATGAAGGTGAAGTAACCAGTAGTTGATCTCCTATCAACTTTGTGTCCTGCCCAATCAGCATCACAATAGCCTACAATCTATGTGCTTCCATTGCAAGCCATCCATACACCCTAACCAAGAGCCTCTCTTAGATATCTCATGATTCTATCCACCATGTTCCAATGATGAACCTTAGGCGACTGCATGTGTTGACTGACATGGTTCACTGAAAAGCATATCTGGCCTTGTAACGGTTAGATAAATGAGTTTTCCAACAATTCCCCTATATGCTTCACGTCACCACAAGGTTTGTCCTCGAACTCCCCCTCTCTAAGTACTTTGTAGCCTTCTTACAGTTGTGTTTGGGTTGTTCTTCCTCCAAGGTTTCTTGCCTTAGTTAAAAGATCAAGTGTGTACTTTCTTTGAGACAGGAAGAGCCCCTCTTTAAAGCGGCATGCTTCAATCCCAAGGAAGTACTTGAGTTCATCTAAATCTTCAATATCAAAGACAGACTTTAGAAATACATTGGTTTCTTTGATGCCTTCTATGTCACTGCTTGTGATGATTACATCATCCACATAGATCAAGATGACTACAATTCCTCTTGGACCAGAGAGTGTAAACAAGGTGTGATCAGCTTCTGATTTTCTAATGCCTCTTCCATTGAGTGTAGTACTCAACTTGTGGTACCATGCTCTTGGAGATTGCTTCAGCCCATAAATTGCTTTCTTGAGTCTTGGAACATTTCCAGATTTTACCAGCTTTTCTAGACAAGGAGGCGGGTGCATATAAACTACATCTTCTAACTCTCCTTGAAGAATAGCATTCTTTACATCCATCTGCGAAAATTCCTACTCCAAATTTGTTGCAAGTGATAAGATGATACAAATTGTATGCAGCTTGGCTACTGGTGCATATGTATTAACATAATCTTCTCCATATGTCTGAGTGAAGCCTCTTGCAACCAGTCTTGTTTTGCACCTTTCAACCTTGCCATTTGGTAGAAACTTGATAGTGAGCACCCACTTGCTTGACACAATTTTCTTGCCCTTTGGCAGTTCACTCTCATACGAAGTATCATTGATGATCATTGCATTTCTGTCATCTCCAACTGATTTTATCCACACCTCAAGCTCCATTGCTTCTGCATGTGATCTTGGTACAATGCTTCATCTAAACCCACAATAAAGGATTGATTCTAAGTTGGCAATTGCGCAAAGGAGCATAGTGCTGAAGTGGGATGAGCTACTGCTTGACTGTTGAAGTAGACTCTTGTGGTCACCCAGTTTGCAGGATCCTTCCTTATCCTTGTCCTCCTTCTCAAAGGTTGAACCTGAGATTTTTCCTGTTGCTTCTCTTGCTCCCCATGAACTTGGGCAGTCTCCTTATCTTGTGCACTCTCCTGATCATGAGCATCTGAACCTTGTTGCTATTCTGGTTCTTGTTTATTGCCCCTTTCAGGATCAAGATGAGTGACTTCATCAGCTTTTTGTACAGTCTCTTGAGTAGGAGAAACTTCTCTGGTCGCCTCCTTTTCCTTTGATACACTTATTCCAAGATTCTCCAAGATAGTTCTCAAGTTATTGGCCCTATCTGATGCTTAAGACAGATACTTTAGCTCATATCCAATTCTTCTCAGCATATAATCCTTTTCCTTCCATAAACTTTGCATCTCTAGATACATGTACTTTTCTTGTTTCAGGATGGTAGCACTTGTATCCTTTCTGTGTGGGAGAATAGCCTATGTAAATACACTTCATGCTCTTTGCTTCTAGCTTGTTCCTTTGCTCCCCTGGTATTAGCACAAAGCAGGCACATCCAAACACTCAGAGGTGATGAATAGATGGTCTGGTTTGGTTCAACACTTCATAAGGAGAAATATCCTTCAACACCTTGGTAGGAATCTTGTTGATCAGATAGCATGCTGTCACCACAGCATCACTTAAGAATCTCTTAGGAACATTTGCATGAAACATCATTGATCTGGCAACCTCCATCAGATGACTATTCTTTCTTTCAGCCACTCCATTTTGCTTAGGAGTATAAGGGCAACTTGTTTGGCTATACCATGTTTTGCCAAATGATTCTTGAAAGCATGGGTTGTATACTCTCCTCGATTGTCTGACCTTAGTACCTTCACACTAGCCTTAAAGTAGTTAGTAACATAAGACTGGAAGTTAATAAATGCATCTAACCCACGATCCTTAGATGGAAGCAATGTAATCCAAGTGTATTTTGATTTTTCATCTATAAAGGTGACAAAATAGTTGTGCCCTAGACAGACATGGAGAGGTCCAAACATCAGAGTGAATTAAGTCAAAACATTTTTCATAGACTGTTGCTGATGTTGGAAACACAGATTTGCAATGCTTTCCTAAAATGCTTGCTTCACATTCCAGATGACTAAATGACATATCAGGCATCATAAGTTCTAATGCATGTAGGTGTGGGTGACCTAATCTAGCATACCAAGTAGTGCTATCACATAGATTAGTACTGGTCATGCATAAAGGAGTATAAGAAGAATAGTGAGAAAGCTTAGTCTTTTGGAGATCGTATAAACCATATTTGCTGTTGCGTTCTCCAATCACCTTCCCTGTCTTAAGCTTCTGAAACTCAACATCATTAGGCCTAAAACCCACCTAACAATTCAGGTCAACGGTGGCCTTTTTCACCGAGAGGAAGTTAGAAGCAATACTAGGCATGTAGAAGGCAGTAGATTCCGATTCAAACAACTTAAGGTTCCCTATTCCTTCTATCTTCACCTTATCTCCATTTGCTATTGTAACATTCCCTAAGGCAGGCATAATATCAGTAATGAGATTCCTATCACTAATCATATGATGACTAGCTCCTGAATCTATTATGTTTGTGTTAGAGATAAGGGAATGTGTACTAGACTTCTTTGAGGAGATAATGGCTTTGGCTGCTTTGATCAGTGGACCATCATTGATAACATCCTTGCCCCAACTTTCTCCTCCATTAGAGTCGCTGATGAGTGCTAAATACATAGATGCACCTTTAAGACCTGGTTGATCATCAACTTCACCTTTGAGTTTTATTCTACTAGATCTGAAATCAAAACAACTTTGTTTGATGTTCTTCTTGACATGTCTTTTCTTGTTTTTTATTTTATCCAAGCAACAAGACCATCCTTCCATTCTTTATGTGCATATCTTTAAGAGCTGGCTTGCTTTCCCTTGTAAGAGATTGTGTGATGTTTTTTCTCTCTGAACTAGAGCACACACGCCATCAAGGTTAGGAAGTTTCTCTTCCTGCAGAACATGCTTGATCAGCTGGTTGTAGGATGGAATTAGATTCAGGAGTAGACTGAATACCTTGTCTTGTTCATATCTCTCCTTTATGATATATGGATCAACAGATAATGGCCTGAGTGTATCTAGCTCTACGCACATGCTTCTAAATTTTCCAAAGTATTGATTAAACTCCCTTCTTCCTGGCTCAAGTTGTTGATAATCTTCTTGACTTCAAACACCCGGCTCAAGTTGGAGAAATTTCCATAGACATTTTTAAGACTCCTCCACAGTTCCTTGGCTGTTTCACCATGAGATTAAATTCTAATAAAAATTTATGAATGATCTCAAGTTCTAGCTGGTCTTCTTGAACCCACTTGTCTTCATTCTTCAGGCCATGCGCATGTTTCTCCTCTTGAGCCATCTTCTTTGAAGTTTCAGCCTTTATGATATGAATGTCCCAAAGTCCATGACTCCCTAAGGTAACTCTGGCCACTCTTGACCACAACATATAATTATAACCCTCAAGGGTTACTGGAATAAAATTCTTGACTTCATTTCCATGACTGGTTTTCTTTTATCCAGTGGACAAAGATTAAGGAACCAGAAAGGTTATGAAGCCATAAATTGGGGAATAGAATTTCCAAATGAGAAAGAGTATAAGAACTCAGGTTTAAACAAGAATTTATGGATATGGAAGAAGATAAAGTAAGGATTTAAGATCAACAGAATGAAAATAGAGAGAAAACAAAGTAAAAAAACAGAGTGAGAAAACAGAGTATGAATTTGCGGAAGTTAAGTAAGAACAGAGGGTCTCAACAGCTTAGAGCTTTGATACCATGTTAGAATTGAGAATGTAGAAGAGATATGGATGAGAATAATGGAGACTCGAAGTGTTTGTCTGAAGAGCAGAAGAGATGAACTCAAAAACACAAGAACAAGTTTTTGGACAAAAAGAGAGAGAGAGTATGGCAAGAGAGAGAGAGAGAGGGAGAGAGAGAGAGTAATCAGAAATGGGAGATTCCACTCAATTCGTACATGTGTCTTTCTTCCATATTTGAATTTGCATCCATCCAAACTCAATCCCAACGGTCTCATTAGTCTCTGAAGTATTCTGAACGAGTTCATATCAGTTCCTTGCCTCTCAAGGAAGGTTAGGGCATAGTTGATTACTTGTGATCCAAGAATGTACGGAATGTCTTCTATCTTAAGTAACCGAACCATCTACCTTCTCTTTGTCTTCTCTTGTCAAGGCATCTTCTTCTCTTTGTTTCTTCATTTCAATACTCCCCCTCAAGCGTGATCCTAGGAACTGATCAGGCTTGGACACATGAAGAATCTCCCTCATTAAAACCTTAGTGTGCAAAACCCAGTGGGGCAAAAACATACTAAGGAAAATGAGTAGAAGTCTCCATGCTAGGAGAGTCAGTGTAATGTGAGGTCTATGAGTCCCAACTTAGAGTTGATGAACTCACAGACTTTGGTGCTTGCTGCCTTGGTGAAAATGTCAGCAAGCTGCTCTTCACTTCTTTTGTAACAAGGTAGGATGATTTGCTTCTCCACAGCTTGTCTAACTTTGTGGCAGTCTACTTCATTATGCTGGGTTCTTTCATCCAAAACTTAGTTGCTGGCTATATGAATGGCAGCCTGATTCTCACAGTGCATTGTAATAGGTGTTGTAGTCTCCATGCCCAAGTCTCCAAGCAATTCATTTATCCAAATCAACTCATTGGTAAGCTTCATCATGGCTCTATACTCAGCTTCAGCAATTGAGCATGACACATCCTTCTGCTTCTTGCTCTTCCAAGTTACCAAGTTGCCTCCAATGAAGGTGAAATCACCAGTAGTTGATATCTTATCAACTCTGTCTCCTGCCCAATCAGCATCAAAATAGCCAACAATATATGTCTTCCATTGCAAGCCATTCATACACCCTAACCAGGAGCCTCTCTTAGATATCTCATGATTCTTTCCACCATGTTCCAATTATGAACCTTAGGCGACTGCATGTGTTGACTGACATGGTTCACTGAAAAGCATATCTGGCCTTGTAATGGTTAGATAAATGAGTTTCCCAACCATTCTTCTATACAGGCTTCACATCACCATAAGGTTTGTCCTCAAACACCCCCTCTCTAAGTACTTTGTAGCCTTCTTCCAGTGGTGTTTTGGCTTTTGTTCCTACAAGGTTTCCTCCTCAGTTAAAAGATCAAGTGTGTACTTCCTTTGAGACAAGAAGAGCCCCTCTTTAAAGCGGCATACTTCAATCCCAATGAAATACTTGAGTTCACCTAAATCTTCAATATCAAAGGACATTAGAAATACCTTGGTTTCTTTGACGCCTTCTTTGTCACTGCATGTGACGATTATATCATTCACATAGATCAAGATGTCTTCTACAATTCCTCTTGGACCAGAGAGTGTAAACAAGGTGTGATCAGCTTCTGATTTTCTAAAGCCTCTTCCATTGAGTGTAGTACTCAACTTGTGGTACCATTCTCTTGGAGATTGCTTCAGCCCATAAATTGCTTTCTTGAGTCTTAGAGCATTTCCAGATTTTACAAGCTTTTCTAGACCAGGAGGTGGGTGCATATAAACTTCATCTTCTAACTCTCCTTGAAGAAAAGAATTCTTGACATCCATCTGCCAAAATTCCCACTGCAAATTTATTGCAAGTGATAAGATGGTATGAATTGTATGCAGTTTGGCTATTGGTGCAAATGTATCAACATAATCTTCTCCATATGTCTGAGTGAAGCCTCTTGCAACCAGTCTTGTTTTGCACCTTTCCACCTTGCCATTTGGTAGAAACTTGATAGTGAACACCCACTTGCTTGACACTACTTTCTTGCCCTTTGGGAGTTCACTCTCATACCAAGTAACATTGATGATCATGGCATTTAAACTGATTTTCTCCACACCTCAAGCTCCATTGCTTCTGCATATGGTCTTGGTACATTTGCTTCATATAAACCCACAATAAAGTCATGATGCTCAGTTGGGAATTGTGCAAACGAGCATACTGCTGAAGTGGGATGAGCTACTGCATGACTGTTGAAGTAGACTCTTGTGTTCACCCAGTTTGAAGGATCATTCTTTATCCTTGTACTCCTTCTCAAAGGTTAAATATGTGCTTGTTCCTGTTGCTTCTCTTGCTCCTCATGAACTTGGGTAGTCTCCTGATCTTGTGCTCTCTCCTGATCATGAGCATCTGAACCTTGTTGCTATTCTGGTTCTTGATTATTTCCCCCTTCAGGATCAGGATGAGTGACATTAGCCTTTTGTACAGTCTCTTGAGTAGGAGCAAATTCTCTGGTCGCCTCCTTTTCCTTTGATAAACTTATTCCAAGATTCTCCAAGATAGTTCTCAGGTTATTGGCCCTATCTGATGCTTGAGACAGATCCTTGAGCTCATCCCAATTCTTCTCAGCATAGAGCCCTTTTCCTTCCATAAACTTTACATCTCTAGATACAATTACTTTCTTGTTTCAGGATGGTAGCACTTGTACCCTTTCTGTGTGGGAGAGTTGCCTATGAAAATACACTTCATGCTCTTTGCTTCTAGCTTGGTCGTTTGCTCCCCTGGTATTAGCACAAAGCAGGCACATCCAAACACTCAGAGGTGATGAATAGATGGTCTGGTTTGGTTCAACACTTCATAAGGAGAAATATCCTTCAACACCTTGGTAGAAATCCTGTTGATCAGATAGCATGCTGTCACCACAGAATCACTCAAGAATCTCTTACGACCATTTGCATGAAACATCATTGATCTGGCAACCTCCATCAGATGCCTATTCTTTCTTTCAACCACTACATTTTGCTGAGGAGTATAAGGGCAGCTTGTTTGGTGAACTATGCCATGTTTTGCCAAATGATTCTTGAAAGCATGGCTTGTATACTCTCCTCCATTGTCCAACCTTAGTACCTTCACATTGGCCTTAAAGTGGTTAGTAACATAAGACAGGAAGTTCATAAATGCATCTAACACACGATCCTTAGATGGAAGCAATGTAATCCAAGTGTATTTTGATCTTTCATCTATAAAGGTGACAAAATAATTGTGGTTAGTCCACATAACCTTCGGAGAATCGAAGTTAATTTATGTTGAATCACTCAAAACCTAAAACCCCGACGAAGACTAAACAAAGAAAAACGGAAGATCATGCCCCCACTGCTAAAACATCTTCTAAAGCATAAGATTTTGGAAAAATTTGAGAGTCCCTTCTGTAGCAACATGTTTTGTGAATTCTCGATATTTGTCTACTAATCTTTCTTCAGAAAAACTACTCAAAAAACCCCCGGATCAATCCTACGGACATGAGAAAATTTTCGATTAAGTTGATCATGATAATTAAGCTCACCGCAGCTAGAGTTTTAGATATTAAACCCGGAAACTAAATTTACCAAACAGCCGCAAAGCATGGGTTTTTGAAAAGACAGGTCTTGTACAACCAAAGTCTATAACATTTTGCGGAATAACTTTCTATCGACAACATAATACAAAACAAATTTAATAAAATTAAGTTCGACAACGTTTTACGGACAACTTTCATGAAATAAATCTCAACAACATTTTATGAAACGAATTTCGTAAAATTAAACTCAACAGTATTTTTCAAAACAACTTTCATAAAATTAAACTCGATAGTATTATAAGAAACAGATTGTGTAACCCATCATTCACAAAGTTAAACAAGATAGTATTTAATGATACAATTTTTGCTAAATAAATTTGACAACCTAGGAAATTACTCTAGTAAACAAAAAGCGAAACCGTTCGGAAACTTCGAAAAATCAAACAAAGTTCTTAGAAAAAGACTCTCTAAGAAGGAAGGAGATGGAATGAGAGCTTGGAAGTGAACTTCGCCCAACAGCATCTCTCTACGGTTCTACTGTCCTCTCTCTCATTTCTCATCGCCCATGACCTCTCACCAAAGTCTCATCGCCCGTTGAGTCTTCCTGATCACCCTTGACATCTCCTAATCGCCCTTGGCTATTCCTAAACGCCAAAAAGGCCTTCAACGAGATGCTTATTCGTTTTCTTAAAATGAACGATATGAAGACAGATCTTCCAAACCAATCTAACTTCTAACAATACCGAGAAACAATCTTCACACATTCATGCATACTCAGCTCTCGTCATAAAGAAAAAAAAGTAAAGACATGAACGTCGTCTTAAAACGGACTCGCTTTTCTTAAAATCCACTCTTTCCAAGTCTTTAACCTGGAAACTAATTCAGATGACAGTCCGTTATTGTGTTTAAATCAACCGAGATTCTTCATCATCTTATTTTTGAAGAAGAGCGTACGCAAGCCATCAAAAAATTGGTTCAGCCGTTCTCCTTTGTAAAAAAAGAAGGGAGTGGGTACGTATACTATACTCATATACTCCCATACTTCAAAAAATATATTCCTCGGCATCAAGAAAACACTTTTCGACAAAGAAAAATCTTGCAGCTGTAGGTAGAAAAACTCTTAGACAATGCCGCACAATCAAAATCCTCTCAAAGGGAAAAGACAATCTAAAAATTCGTCTAAATATTAGCGTCATAGCCAAACCATCACAAACACACTCTCAAGAATTCTCCAGGATTCCTTATTGCAATAATGCGTTTATAGAACCTGTACGAAACTCGGACCAAAACTCGACGTTTATCCAAAGTCTTTAGGACTCTTTCGACTTAATATAACCATTTTCTTTTAAGATTCAAATTTATCAATGAAATTTGAAAACTTAAAAT
Source organism: Moricandia arvensis (assembly GCA_905132765.1). Taxonomy (NCBI): domain Eukaryota; kingdom Viridiplantae; phylum Streptophyta; class Magnoliopsida; order Brassicales; family Brassicaceae; genus Moricandia; species Moricandia arvensis. Next base: position 18,965 of record CAJHQP010000364.1, read on the forward strand.
CGTTGCTCCCGATTTCCATTGGACCAAACGTGTCATGGAAAAGCATCAAGATCATTTGCGACAAAGAAAAATTGAGAACATGAGTAGCAGAGAGCCAAATAAAGGGAACACTCTCTCCCGTCGTTGACTAGATCTATCACTGGTTGACCGATTCGTTTCGCTCGAGGAAAAAATATGTCATTAGAATTCCTCCCAAAAACCTACGAAAATGTTTCTCACAAAGACCATAATGAATAACCTTCGGTAAAACTCCATGAGTGATTAAAACCAACTTTCACTAAAGATCAAAATTAAAGCAGAAACGTTTCGCGTAAAATTTTCCAAAACATCGCTACTTCGACGACTCCTGATAAAACTTTGCAGTCTTAATAAAACCAATCGCCCCTACTTTCGTATATCTAAAAAAATATATACTGAAGAACCTAAGGGGAAACAAAAAGAGCCTAGTCCTTGCTTGAGAGCATTACAACTAATCTGCGAGCAACACACTTCATTTACTTTTATGCGATGCCCTTCTCATAGAACTTACACGAAACATCATTTGTATAGCTGCACCAAGTTATGTGAAGAAACTTTCAGATATAAACAAAACAAGTTTTACGAAGAAGTTTCGTAGACAATTTTCATATAGCTAAAAACAGAACCATATTATTCGCCTCTCTACTACAAATCAAAATTGTATCTCCTCGCACTACGCTATAACATATCTAACCCTTTAGCCTTACAGGTCGATTAGCCTCTTCTTATTACTTCCCTTGGTTACAACCAAACAAGATATCATCCTGCAACCATAAGAACGAAATACTAAAAAAAACTTCTATACAAAGGACACTTTTCATTAATTCGCAATACAAACAAACTTCAGCTGTGAAACCTCCGCATACAAACCAAAGTATTTCTCGGCAACAAGGTCAAACAAGACCTTCACGCCAAACCCAAAAACTTCTCTAACACGTTCTCAAAACGTAAAATTTTACTCGAGAAAAGAACCCATTCTTTAGTACTTTACGAACTGGCTTTTAACATAAAATATTTTTCTGGATGAAAGTTCCTTCTCGGAAACTCAAACAGTCATACGCACTAACATTAATAGAAAACACATCCTTCGCGAAGGTTCAAACCCAAGTGGTAAGCTCACTAACACTAACGTCCTAAATAAAATTAGCCATCTCCCTCCATAGAGATAGGCTCTCAGACATCTGACACACGGATAATAGCGTGCTATGAAAGAAATCTGGATATTGGCATGCTATAAAAGAAATCCAAAATTTTTGGTCAGTACTTCCAGAGACTTCAAAATTATCTTTGGAGAGATACTCAGTTCCTTATCAGTGCAAGTCATCTAATCCAAGACCTCATCTCAGACTTCAACACTGAAATATAACCATTTCGAAACCGCAAAGGGTGATTTAAGCCGAAACAGTTATAGAAACCCTAAACCAAAAGTAAGCCTAGTTTTGCCCTAAACCTAGGACACTGGTCTTAAACATCTCAAGTTTATGAGACTCGCCAATTTGACAGACATATACAAGATTCCAAAATATGTCCCTTCAATTATATTTGTAAGTTTATGAGACTCTGCGAACTAAAATCTTTCGTGTATTCTCATCTTATACAATGACAACTGTAATGATATGCTGAACGTCAGAAATGAGATGACAAGTCACATTATTTCTATCTGTTTTTGTGTATGGCTTCTCTATAGGTTTCTAAAAGGAGACGATCCAAAAATATATAAATCTAAGATAAACAACCTACAAGGCTAGTCCCGAGGCCAACAAAGGTCGAATATAAAAAAACATCGGCATCAACATGCTCAAAATTTTCCGCACAATACATAACTAGGCCGTAAAGAACCCACTGGAAAACGGGTAGTGAGAATCATAACTCCAGAACGAACTACAAAAGGCTTGATCTCTTCAACAAAAGGCTTGATCCCTTCAACAAAGGTACGCATGCAGCCTTCATAACGTGCATCCCCAATCTTTTCACATTCCATTCTCATGAGGAAAGAAGAGTGAGCCAACCACTTCAACTTTCATAAACGAGTGGTTTCAGCAACCTCACAAGGAATTACTCGTAAAATCTTACTATCTGGGGTGCTAACTATTGGGGTCAAAATCTGTCATGGCAAAATCAACAGTTAAAATCCTGTGAAAAAGTGTTCCCTAAGCAAATAAGAGCTGCAAATGTCAAAGAAACAATACGGCATAAGGCAAAAAATTTGAATAAGAATACCAGAACATATTTCGTACTTTGCATCCCGGAAAAGGAATAAAATAATTTATATACAAACATGAAAATATGTGAAAAACTTTCTTGCGATAAATGACGAGTTTTACGAAACAATCTTCTGTCACGAAATTCAGAAAGTTTCCGCGGAAAAATATCATTGTATAATCTATGAGATAATCCTCTGTAAAACAACTTGTTGGGATCAAATTCGGTAATCTCAAAATCAACTTCCAAGATTGGTATTAACTAGCGAGAACACTATCTTTTAAGAAACTCACTCGAGCTAACTTTAGGGAAATCTTGACGAAAAAAACACTTAAGGAATAATCTACGAAGCTACGAAACCATACGAAATCGTGGACCAAAATGACATCCTCTCTTCTCCATCACAACAAGACCAACCTATCTCGTCTCGCCATCACGAAGAGATTAGACACACCTGCCTCGCCAACTCGCCATCATGGTGAGACAAGCTCGTCTTGCCGTCTCGCTAAAACGGCTAGACGAACCCTCCTCGACGCTTCCCCATCATAACCAGACAAGCTCTCCTTGCCTTGTCGTCATGATGGCGAGACTGACCCCCCTCGTCGTCACGCCATCGGGTTGAGACCAACTCTGCTTCGTCTCGCCATCACGGCGAGACGATCTCGCCACCAACTTCATCTCACCCTATAGCCATAATGGACACTCCACCTCACCCTCAAGCCCTCATGGACAATCCATCTCGGCCTCTATCCCTCATGGACATTCAACCTCGCTCTCTCGACCGCATGGTCACTCCCATCTCTTAGTCTTGGCCAATCCACCTCGTCATCTCACCCTCACAGCACTCCATCTCGCCCTCACGGAACTCCATCTAGTCCTTAGTTCCTTCATTGCGTTCTCCTTCGAATCTCGATCAAAACACTTTTCGTTTCGTCTCAATCGAAGTTTCCGTTGAGATTTTATGTTAAAAACAAGTAAGACTTTTTTCCGTAAAATTCTGAATCAAGCAACAAGATGGTAACGGTTAGCTTAGCACCACTTTGTACAAAAAAACAGGTTGTAGGACCATATTAAAACGGAATTCGGATAAATCGGTGATTACTCCGAGAATAATCCAAAAAGCGCGTAAGTCGTAAAACGTCCCTAAACGGCCTCAAAATGATAAGATCCCACTTATGATTTAATTCGAGAACAGGCCCATATGCAATCACAGTTTACTCTACTGAAATAATGAAAATGGAAGAAGAGGATATATGTGAAGTTTCCAAGATAAACATGGACTTTGAGAAGATAAGGCAAGATTCGGCAAAAGGATACACTCGAATCTCGAAAAGATAAGGAAATATGGCCGACTCTGGAGGTGTAAATATGCAAATCCAAGGCAGAGAAGAAGAGGGACGATTTTGTAGACATAGAACTCTCTGCATTTAGGAACTCTAGGCATTATTCTCGACATGCTGAGTTTCCTATGTCATGCAATCGATTACTAGACGAACTAGCAAAGGCAGTTCGATCTCTTGTTAAAACTATAATTGAACTACATTCGGCTTGATCCTCGAAAAGGATACGTACACAGCCTTTCTTAAGGTTCAGTCCGGAATCAATACAAACTTTTTTGTGTGTTTTTATGTCTTTTTCTAAACGAGCTGTGGCTTACATAGGTTTTCTCGACATAGGTGGTTTTGCTAGCAAACTAGTTACGTTTCGTTGCTTATGTTATTCTACTTCGTTGTAATCTCGTTTCCAGGCAAACAATGAATACATTTTTGTCTATGGAACACTTATACGCAAGTTCGTAATAAAGATCTATTCTCTCATAAATTCTTTTGATTTTCTTTCTGTACTTTTGCGCATATATTTGGTAACTTGTTGTTGGCCCTCACAGAGAATCTGGATCCCCAAGAAACTTCGAGAATCTACACTTTCTTCTGATTTACAAAAATTGACAATGCAAATTTCGGTTCCCACACAAATTGCTTGACTATCCTCTACAACCATCATCTTTGAAGCTTCAGCCTTCATGATATGGCTGTACCAAAGTCCATGAATTTCCAAGGCAACTCACTCTGGCCACTCTTGACCATAGTAAGTAGTTAGTACCCTTAAGGGTTACTGAAATCAAGCTTATTCTTTTCATTTCCATGGTCGAATTTATTTTACCCACTGGATAATAGAATGAAAAAATTAAAAATTCTGAGAGAAAAAACAGAGTAGATTTGCGGGATAGAATAAGGGCGAGGATCTTAAAGATATGATACCATGTTAGAATTGTGAAGCTATGAGAATAGTAAAAGAGAGTGGTAGAATTTATGTGAGATTGTGTGAAGAACAAAGTAAGAATAAGAGAGATTGATTCTGGATAGTGTAAGAGAGAGAGAGAGAGGAGAGAGAGTGACGAGTTTTAAAGATTAGAGGAAGAAGGGAAATTACTCTCTTTAGTCTGAATACACTAGTTTGCATAAAATATTCAAAGAGATAAAGAAAGAGGAGACATAAAAGACATCTGGATAATAGACTGCTGTCTCTCTCCAACAACTCTATTTTATACATTCAACTTTGTTTACATATCTTCTCTGCCTATGGAGACCAAAGTACACAAGCTCCCTTCTTTGCCTTTCCTTCCAAGGTAAGTTAGGTCGTCGTTGGTTGCTTGAGAGGCAAGACTGTAAGGACAAAAACTCCGGATTCTTTTTCTGTCTTTGTCTTCTTTATTCCTCAGATATTCTTCTTCAACCAGATAATTTCTTTATTTATTTATTCTTCCTTATTGGTTCATATCAATACTTCACTTCTGAGATGATAGACAAAGGAGAGGCTATTATGAAAGCTTTTATAGGCATTGTGTTGAAGCTGAAGCTATTGGATATTAGGAGTTGTTTGGAGCAAATTCCCAATATCATCCAGACTGAATCTGGTCTCCAAAGTCGAGCAAATGACTGAAAACAACCGCTTGATGGGAGGCAACCCATTGGAAAGTGTACATACTCTTATTATTAGCTTTCACTAACTTTTGGTTTTCGTTTTGGTTCTTTTAGGATTTTTTGGAAAAAAAAAAACAGGAAGAAAAGTCAAGTACCAGCGTCGCTCGACACTCCTAAAGTGTCAGTCGACACCGCCTTCAACCCGAGTATCGCTCGAAACCTAATGAATCTTGATCGACACTCACTTCCATTCTCAGGTATGACTACTCTTTCCATGCCATTTATTTCATTTTTATCTATTTATTTTGCCAAACTCAGACTCTATAACAATGGTGAGAGTGTTGTTTAATTTTGGGGGAGTACTACTGACATGTTGTTCTGTTTCGAGAAAGGCGATGATGAACTTTTTCTTGGAACAAACTGCCTAACCACTCTGTAGCTAAACAACCTCTATCACCATTCTGAGTTCCTGATTTGCAGGATGTATTGAATAGAAATTACAAAGTGGATCGACCTACCAGTAACATGCACACTTACTCAGAATGTCTAAAGGAACCAAAGACGACCTCCAACCTAATCTACATTAATTTTCTTGTTTTGGGGCTTGAAATACACTAGATAAGATTCCTCCTACAGTTTTGGAAGATAAGATTATGTGTGCTTCATGTTCCCCCTCTCCCATCTTCGGCACCTATTAGAAAATAAAGAAAAGATTGATATGACTTTCAGATTAGTTAAAGAGTAGGAACGTTACCTATGACCCCACTATCTTACTAGAATGGGGTTGACAACACAAAGATGGAAGCGAGGGGAGGAAATTTCCTATGACCCCATTATTCGCCTACATTTTGCAGAGCTTGAAAATAAGAGAAGAATATAAATAGAATATTCAGATAAAGGGATGAAGAGAGAGGAAAGTGGCCAGAGAAGATTTCATGTGTGTTCAGAAATTTGTTGGGATAAGAGTCCATGTATTTGTTTGATTAATACTCCCAAGATAAAGAATGCACTTATATTTTAGAAATGAGGTTAGTGAACGGGTATGTTGATACATGCTCAAATTACCCTAGAGCTATTGATTGCTCTCTCAAGTAAGAGGTTCAGCTGTAGTACTCAGGGATCGAATCCATAGAGAGTGACGACACACAATTGATTTGGTAATCAACTTAGTTAAGCTAGGCAATTAATTTGACTTTTAATAAGTAAATAAGGATATAGTTGGTTTGTAAACAAGTAAGAAAAATAGCTAGATATAGGGTTTTCAGGTAGTGAGCTATAATTGATAGAAGCAAGGGGTTTTCAATCATAGAGCACAAACTCAATTAGTAAAAGTATTAATTGTTATATCTATCCTATGACCAAGTTTATATTCTACAACTTTCTTAGTCAAGCAATAAACGACCAGGTTCGATTGGTTCACTTAGAATCACTAGACCAGTCTCTCAATTGTCCCTAATAATTTAAACTCAACAGAATTTATTCAAGTAACGATCCTACTCTCACAGCGTCAATTATCCTAAGATCATGTTTCTAGCTACTCTAGAACACAAGCAATAAGCACAATTCTAATGATAGAACTAATAATCACCCTACCAATTCTATTGTTTGGCTAATCCATCAAAATCTTTAATTAACCATAAATTTAACAAGTGACTACTCAGACATAGCTAAGCAGAACATAATCATAAACATGAAATAATACATAAGATAAAGAATCGGGATAAAAGTGGGCTTCCAAGACAAAGCTTGAAGAAGTCTTATTATTCTCCCAAAAACCCATAATCTACTATTTTTGTTATGAAAAGTATCAAAGCTTTTAAAAACTCGTCCTTTGCATAAAACACTAGCAAAGACCATATAAACTAGGTAAAACACGTTCACAGGCAATTTTGTAATTTCCGTGACTTGGGCTTCAAGTCAGGTACTTACTGATTTGGGCTACTGCGCGTCGACCGTCGATTGACACCAAGTGTGCGTCGTCGATCGATGCAATACTATGTCTTGACTCGTACTTTGCTGAATTTGACCAGCTACTAGGTTACTCTTTCTTTGAGCTCTACAAAGCCTTCATAATCTCTAAAATGCTCCAAAATGTACATGGACCTGATAAGACTTTAAAACACATCCTAGACACATATAATAGACTCCAAATAGGTCCCATAGGTCTATTAGTAAATACTGGGACCTATCAACTCCCCCAAAATTAACTTTTTGCTTGTCCTCAAGCGAAACAAGGGTAAACCTGTGGAGGAGGTTTGAAAAATAAGGACTCACAAAATCTCTAGCTTATCATTATCACCTTTACAATGTTGCAACCACATCAAACAAGTGTCAATCTTAGAGAAATTTTATATACCTTATCCTAGTATAGCATCCAAATCCATTCTATAGACAACTTAGCAGTAACTAGCTTGACTCACCCCTCTACTAACCTCGTTTCTTGCATAAAGTAAAAAGTGCAGGTTTAACTTGCGAGTATCGATCAGAGAACACATGGACTCTTACCCTTGCAAGTATCTGAACACACACGCAGTCTTCTCTTATACCTTTCTTCCCTCTTTCTTTCTTCTCTGAATATTTTTATATAATTATTTTTCTGTAAGTCCAATGAATCATTGATGAGGATACAATCCATCTTGTTCATCCTTCTTTTTCTTTTCTCTCTTTTATTTTTTGACAAAGTGTAGGCGAATACACTGGATAAGATTCCTCCTACAGCGTCATTCTCTTGCTTGAAGTGTAGGCTCCGTTGTCAGGGTCATTCTCTTGCTCGAAGTCGCAGAAACATGTGGCCACAAATCCTGGTTCATAAACCAATTCAATAAGAGGAGTCCTGGTTCTAGTTTGAACAGGCTCATAGTAGTGATTTTGATGAATAAGAGATAGATACAACATGTTTTTCTTCATGTCGCATATTGGTCCTACTTTTGCCAGAAAGCTCTTCCAAGTACCAGGGACGAATTCTGCTCCACTTGGACTTCTAAGACATGAAAGTCTACAGGAATTAGGGCATCACCAGCTTGCACTTGGAGGGCTTTGATTATGCCTCCTGAATTTACCGTAGAGAAATCCACAAAAGTGAATGAATCACTAGAAGGCTCCAATTTTAAGGTTAGCATCTTTGGCATGGTCCATCGCATAATGCTTAATGAAGAACCGGTGTCGTCGCAGAGTACATTAGGGTAGTCATGTATCTTGATGTTCCAGAGAACCAAAAACTTCCCAGGGTTGCTTCTCTTCTTCAACTTGACGCTCTGCTTTATCTTCTCCCTCAGATGATTAAACATTCTTTCAAAGTCCTTATCAGTCTCCTTGTTTTTTCTGAAGAACATCCACATTATGCGAGTGTAATAAGCTTCTTCGAAGGGGTTTCAAAGGGATTATGACGACTCTCTTTCCAAAGCTTTCCGTCTATTTCTCATTAGCTTCCCTTCTAGTATTCTTAGGGACCTTTTTCTTTCCTCAAGAATGTCAATCCATAGCTTCCAAAATTCCCGTAGGAACTGGTTCCTATATATGTCTACGTTGGTAGGGTGGGTTTCGAGTGCCTATTAGTATATAAAAGACACATGTCTATGCTTGGAAACCGACATCCCTTTCTTTTTAATGGTCGTCGATCGATGGTAAGGTCCAACTGTCGATCGATGTCCATATCTTCACACGATTCCACGGATTATTTAAGTACCGTCGATCCATAGTTAACTTTGGATGTCGATCGATGGTCGCTCGAACAGGGCAGGGGATTTTCACGAGTTTCTTCCTCCTCATGCTTAACTTCTTCCACTACTTGCCAAAAATCATCATTTATGATGGCACTGACGTGCTACTTCTGTCCAGCCTCAATATTTTCCTTAATCAAGCCTTCTTGTCTCCTCACAGCTTCATTGGTCTGAGCAACTTGATTCTCTAGCTTCTCCACATGGGTGTTGAGAGCTTCAAATTTAGTGTTGAGGTTGGCATAGACATCATCATTCTTTCCATCGAAATCCACTGTCATCTTCTGCTGTCATTCCAAAAATTTGTCAATCATGGTTTCAATCTTGTTCTCTTGGGTATCTGATGGGGTGTTCCGATAGTAGAAGGCTCCATAGGTTCTGTTGTTGATGTAGGTTCTTTGCGCTGTGATCCTTGGTTGTAGCTACTCCTATGACCAGTCCCATAAGAGTTTCTATTGCTCTAGTTCCCATATCTCTAGAATCATTTCCACCAACAAAGTTCACATCCTCTTCTTCACCTTTCTCATTGTCAGATCCTATAGCGTCTACACCTTCTGCGAAGCTAACTTGCTTATTCAGAAACCTCTGAACATTGTCCAACTTGGATTTTAGTTCTTCTATCTGATCATTGGTCAATATAGGGACTGATTTCTTCCTTTCATGATCATTTTTTGGTGTTGTTGGTAGCTGCCAAATTCTCTATCAATCTGGTAATCTCTTCTGGACTCCTAGTTCAGAAGTTTCCCTCACATACATTGTCTAAAGACATCTGGTATGACAGCTCAATACCTCTGAAGAATGTGCTGAGAAGTTGCACTTATTTGAATCCATGGTGTGGACAATATCTTTGGTAGGATTTGAATCTGATCTAGGAGTTTTTGAAAGACTCTACAGGCTCATGTGTGCATCTGGTATGACAGGTCAATGCCTCTGAAGAAAGTGCTGAGAAGTTGCACTTAATTGAATCCATGGTGTGGACAATCTCTTTGGTAGGATTTGAATATGATCTAAGAGTTTTTGAAAGCCTTTGCAGGCTAATGTGTGAATGTAGCAATTATGCTCCTCTAATCCTCAGTTATTGCATCATCAAGAAATTATGCAAGAAGCTTTTTTGATGTCTTTCCAGGATGTAAGAGATCTTGGTGGTAGCTGGTAAAGCCAATATAAAGCATCTCCAGCAAGCGAATACTTGAAGAGTTTGCATAGAAGAAAGTCTTCAAGGACTCCATTAACCTTGATGGCAGACACAAGATCCTCGAATCTCCTCAAATGATCCATAGGATGCTCATGAGAATGACCATGAAACGGTGTCTGTCCCACAAGTGTGAAATAGGCTAGCTTCAGCTCAAAATCGTCATCTGGAATGATAGTGGACAAATAGCAGATTTGTTGGCATAAAATTGATCTGAACGATTGTAGTCTGCCAACATTTTGGGTTGAGCAGCTTTAGCTTCAGCTCCAGCTTGAGCTATAGTAACTTCTTCAGGTTCAGAGATTACAATCCTTTGATCATCAATTCTTTGACTTGTTGCACTACGCAATGACCATTGAGGTCAACATGTCCCCTTTCTATTCCTAGTCACGATCAGCATAGCAACCATCTCTGCTCGGGAATCACCGTCGATTGATATATCGGCATTGGTGTTGATTTATTTTGGGAGATGAGTGTCAATCGAAAAAGAAGTGTTGGCGTCGATCGATTCTTGTCGCTTGTCCTTGCGGAGTCTAGGTTCGAAGGCTACTGGGTCTGAGAAAATTAGGTCTTTTTCTTGTTACTTATGGTACTGCTGAGAATGCACCTGAAACACAAAAGAAAAAAAAAATCTGTAGGTACACAAAAAGAAAACCTAGAAAAAACGTGCAAAACAAATCTAATTACTCTCTTGCTCCTGGTGATCCTTGCTCTCCGGCAAAGGCACCAAATTTGATATGTGCTCAAATTACTCTAGAGATACTGATTAATCTCTCAAATAAGAGGTTCAACTGTAATACTTAGGGATCGAATCCACAAAGAGAGAGGGCACACAATAAATTTGATAATCAACTTAGTTAAGCTAGGTAATTAATAAGAATTTAAAAAGTAAACGAGGAATGGTTTGTAAACAAGTAAGAAAAATAGCTAGATCGAGGGTTTTCAGCTAGTGAATTATAATGGATAGAAGCCAGGACGTTTCAATCATTGGACACAAATTAAATTAGTAAAGATATTAATAGTTATATCTATCCTATGTCTAAGCTCAAAATCTACAACTTTTGTGTGCAAATACGGAATGACAGTCAAGCGATGGTATGCAAACGGCATCGATCGTTGCCTTTCTTAGACAAGCTTAAAACGACCAAATTGATTGCTTACCTGAGATTCACTAGACCATTCTCTCGATTTTCCCTAGTAATTTAAGCTCAATAGGATTAATTAAAGTAACAATCTTACTCTCACACTGTCACTTATCCTAAGATCAGGGCTCTAGTTAGCTACTATAGAACACAAGCAATAAGCACAATTCTGATGATATATCTAATAATCATCCAAGCAGTTAATTGTTTGGATGATCCATCAATACCTTTAATAAACCCTAAATCTAACAAGGTGACTACTTAGACATAGCTAAGCAAAGAACATAATCATAAACATGAAATAATGAATAAGATAAACAATAGGGATATATAGTGGGGTTCCAATACAAAGCTTGAAGAAGTCTTGATCTTCTCCCCAAAACCCCTAAACTACTATGTTTGTTATAAAGGTATCAAAGCTTGTAAAAAGTCATCCTTTGCATAAAATACTAGCAATGAACATATAAACTAGGTCAAGCACGTCCAAGCAAAATCCTAAAATTTCAGTGACTTGGACTTCAAGTCGGGTACTTTTTGAGTTAGGCTACTGCACGTCGACCATCGATTAACGGCAATTTTGCGTCGTCGATCAATGCAATATTCTGTCTTGACTCGTACAGCCCTGAATTTCACCAGCTACGAGGTTCCTCTCTCTCTCTTTGAGCTCCATAAAGCCTCATAATCTCTACTATGCTCCAAAATTTACCTTGACCTGAAAAGACTCTAAAACACATCCTATACACATATGATAGACTCCAAATAGCGCTATAACATTGTTTAAAGTGGTAGTACTGGGACCTATCCTTTGGTAGATGTGTCTGGTGGGTTTTGTTGTGGAAAGGTTGCTAAGTTGGGGCTGATCACATGGAAATGTCTCAGATGTCGTTTGCAATATTGTAGAAGTGATGGTTGTGTTCTAAAGAGCTGCTGAGTCCTATGTTTCCAAACCTTTTCCACAGGTTCATTCTAAGTTTTTCTTGAGGGAAAGCAAGGGATACGACTAGGGGAGTTGATATACCATGGTTTACCGCCTTTTGACCATGGTATAAGTCCTCTCTTGAATCTATATTATATGTTTGGAGTTGTTTAAGAGTCCTTTCAGGTTCAGGTACTATACGTGTTCCTGGCCTATATTAGGTTTGGAGAGAGAGAGAGAGAGAGAGAGATCAGAACTCCTTCAGAGTTGATTTGGAACTCCTGTTATTTATTACTTATGCATTCTATCCCAACTAAGATTTTTGTTTCTGCTTTCACCTCTCAGTAATTCTCTTGTTGCATTTAGGGATTTCATGAGCTTAATGTCAAACTAATAATTGATTTGGATCGTTAGGATTATCTTTAATAAACACCAAGAATTATATCATACTAGGATCTATAGATATTAACTAGAACCTAGAATCATAGAATCATCATGAGACACGAGAGTGTAATTGGTACCTGAACCTAATCCCAGTGAACTAAAAATCCATTCGCAGCGAGAGCTGGTCTAGGATTTTAGTTGAACAATATCGAATCTAGTTTATTTCTTGTTTGATTATTGGATATGCGAAGAGATATGGCAATAGATTATAGTTAGACTTCTGATTGTTTATCGCAGCGAGAGTTAGATAACTTACTACTAAATTCGAGTTCTAAAAATTTTCATAATAAACCCTTGGAACATATTGATTATAGTATTTGTTATGGTATTTTTAGATGGAATCTTTTGTATGTGCTACGGAACTTAAAGTAAAAAAATAAAAAAGAGAGCATTGAGACTAAAAGAGATATTTTATGGATAACTTGAGGAGGAACTACAACGTTTGGTTTGTAAACCCTAGTTCTAGTTGCCTAGCTCTCTTCTCTTATTCTCTAGAGTCGATCCCTTATTTTAGGGTATTGGTTCCCTTTTTGTAGCTTAGTCGTAGTCGTTTCCTAGGTTTAGGTCTTCCATATTTGGAAATTTGGAAGAATCCCTTTTAGTAGAAATCTTTTACCCGGAGGCAGGAATGGAGTCGGAACTTGAGCCGAGATTTCTCCAGGAAGGTATCAGAAGGCCGGCATCCTGTTCGGAAGCTGGAGTTATCTCTTCCTAGATTATTTTCCCCAACAGTTTTCCTTTTATCATTCAGTTTTGTTATCGAACTCGGGAGTCCTTTTTTGTCTCCCGTTTCTTTGTGGGGGGGATGTCTCTAAGGCTTATAATAAGGTGGTTCTGATGTCTTCTTCGAGATATCATCAATCAAAAGGCCTGATGGAGATGGACCTTGATCTGATATTCGAGACAAAGAAATTCCAGAAATCTGAAGGAAATATTCTCTTCCTCTATCGATGGAGATAAGGAATGCCACCGACTTCGAACGTGCTCCTGATGACAGGGACATGAAGTGGGTGTTTACGATCCTCTTCTTGACGCGGGTCTTAAGGGTGATTTACTCGCCCTGATATCCAAGGTTTTATCATACTTCGGTTTTTCGCCTTTGAAATGTAGAACCTTTATTTCAATTCGGGTACTGGGGAATTCGCAGGGCATATCCTTAGGTATGCATGAGATTATGTACTCTTACTACTTAGGTATGCATAAGATTATGTACTCTTACTACTTAGGTATGCTCCTCTGGCCAGTAAGGAGGATTTGTACCGCATTCGTTCCCAGGATTTTGAACCCATTGTCGAGGAACCGCTGCGAGGCAGTAGGTGTAGCTATCCTTTTGGAGCCGTTAGAACAAAAGATAGATGTTCATGAAGGTTAACGAAGCTTCCATCTTCCATCTGTATTGGTGCACCGTCGGTAACCTTTTTCTTCCTCTCTTTTTATAGTTCTAGGATGCAATCTCTGGGTAAGAGGTTTATGACTGATTTACATTGCTTACTTTAGCGGTATATCGCTCTGTGTCATTCGCTGGGTGATTTTCCTGGTTAATCGATAGGCCTTGCGTCATATTCGTATTTGGGGTAAGTCTTTTCTTTGATTGAGTCAGCATGGATCATGTTCTTTGTATCCTTTTGAATTTTTTGTATGCATACTTTCAGGTAATGTTGGGGTATTTTTGAGTACAAGCGATTCGTGCTCAGCTATACGGAATGGTAGAAGGAAGTAAATGGCTTTTTGGGTTGATTTCTCCTGCTCATGTTGTTGGTAAACTAGGAGATCCCAAATTTAGGTTATAACTGCAATATAGGTATGGGCAAGTATACATCATTTGTTGTCTTGATATATGCATGGGAGATGAGCCATAAGGCAGTAACTTCCTGTCTATAGTGAAGATTACATGGTCTTCCTGCTATAGGTGATGGTTCCTGCTTCCAGAGATGCTGTATGGATGTTTTGGCGAGGAACCATGGAAGGTGTTTGGATTTATAGCTGCATCCTTCAGTGGGCACTGGGTACGTACCCTTCAGTGAGGGATCAAGCAACTCGTAGTTCATATATTTGGAGGCATGTAGCCTAGGTAAATGCATAGCCTAAATGAGAGGATAGCCTTGTTGGCACTTGGCCTTGTGACCACGTGGCTATGTAGTTGATAGGATTCATCTGGTCTAGTGATGTAGCTTTTATTTTGCACTCTCAAATTAACCTTATGAGCTACTTTACTCTCTCAAATAAGAGGTTCACTGTAGTACTTAGGGATCAAATCCACAAAGACTCTAGGGGGGGTTATTGGTAAGTGAATTCTCATTGACTTTGAAAATTTTGAGATTCCATTGTTATTGGTTCAAGAATTTTAAAAGTCTTAGTAAAATCTATTGTTATTGGTATAAGAATTCTCAAAATCCATTCAAATCCCTTGTTATTCAAAAAGTTTAGTCATTGTTGATTTTCTAATTCTAACTAAATCTAGTGTTATTGGGAGATGAATTCTCTATATTTTTAATCAGAAGACACAACTTTCAAAATATCACATATATTCATAAGATTTTCAAAATCCATGTGATAAAAACATCTAGAAAATAATAGATTTTGCTTTATAGAGGCAAAATATTCTTTTACCTTTTGTTTTATAGATATATAAATGTAAATAAAAAAAAAAAATTATAGTTTCAGATTATATGTTTTAAAAGTCGAAACTTTTTATAAAAAATAATTTCAAATTTTTTTCATTTTTCAGATTTTTTTTTTGAAATTGGAAAATTCTTTTTGAAACTATTTTAAAATTTTATTTTAAAATTTTACTTTTTTTTATTTCTTATAATTTTATACCCCACTCCCAATATCTCATCCCTTAAATCTAAAATCCAAGTCTAAATTAGTTAACTCTAGAGGTATAATAATATATTTACCCTTTAGTGAAACCTTTATTGGTTATTTTCTTCTTTATAAGCTATTTATGAAAAAAACTAGTTCAAGAAATACAAGTTTAAAAATAAAATGACCAAAAAGAATGATAAAAAAAAGTAATACAAGTTCAAGAAAATCTGTAGCAATCTCGAAAAATTATGATCAAATTTCATAAGTCAACATATATATACTTTCATAATCCACATGACTTATGAAATCTATCAACTTTAAAAATCCACCAACTCTACATAAATTTATCTCCCAATAACCCCCCCCTAAGATAACAAAATAGATTTGGTGTTTCAAAATGAAGCTAGATTAAAGTATGGATTTATGAGTGGTGAATCAAGGATTGGTTTGGTTTGTAAAGATTAATAAGAAGAGTTAGACTTAGGGTAACCCTTAGGTAGACTAGGCAATGCAAACTAATTAATATTTTAGGGTTTTAGTGAGGTTCTTGTTTTGAACTCAAACTTAGGGTTCAGACTAAGTCGCTATGGCAAGTCTTAACGGAGTGTCGATCGACGGCCATACTTTACTTTGCTAATCGATTTTCCATACCACAATATACCAGAAGCTATTTTTCATACCCTCTACTATCCCCATTTGAATACATAATATAAGGTGCAGGCATTATCATGGGGGTATTGATCAAAGGATACATGGATTCTTACTCAAGCAAGTGTTTGAACCACATGTAACCCTTCTAATCATTTTCCTCTCTCTTCTTTCTTCTCCAAATCTCTTTTTTTTTATGTATCTCAAATTCAATGGACGATGATGCTGATACAGTCCCTCTTGCCATCTCATTTTTATTCAACTAACAAAGTTGTAGGCGAATAGTAGGGTCTTCGGTAATGTATTTACCCCTCGCTTCCAACGATGTGTGGTCCTTTCTTTGAATTAGAATAGTGGGAACACAGGTAATGTAACTACCCCTCTGCATCTTAGGAAATCATCTCAATCTTTTCTTTTCTATCTTTTTTTTAGATGCTGAAGAAAGGTGAGAGGAGGATAAGAAGGTAAAGTATTATACCTTTAAGATTTGCATGAGGATTCCGATCCTATGCATACCAAGCACCAGAACTAGCAAATATAGTTAATTAGGTTAGAGGTTAGCTTTGGTTCATTCAGAATTTCTTAGAAAGTGTGGGCATTAGAGGATAATCAATCTACTTAGCTTTTCCATTCAATCTCAGAATGGTGCTAGAAAATGATGCAACAAACCGTTTCAGAAAAAAGTTATACTCTATAACTAGCTTCTAAATTTTAACTCTATAAATGTGTTTTAGATAATCGTTAGTAAGGAATAAAACATCAAAAATAACATGTAGTGTTAGTAACTACCTCCCCAAGACTTGAAAAACACTGTCTCGGTGTTAAAGTAGTTTGAGATTGGCAGGACAATATAAATAGGAATTTAAATAGTTAGTTGTTAGGATTTAAAGAAATCTTACCTTTCTGTCTAAGTCTCCATCGATCGACGATGACAAGGGACCATCAATCGATGGTCGACGAACAGCTTGAACTCGTCAACATGTAACTGTAAAAGTGTCTAAGTTTCCCTCATATGATCATCTCTCTTTATGTTAGCTCTGTTAAACACTCAAAAAATCAAGTTAAAGCAACAAGCAACGATAATAAATAATTCATGCGTGAGTAAACAACATAAATAAATAATTCATGTGTGAGTATGAAATAAAAATAGAAGGGACGAGAGTAAAAACTTAGACTACTTCTCGTTGGTGGTATTCATGTCAGTCTGGCGTGGTGGTGCTGGAGATGCTGGTGGAGACATCGCCCTGGTACGTGGACTGCTAAAGCAATGGCACGGATTCATATCCTCCAACCTTCCCCATATGGCCTGATGTACTCCCACCACGAATTGCTGGAACTCTCCGTGATCATGAGTGGGGATCTCTAGAATATGCGGGAAAGCTGGTGGAGGTGGTGGAGGTGCTGCTGGCTGGTCCTCAGTGGGCGCGTGGGCTGCTATGAGTCCTCCTTTGCGCTTGATACGGACGAGTGCATTGCTTATAAGGCGAGTCGCGCATGGGTATCAGCAAAGTCTGTCACACCGGGCGTCGGGAGCTCAATCATGTGGGACCCTTCTCCTCTACTAAGCACCATATTCGTCCCTCCTTCAGACACCCTTCCGTCGTCAGGTGAGTCTCATCAAGATACTCGAACTTAGACTCCATGGAGGCTCTCTAAAGGCTCATACCAAGGTGTAGAAAGATAGGTGTCAAGAGGCTCCCTACCGCCTCCTTTTTCCTGTCGGATCCCTTGAAGGGTTTCCCCTTTAGGGATACTAAGTTCTTGGCAAAAATGGATCTCATTCTCACCATCTGGTCGCTCACGGGCGGTACGAAGGCCTCGTCATCTAGCTCAACCAGGCCCCTGACTCACTCATACAGCAGTGTGAGCTCCTAAACCCTTAGCTTATTGGGCTCCATATTGCACAACAGAGTGTTGGAAAGGATCTTTAGAAAGTAGTGCAGGGATGGGTGGTGGACATCTGTCTGCTTGGTCGTGCTGGAGTCAAAATGACCTCTCCGAATGAGCATAAAAAGGCGGTCTGACCAGGAAAGGGAGGGACGGCACAGCCGACGTAGTCGGGGTTGTTAAACCCGTAGACACGGTAGAGATTGGGGATGGTGATGCGGTAACTGATACCCCTAATCTTGAAGGTCAAGTAGGCCTCGGTGGCCCTCTTCGCTCTTGAGTTCTGATAGATAACTCCAACTGTGGCCATGAACCGGCGGAACATGTCAGGGTAGAGCGAATATGGCACAGTAGCCATGGTCCACATACCAAGATCTCTCATCATGTTGCAAACGTCAGATCGGAGCTTCAGCTTGTTCAGGACTTCTCAACGACTAACCTGGTGGGCTCGATAGAAACGCTTTGCCAGGCGTTATAGTAGATGCTGTCATAGTCGTCCCTGTCCTGGGACACAACCATGTGGGTACACGCCCTACAGGCTGCAGCTGCCTTGGGGTCGTGGTAATCCTCGAACGTGTCCATCAAATCACATTCCTCCTTAGGCCAAGGTGCGCAGCACGGAGGTCCCGATGGTTCGGAGCTAGAGCCACCAACATAGAAATGAGTTTTGGTTCTCCTCTCGCTCATCTCCAGAAGAAAAACAAACGAGAATCAGCGATTTGTCAAGTCGAAGCTATCTTCAATCAACGGATTCTCACGGGAGTCGATCGATGGTCGATCACGACTAATACTAGATTTTCATCTCCAAATCAGACCAAGGATGTTGCAAACAACAACTACAAGCTGTTGACATCTCTTATTCTAGTAATCCATCACCCTAAAACGTTCTAAAATGCAACATTTACCCAAAAATTTCGATTTTTCTCTCAATCTCTAGAAACTCCCTAAACTAAGAGATTCAAAGACCATACCTTGAAGTTCGGTTGATTTAGTGGTTTAGGGTCAAAACGAGCAAAATTGACCAAGGATTTAGGGAAAAATCGTCTTTTGAAAATTGGTGGGTTTTTGCAGTTTAGGAAAATGTTAATGAAAAAGGATTCGGTCGAGCTTATTCACTCGACGCTTCACCGTCGATCGATGGCTCATGGCGTCGATCGATGGTCGCTCCCTATATCTCATTTTCACGCATAACTACTATATTATTATGTATATATTTTTATTATTTTCTAAATATTATTATTATTATTTCTTTTTTTTTAAAACTTAAAATCAAATAAGATGAAATTATATATATTCACAAGTGGGTTGCCTCCCACTAAGCGATTGTTTAAGGTCGTAAACTTGACGGAAAACTGGGCTCATCAATCTTGATTTGGCATATCTAGGTGTGTTGTCTGAGGATGTGGAATTTCAGCTCTAGCCCAGTAATGCTTTACTCTCTGCTCATTCACCATGAAGTCTTCGCCTTTTGAATTAGTCAGGACAGTCGGCCCGTGAGGTGTGACTTCTTTCACGGTGAAAGGTCCGGATCAACGAGAACGTAAATTCCCGGGAAACAGAGTTAACCAAGAGTTGTATATGAGTACTTGGTCATTAGTTGCGAAATGCCGTAAAATGATTTTCTTGTCGTGAAAGGCTTTAGTTCTCTCCTTGTAGAGTTTCAAGTTCTCGTAGGCGTGATACCTGCTCTCATCTAGTTCGTTCAATTGAATAAATCTCCTTTCAGCAGCGGGTTTAGCATCAAAGTTTGTTGTTTTGATGGCCCATTCTACTTTGGGCGGTAGCTTAACTGGGAGATGGCATTATTTTCGATAGAGTAAGTGGAACGGGGTGGTTCCTAACGGTGTTTTAAACACGGTTCAGTAAGCCCAAAGTGTGTCATCCAATTTTAAAGACCAGTATTTTCGGGTTGATCCGACCGTCTTTTCTAAAATTTCCTTGTTTTGTCGGTTGGATACTTCTACTTCTCCGCTAATATGAGGATGATACGGTGTAGCTACTCTATGGTGAACTCCATGTCTCTTGAGTAATTTTTTGAACACTATATTAATAAAGTGGGTACCTCCGTTGCTTATTATGATTCGTAGAACTCCAAATCATGGGAAGATTATACTCTTGAAAAGTTTCACGACTATTGCAGCGTCATTTTTTGGAGTGGCTACTGCTTCAACCCATTAGGATATGTAGTCGACAACGACTAATATGTATTTGTTTTCATGCGAAGAGGGGAAAGGGCCTATAAATTCGATGCCCCAGCAATCAAAACTTCAACTTCAAGTATGAAATTCTGCTCCATTTCGCCTCTTGCTTATTTTTTCTCTCTTTTGACAGGGGTCACACTTTTCTACGTATGTTTGTGCATCATGAAACATGGTTAGCCACCAAAAACCTGCTCGTAGGATTTTTGACACTGTCTTAAAACTGGCAAAATGCCCGGGATAATCTGATCTGTGAGAATGATACAGAATATATGCGTCTTCGCTTTCAGCAACGCGTCGTCTGTATATGCCGTCTGAACAATGTTTGTAAAGGTATGGTTCGTCCCAGTGATATCTCCGGATTTCTCTCAGAAATTTCTTTTTGTGGTACCCTTTAAACAGTTCTGGTTCTATGTCAGCTGCAAGATAGATCACTATATCTACGTATTAAGGTCTATTGAACGTTTTCATAGCAAACACCCCCTGACTTAAACTTCTACCTCCGAGAGAGTCATTGTTTGGCGTTAAAGGATCAAATCTGACAATTGGATCATGCGGAATCGTCGTCTCATCCCACTCTTCAAGATGACCATCGATCGACGGTTCTTTGCAGTCGTCGAACGATTCTTCCTCACCTGTCGAACGCACAAGACCAACTAAGGTGGATTAAGCGTGGTAGACACTTGCTATAGGTAGAAAATCATCAATGGGGACATTGTCTTCAACTCTTATTCGAGATAGGTAATCTGTGACTCCTTTTTCAACTCCTTTTTATCCTTGACTTCTATGTTGTATTCTTGTAAGAGGAAAATCCATCTGATAAGCCTTAGTCCTGCGTCCTTTTTCTTCACTAAGTATTTCAGGGCGACGTGGTCAGTGTGGACGACCACTTTTGAACCGACTATATATGAGCGAAATTTTCCAAAGGCGGATACCACGACTAGTAGTTCTTTTTCTGTTGTCACGTAATTGCGTTGAGCATCATCGAGAGTCTTACTAGCATAGTATATAGCGTGCATCTTCTTCTCGTTTTCCTGTTTGAGAACAGCACCTACAGCGAAATCGCTGGAGTCACACATAATTTAGAAAGGTAGACTTCAATCTAGAGGTTGCACATTCACAGCAAATACGAGGGCTGGTTTGATTTCTTTGAAAGCTGTCAGACACTCGGGTGTTAAGTCGAATTTTGTTTCTTTACATAGGAGCGCTGTACCTATTTTGCTAAAATCTTTAATGAATCTTCTATAAAACCCAGCGTGTCCTAAAAAGCTTATGATGTCCTTCACGTTGGTGGGTGGTGGTAAACCGCAGTGACGTTCGTCGCTGTAGTGTTTTCCACGCTTTCGTCGACGACGTTATCGTCACAAGGCTGTTGGTTATTGAGATCTGACATGGTTTGACTGAGCATTGATGGTTGAGAGTAAGATTGATCCGTACCCCCCTCCTTCTAGCGCCAAACTGTGGGAACCTAAATTCGCACTATCGATTTCCGTTGAATTAGGAACACAGGGTAAACCCTAGTTTCCCAGAGGTCCCGAATATCTGCTAAACCACACGCCAATCAATCTGAATGCGAAGTAAATATAGCAAATAGATGTCTTATTCCGAATTTGCGTATGAGCGTTTACAACAGGATATGAGCCTTGGCTATGAGAGCTGTCAGCGGATTCTTAGTTCTAACAACCTAAGACTGCAAAACCGTAGTTTAGTCGCAGCTCGGATAACAAAAACGGAAAGTTGCCTAAATGCTCTAAGTGTTATGCTATTTTTGCTCTGAGTGGAGATTTTCAAGTGTACTGCAACATCACCCTTGAAGTCCTTATATACTCCTCTAGAGGCATTTTTCTCTTTCCTCTTATGCCCTTGGTCGAAGTTATGACTTTGCGGAAATATTCCTTTTCTCCTTTGGTCATCAAAATTATCTTCAGAAACTTAACATTTATCCTCCGATCTTGACATTTATCTTCTGGACTTGACATTTATCCTCCGATCTTGACATTTATCTTCCGGACTTGACATTTATCCCTTCCTGCAAAATAAAAGATAAACGGTAGCAAAAGTTTGGGCTTGACTTCGGGTAAAATCGCGTGTGGGCCTTTGGCCGAGTTTTAGCCCGCATCAGGCCGTTTTCTGACTTAGGCGTTCTTCCCATTTTACCGTCTCCATACGATTTATCCGATCCTTTCTCGAGAAAAAGAGTTCTTTCGGTAAAGTTCCAATGTCAATCCTGATCCAGACGGAACAAAGATAAGTTCGATCAAGTATCGAGAGCGGGAGTTAACGGGACGAGGTGAAAATGTATTGATTGATCTGTCTTGCCGAACGAATGAATCGGATTGCTTGTGCCACCCAACTCGCCCGTATGGCGAGTTGGGCTTGTCCAACTCGCCATAGAGGTGAGTTGGTTGGTCCGAGCCGTCTAACTCGCCATACGGGCGAGTTGGTTGGTCTGAGCCATGTAACTTGTTATACGGGCGAGTTGGTTAGTCCTTGCCGTTCTAATCATTATACGGGCGAGTTGGTTGGTCCGAGCCGTCCAACTCGCCCATATGGCTTGTTGGTCAGTCCTTGCCGTCCAACTCGCCATACGGGCGACTTGGTTGGTCTGAGCCGTCCAAATCGCCCGTATGGTGAGTTGGTCGGCCCATGTGGCTTGCTTTGCCGGTTCGACAAGCTGAACGTCTTGCTCGGCCATCTTCTCCATCCGGGGAGTTAGATGATCAACTCCTCTAGTCGTTTCGTTGTATTGCCGTTTAGGGATATGTTTTCCCTTTTTTGAGTCATTATCTCTTTCATCCATAGAGAACGTATGTTCCTGGTATGTTTCGGACGTTGATTCCGTCGTAATTGACCCCAATAGTTAGCTCCCCAGCTCGTCAAAACTGTGATGTTCTTGCAAGAATTTTTAAGCTTATTGGATGAATTAGGCGGAATCCGACGTCCTAAGCCTGGATGTGAAATAGTGAATCTTTCCTTCTATAAGTATGTGGAGTGATTTCCAAACACATTGTTCTAGAGGATGAAGTTGTTAACGAGCGGTGCTCCTCCGATAATATACTAAGGGATTTCCTGAATAGTCAGGTAAGCGGAAGTAGTGGCAAACAAGACGATCTCGTTGAGCTGCTTGGTTTTGATTGTCCTCTGGGCGCAGGTGGATCTAGCGAGACCCGGAGTTTGCCCAAGCATCGCGGATGGTTAATGGGGTAAGCTTTTACTGTTCTTTTTCGAGGGAAGAATTTGTTTTCTTGACTTAGAGACATTTCGCAGGGTCTCCTTATGATGAACCGAGCTCTTCACGCGAGCTGTCAGGAGGCACGCATGGCACAGTTCAAGGCCGAGGCAGCCAATAAAGAGATTGCTCGTTTGAGAGATGAGCTGGAAAGTTCCCGTCATCATGAGAGGGAATTGGTCGCGACGGATGTTCTTCATGCCTAAAGGCCAGGGAAGAGGGAAGTGGTTGAGGTCTTGAAAACCCATCGCGAATAGTTCTCGTATGAGTTTGAGGAGCTTATGAAGGGCTACAAGGACTTCGGGGATTATCGCGAGTGTCGCGGCGCCATGGGCGGGCTATACCACACGCAGGCTCCTAATTATTTGTTCGGTGCCGAATATGCAAGGCAGACAGGGCGCATGAACGAGATGGATAGAGACTTCGCGATTCCTCAGATAAAAGAGAGGATTTGGGAAAAGTGGGACCCAGTTCCTGTTTCTCCCGACACGGTGGGGGCCGAGGTGGGGAATGCCGATGAGATAGGTGAGGTAAACCAGCCGATGGCTTCTCTGAATGTTAACGATTAATCGCTCGGTAGATCTATGACTTGGTTCTTTGATTTTGATGAATAATCGAGAGGTTGCCACTGATTTGAGAATGTTTCTCTTTTATATTATTGTACTTTTCTGTTTCGTTCGTTTGTCGTCCGAATGTGGTCATATGTAGCGGGATTGGCCGGGTGTGGCCTTGAATCCCTATATTTTATTAACTCTTATGTGAACAGTGTAGTTATGAGAAGTGGGTGTTTTTAGAAAGATGTTTGTGATTTGTTTTAGTGTAGAAAGAAAACTCGAGTTGTCATCTCGACTTCCTCCCTTTTTGTGGATCATCTTACTCGTTGTTCGTGCGAGATGTTTGAGGAGTTTTAAAAGTTTTGGGAACGTTTAGATACGAATGAAGAGACATACTTTTAGGATCTCGTATGTTTTGATATCATGCCTTGAGACGTTAGAGACCAGTGTGCTGGGTTTAGGGTACGACCTTGGTATACTTTCAGTTTAAGGCTTTGCGGTAACTAATCGGCTTTCGTTTTGCATGTTTTGGATTTTAACCTGACTCCATTCTGATTTAAAGTCCGCAATAGGTTCTCGGCTTATATAGCTTTTCTGGTCGGAGTCGAGCATCTCTTCGGGGACAATTTTCAAGTCTCCCAAGAGTGATGACCAAAATTTTGGATTTCTTTTATAGCGTGCTGTTTATCCTAGTCGGATGAGAGAGGATCTGTCCTTAAGACGGACCTGGGTGCATTTGTTTAAGACGGCTAAAATGCTCGGCGGGGCCAATCGCTGAGTGTTTTTGTAGTCGTGATTTGACTGGGGGTGTATTCTCGAAAATTAAGACGACGTCTCGCCTATTCTTTCGAAAACTCACTTTGCGTAAGTAATGCTTTGAGCGTAGGGAACCAGGAACTCGTGCTTTGGTCGGTAGTCGATCACCCGACCAAGATAAGATGGTGTTGAGTTGATCCGTTTCGATGCAGAATAATTTTTTTTGTGTGCAGATGATAGGCAATTTACGAATTTATAAAGAAGTCTTTTTTTGTTGAAGAAGTTTTAAAAATCTTGAGTACAAAGCATCAAAATTTTTGTTTCTTAATGTGGGAGTATACGAGTGTTCGTATATGTACCCACTCCCCCTCCTTTTTAGAGAGGGGGGTAGCTGAACTCATCTTTTTGCGAGCTGCCTACGTACCTCTTTCGGGGATTAAGTCATCTCGTAGTTCTGTTCATTTGGGCGAGTCTGTTTACTCGGTCGTCATGTTTTTGTCGAATGCGTCAGTTTCTGAGTCAACGTCTTCCGTCGTACTTGTCTTTTTTGATGGGATGGTCGCGTCGGGCGCTGGAACTGGTTTTCCGAAGTACTTTTGGCTAACGCCTGGGCAATCTTCGGGTGCTCGGCCTTTGTCGTCGCGTGTTTGTGATTTGTCTTAGCTTGTGCCCGGCCAGGAAACAGCGTCATCACTTCTTCTGGCAGCCCCAAGTTACGGCAATCCCGTTGTGAGTTGGGAACATATGGCTAAGTGGTAAATTGATGGGACTGCCTTCATGGCGTTCAGCCAAGGCGTGCTCATGATGATGTTGTAGATGGTTGGGTGGTCGACGCCCGTGAAATCCACGATCTTGGTGACTTCTTCGCCGCAACGGGTAGCTTGATAGATCCGATGGTCATCAATGTTGTGCCAGAGAAACTTATTAGCGGCTTCGGAGATAGTAAAACTTCGCCTAACTCGATGTTCATCCGCTTTATAGTGTCGCAAAAGATTACGTTGACGGTGCTGCCGGTATCGATGAGAACCCTAGTGACCTCGAGATCTCTTATTACAAAATCGATTACGAGTGGATCGCAGTGTGGCTTGTCGATTCCTCTGGTCCTCTGGTCGTTTCGTCGTATTTCCGTTTGGGGATATGTTTTCCCGTTTTTGAGGCATTATCTCTTTCCTGCACAAATAACACATTTTCCCGTTAGGTTTCGGACATTGATTCCGTCGTAACCGATTTTGACCCCAACAGAGCAGCCAACATTGGACACACTCGTCTTTGTTTGCCAGAGTATGCAGAGAATTTTGAGGAGACCAGGCAATCAGCTAACTACTACAACGAAGCAGAAGTAGAAGACATGGTACAAAGAATCGACAGAGCACTAATGATGTTGATGGATTACTACTACAAAAGGATTGATGATATCTATTACCCATTCAACAACAATATTAGCTGGTCAACTACATGCATGGAGGAGATGAAAAAAAAAGATAGACTCAACTCATTAGATGATTCATAGACATCACGCAAATTGACCAGGCGAAGCACCATTGATCGATAGACGAGCTCGACCATCGATCGAACTTTCATGCGGACCATTTAGACAGAGGCTGGTAACTGAGAAGCAGCTAGAAGACAAAATTGATGGATTTTGTGCATGCCAATACATGATGATAGAAGATATCTCTAGGAGATTGAATGACATATCCATACCTACATATAGCGGGATTGGCTTGTTACACAAACGCATTGACAACCTTCATGAAAGGATGAGCCAAATTGAGATCACCAAGGAAAAGATGGACAGACAAAGAACCAGAGGTTAAGAAGCCATAAGAAGCTTCGTTGGTACTTGGTTCCAGATGAGCAAAGAGGATGTGGACACTTGTTTTCGAACAAGCGGTAATCTACCCCTATCTTAGTCCAAACAGCGCTAAACGTCAAGCTAGAGACTATAACAAAGCATTGAGTGGGAGGTAACCCACTATTAGGTATGTTATAAAATAATTTTGTTTTCATGATTTTACTAATTTTTGTATTTATGCACTTTATGTTAAGAAAAAAAAACAGGAAGATCAAGAACCAAGCCATCAGTCGACGACATAAGAAAACCGTCGGTCGATACCAATGACCATCGGTCTAACCATAAATCAACACTCGTAACAGAGCCTAGTATTTTCGATTGTCCTTAACACATCTACTTATGATTTAATTTTCCCAGCTAACCGAGACAGAAAACACTATGGACAGTGTTATTTAAGTTTAGGGGAGATTTACTGATATTTCTTTCTAATTTGAGTTATATTCTTATGTGTTTTATTGAGTTAAGAAAGGGATGATGATCAGATTTAAATTTTTACTTATTATCTAACCATTCTATATCAACATTATAGATTTTTGACTTTAGAGATTACTAGAAATACCAAGGTAAAAAAATCATGCCACTTATATCACACCTGCTTAGAAAGTTTGAAGGAACTTAAGCTGACCTCCAACCTAATTTCACTAATTTGATAGTTTTGGGTTTGGCATACATTGGATCGATTCCTCTTGCAAGTCTAAGGTAAAAGTGTGTATGCTTTTGATTCCCTTCTCTCTCTCTCTTTTGGCATCTATAAAAATAAAAGATTGAGTTAATTTCCTGAAAGATGCATAGGGGTACGTAAATTATCTATGACCCTATTATTCTAATTCAGAAAGTAATGATCACACATTGTGGAAGCGAGATATAGGTAAATTATCTGTGATCCCATTATTCGCCTACCCTTTGACAAAAAAAGAGAGAAAAGGAAAAGGAAGATGAACAAGATAGATTGTATCAGCATCATTTGTCTAATGGACTTATAAAAATAATAATATAAAGATATTCAGAGAAGATAGAAAAAGAAAGAAAGGGATCAGAGAAGACTGCATGTGTGTTCAGATACTTGCATGGTAAGATTCCATGTGTCCTCTGATCGATATTCCCAAGGTAGAGTCTGCACTTTTATTTTATGCAAGAAATGAGGTTAGTAGAGGGGTGAGTCAAGCAAGTATTTCCTAAATTGTTGGTACAATAGATTTTGTTGCTATATTAGGATAAGGTATATAAAGTTTATCTAGGATTGACACTTGTTTAATGTGGTTGCAACATAGTAAATGTGATAATAACAAGCTAGATATTTCGTGAGTCCCTATGTTTTCAAACCTTTTCCTACAGTTTACCCTTGTTTTTCTTGAGGACAAGCAAAAAGTTAAATCTAGGGGAGTTGATAGGTCCTTGTCGGAACCAAAATTTGCACTGTCGAATTTTTGTTGATTTAGTAAAGCCAAGTAAACTCAGCTTTCCCAGAGGTCTCAGATTTCTGCTAAGCCAAAACGTCAAGCAACCAAACAATAAGAATAAACGATATAATAAAGAATTGATTAAATAAAAAGAGAGCAAAGAAGATCTTATTCCGAATCTGTGATTTGAGCGTTACAACAGGTAGAGCCTTGGCGGTAAGAGCCGTTGGCGAGTTCCTATTCCTAACCTTGTAAGACTTGATTAACCTAGTTGAGTCGCCGATAACAAAAAAACTGAAATATGCCTAATTTCCCTAAATGCTATGTTTGCTCCGATTAAAATTTTGTGTGCCCCTTCATCTTCAGCCTCGAAGTCCTTATATACTCCTCCCAGAGACGGTTTGCTGTTTCCCCTTCTGCCTTTGGTCGAGTTTATCTCTTCGCGGAAATCTTCCATTTTCCTTCGATCTTCGTGGTTATCTTTGGAAACTTCAAATTTATCTTCCAAACCTAAAATTTATATTTTCCTGCAAAATAAAAGATAGACCGTCATAACGATTGAGCTTGATTTCGTTTAAACCGCGAGTGGGATTTTGGCTGTGTTTTAGACCTTCTTGGGCAGTTTTTCGACTTAAGCGTTTTTAATAATTATCAAAAGAGCTCTTTTGAAACGACATCGATTACGAAGAGAGTTCGAAATTCTCTTATAGTTGAGGCAAATTTAGGTGCTTAGTTAACCGTTGCCCTTTTACACAATCAATTCAAACTTTATACGAGGAAACGAGTTCCTGCGGTAAAGTTCCAACGGCAACTCTGATCGAGACAAAAAGAGAGCGAGTTCGATACGATTTCGAAGGAGGGAGCTACGAGGACGAGATAAAGATGGATTAGTTGATTCGACTTGTCAAATGGACGATTTGGATTGCTTGTTCGACCCAACTTTCCGAACGGGCGAGTTGGATGGATTGGTTGGCTTGTGTGGTCCAAATCGCCGGATGGGCGAGTTGGTCGGCTTGTGCGGTCCAACTCGCCTGTTCGGCGAGTTGGACAGCTTGCTTGGTCCAACTCGCCCGTTCGACGAGTTGGATGTGTGAGCCTTGTAGTCGTTTTGTTGTTCCTATGCTCAGGGATCAGGTTTTCTGAGGCCTAGAGTAACCTTTCTCGAGGACTTATCGTGCAAACACTCTTTCAGAATTCATACGAAACTCGATTTCGATATTCCTGCTCTTCTTTTTTTGAAAATATTATCTCTCTCTTTTCAAAGAGGACATTTCCCGAAAAATTTATGACGTTGATTCCGTCGTAACCAATTTTGACCCCAATAGTTAGCCCCCCAGCTCGTTAGAATCGTGATGTTTTTGTGAGTAATTTAGGCATGTCTGATAACTTAGGTGGAATCCAACGTCTGAAAACCCAAAGGCGAGTAGTGAATTCTCTTGTCTATAAGTATGTCGAGTAAGTTTTCAAATTCTTTACTTTCTCATTTCCACAAACTCTTTTCCAAGATAAAATAGATCTTGTCCTCTCTTCTCTCCTCTTGGTATAATTTTTTTTTCTGATCATGTCTTCAAGGAGAAAAGCTTCCAACAAATCTCGCCATGACCGTTCCGTTCCTGACAGCTCTAGCTCGCAACACAATATTGTTAGGCCAAAGGTGGAGTTTGTGGCACAGTCGATTGATCCTGAGGAGGCCGATGTGTACTAGGCCGCCAGGGGGAAGTATAGCCTCCTAGGCCCAGGACGTGGGCTCCACCCCCATTTCGTGCTAACCCTGTGGATGGTTGTCCGAGCAAGAGCTTCCCTAATAGGCTTTCTGCCATCAGGGGCTTCTGAAAAGTTTCGGAGTTAGTTGAGTTTCGTCTCCCGGAAGATGTGGAAGATGAGGCGTACTTGATGCAGTGCCATCTATGGTTTCCTATCCCTAAATTCATCGCGCAGCTTTTCAACCAATTCAAGCTGTTGATCGGTCATGTAAACTCGTGCGGTTTATAGAACATCATCGGGATTTTTGTGCTGAGTTACGAACTGGGTATGACCTTCGACATCGACTACCTTGAAGCATGCTGAAGCCCTGGGGAAATTTGTCAATAGTTCAGCTGGGTTGGAAAGGTATTCCCGATCGAGTGATGTTTGATCTTACGTGCTTGTTTTTTTTACAGAGACTAATCCTCTTCCTCCGATTCCGAAGGTTTTGAAGACCGTCCGAGACTTGCTCCATGGCCGTCCATCCTTTTGAGCCACGTTCACCCCGAAGCGGGTTCGCCGCGCTGTTGCTCTCCAACGTTCTCAGTTTCAGCCAAACGTTCTGGTCAAGGAAGGGTCGGAGTCAAGCATGGATGGGTTCCCTTCGTGTGAGGTTCAAGCGAGGAAGAAGTCCCGCAAAGACAAGCACATTATCGCGATGATGATGTGGCCGACGGACAGTAATTTCCTGACAACATACTTAGAGACTATCTCAACAGTCAAGTAGGCAGGAGTGGTGACGAACAGAACATTCTTGACGAGTTTCTCGATTCTGACATCTTGCGGTCATAGATGGGTCCAGTGAGGTGCCGGAGTTTACCAAGGCGTCGAGGATGGTCAATGGGGTAAGTTTTGGTCCTTGAGCATTATTTTTTGGCCAAGCTTTTCTTGACTTCTATATTTTTCGCAGGGTCTTCTGATGATGAACCGATCTCTGGATGCAAGCAGCCAAGAGGCTTGCATTGCTTAATTCAAGGTTTAGATGGTTGATAAATAGATCACCCATCTAAGAGACGAATTGGAGAGTTCTCGTTATCGTGAAAGAGAGTCGGTCGCGACGGACGTTCCTCGTGCCTATAGGCAAGGAAAGAGAGAGGTGTGTAAAGTCATGAAGAACCATTGTGACAGGTTCTCGTGAGATTTCAGAGAGCATACAAGGGGTTATTATGACCTTGGGGATTATCGCGAGTGTCGTGGCACCATTAGCGGATTGTACTTTACGCAGGACCATAACTATTCGTTTGACGTTGAGTATACGATGAACACTGAACGTACAAGCGAGAGAGACATGGACTTCACAATTCCTCAATTCGAGAAGAGGATTTTGGAGCAGTGGAACCGGATTCCGTTTCTCTTGATACGTTGGAAGCCAAGACGGGAGCCGCCGATGAGACGTTCAAAGTGAACCAGCCGACGTCTCCTCTGGATGTCAACGACTACACGCTCGGGAGGTCGATGACTTGGTACTTTAGTCTGACGATTGATCGTAAGGTTGGCCGCAACTTATTTGGGATGTGTTCCCTTGTCTTAATATATTTCGATTATCCTTTTATCTCCGGCCAAGTGTGGTCGTGTATCATGTAGTGGGAGTGGCCATGTGTGGCCGAGCAAGATCTCCAAACTCGTCCGAACGGAGAAGTTGGCCGAGCAAGATCTCCAAAATTTTCGAACCACACAAGCCGACCAACTCGCCAAACGGGCGAGTTGGGAAGTGCAGGCCGACCAACTCGCCCAGTCGGAGAGTTGGACAACGTGGGCGAGTTGGGAAGTGCAGGCCGACCAACTCGCCGAACAGGCGACTAACTCAACCATCGAGTTGGACCAATCCAACTCACCAAACGGGCGAGTTGGTCGGTCTGCACTAACTCGCCTGTTCGGCGAGTTGGATCGAACGAGACAACCATCTCGCCCGTTCGGCGAGTTGGATCGAAAGAGACAACCATCTCGCCCGTTCGGCGAGTTGGATTGAACGAGACAACCATCTCGCCCGTTTGGTGAGTTGGGTAGCACAAGCAAAGTGATCGAACTCATCTTTCTCTCGTCTCGATCGAGATTGACATTGGAACTTTACAGTTGAACTCATTCCTCGTATAAATTTTGGATCGATCGTGTAAAACAGTAATGGTTAACTAAACACTTAAAGTTGCCTTCACTATACGAAAGATCCTAACTCTCGTCATGGACGTCGCCGTCTCAGTAATGCTCTTTCCATAAAATAGCAAATGCCCTAACGTCGAAGAACGGCCAGAGAAGGTCTAAAACTCGGCTAAAAGCCCAATCGCGATATTTTTTCCAAAATCGAGCCAATCTTTTTGACTGTTTATCTTTTATTTTGCAGGAAGAGATAAATGTTAAGTTTGGAAGATAAATGTCAAGATAAGAAGATAAATGTTAAGTTTCCAAAGATAATTATGAAGATCAAGGGAAAAATGAATATTTCTACGAAGCGATAAATTTGACCGAGGGCAGAAGGGGAAAGAGCAAACCGCCTGTAGGAAGAGTATATAAGGACTTCGTGGTTGAGCATGCGGAGGACACACGAAAATTCTTACCCAGGGCAAATATAGCACTTAGGGCAATTAGGCATATTTTCGTTTTATGTTTTTTGAGCTGCGACTCAACTAGGTTATTCAGGTCTTACAAGGTTAGAACTATGAACTCACCGCGGCTCTTTCTGTCTTTACGACCTCATCGTAATATATTTGTTTTACTGTTCGGTTGCTTGAAGTTTTGGCTTAGCAAAAATCCGGGACCTCTGGGAAAGTTAGGTTTACCTTGCCTTCCTAAATCAACGGAAATCGACAATGCAAATTTTGGTTCCCTTAGTTTGCCGTTAAAAGGAGGGGGAGGTGAGGATCAATCTAACTCTCAGCCATCAACGCTCAATCAAAACATGTCATATCTCACTCGTGACGACAATGTTAAAAAACTCCAGCGAAGAACGTCACTGTGGTACGCCGACGCAAACACCGCAGCGTTTGAGGAGGTGAAAAAGATGTTCTGGACTTTCGAAAAGAAGTCGGCATAACAAGATAAGGTCATGAATTCTCTCGCTAATGAAGTTGAAACCCTAACAGCGAGGAACAAGGTCCTTTTTCTGCGTGGAACAACCCGAATCCACGGAAGAAGACTCAAATTCGCAACACCTTTGGACGGTCCGGCAACTCGCAGGGTAAATCGTCTGGACAAAATCCCGACGAAGTGACCCCCTCACCAACACGGAAGAACTCGGGAGATATTCCTCCTATCCAAGAAGATAAAGAAGGAGGAGAAGTCGAACGCGCTGACGTGGAGTCTAGCAGCCAGTCCGAACCTACGGACGAAGACGCTGACACCCATCCACGCCGCACAAAGAGCCGAGCGGCTCGGTACGAATCCCAGTTTGACAACCCTATGAGCGAAGAAGAAGAAGCTATCTTTTGAAACAAACAAAAGGAACTGCCCAAGGAGCAAGCTCGGAACACTCGCAGCAAACTCTGACAAAGCCGGAAATCTCCTATCAAGAGTTCCGAAATTTGCGATCTCTGCGATGATCTCATGAAAACGGTGACCGAAGTTAGAGCGGTGAAAATCCAAATCCACCATGCTACTAGCACCGCCCCGGAGATCGATATGCTGCTCGAAGAGGCTCGTAAAACACCTTTCACTACTCGTATCACTGAAACTAGGGTTTCGGATCCTGTGAACATCAAAGTGATGTCCTACAGCAAACTAGTAATTTATGCAAGTGTGGTCTATTAAGTGTTGGCTGAAATCTCATGAACATTCAGAGGATCGAGTTATTTGTGATATGGTAAAGGGTATGAATGAAAAATTCAAAAAATATTGAGAGGAATTCAGTGACATACTAGCAATTGCGGCAATACTTGATCCTAGATTGAAGTTTGCATTTCTAGAATATTGTTATGATATTCTAGATCCAGCCACTACCAAGTTGAAATTGGATCATGTGCGTGGCAAGATGGTTAAGCTTTTTGGAGCATATAAGAGAGACACAAGCATCATCAAAGCATCAACTTCACATATTCCTCGAGGCAGCATACCTTCAGGATATGATGTAAGTCTATATAAAACTGTTTGGTTTTGTTCCTTACTGCTACTCTGTTTTCTAGGAAGGATTGTTTGGAATTAGCTGTTGTGTAGCTTTAGAATGAATGGGTATGCATGTTTGGTGTAGCGTCATACTGATATGGATTACAGATAATAATCTGATGTCTGGTGTTAGCGTCAAAAAACGGGTGGTTTGGGGCTGTTTGGTGTAGAATTTCAGTAAGAAATTATTAGCAAATGTTTGGTGTAGTGTCAAAATAATCTTATGTCTGGTTTGGTGCTGTCTCAGGGATTTTATAATTAATTTTCTCAAAACACGGGTGGTAACGGGAAATCACCATTAGACACATACTTGGATGATCCAGTGGTAGATATGGGTAATTTTAGAAGTATGGATGTAGTGGCATATTGGAAAGACAACTCAAGTCGTTTTAAGGAGTTGACATCAATGACATGTGATGTTCTTAGTATCCCTATCACGACAGTGGCCTCGGAATCATCCTTTCGTATAGGTAGCCGTGTTCTCCACAAGTATAGAAGCTGCCTTTTACCCACAAATGTCCAAGCTTTGATATGTTCTAGGAATTGGTTTTGTGGATTTCAAGAAGTTGGAAGTGAGCTTGAGTTTTTGTATGAGGAAGAAAAATGACTTTGCTTTCAAGAAGTTGATGATGAGTTCAAGTTTGTGGTAAAAGTTTTTAAGCTTTAATATACTTTCATATGAAACTCTTGTAAGAACTAAACAATATGTATGAAGCTCGTATACTATATGTGAGTTTGTGTGTGAGTTTCGTTTGTATGTGCATGTATGTCTACGTATCCATTTGTATAAGCAGCGAGTAGAAAAGTCATAGTAGTTATGTAAGGATGGGTTAGGTGTGTAGCAAAAGTCTGCTGGGACAAAATTAAATTATTGATACATATAGTGTATAGGTTCCAGCTCAGAAACAAATTATCAGTTAAGTTCAATTGTATTTCAGATAAGTGATTCCTTCATGCAAAACATAAGATACCAAGGATGTGTATATGTGGTTTGATATATTTCTCATTGATTTCTTCATGCATCTACTTATTTATGAAATCCAATAAGTAGTACAATTTGAACTAAAATTGTTCATCATCATCACCATTTCATAAGATTTGATAATATACATATGAAAATGTAAATTAAATACAATTAAAATATATAAATCATTGTGAATAATATAAATGTGAAATATATATAAATTAAATACAAATGAATAAAAATAAAATTAAATACAAATGAATAATAAGGAGATTAAATTATTGGGTGTCCATGGACAAGCCCCTGGTCTTTTTTGGTATTGGGCAATTTTTGGACCACTGTCCATTATGGACCGACTACTAATGCCGAAAACTGAAATGGTCCATTTTGGAGAGGGCCAATTGGACACTGGATGGCCCATTTGAAAGTAATAACGACAATATGTGAAAACCACACCGGCTTATCTGACCAATCAACATCTTGATTTGGTTGAAAAGTCGTGTCATGATTTAAGGAATAGGAAACCACAAATGGCACTGCATCAAGTACTCCTCATAGCACGTGAAGTAACCCTCAGGCGGAGACTCGGCGACCTCTCCAACTTCCGGAAGATGAAACTTGACTAACTCAGGAACTTGACAACAACTCCGGATGGCAGCATGCTCATTCGGGCAGCTCCTGCTTGGACAACCCTCCACGGGGTTGGCATGAAACGGAGGCAGGGCCCACTACCAGGTCTGGGAGGTTTTACTTCTCCCCTGGCTGCCTAGTATGCCTCGGTTTCCTCAGTATCAATTGAGTGTGCCAAGAATTCCACCTTTGGCCTAGCATCGTTGTGTTGCGAGCTGGAGCCATCAGGGACAGAACGATCGTGGCGAGACTTTGTGGAGGCCTTTCTTCTCGAAGACATAACTTTTTTATTTTATACCAAGGGGAGGAAATAGAAGAGAAAATCTTTTAATCCATGTAAAGAGTATGTGCAAATGTGCAAGTGACGAATTTGAAAACCCACTCCACATACTTATAGAAGAGAGGATTCATTATTTTACCTCCAGGCTTTCAGACGTTTGATTCCGCCTAACTAATCCAATATACCTAAGACCCTCGCAAGAACATCACAATTCTAACGAGGTGGGGGCTTACTGTTGGGGTCAAAATCGGTTACGAAGGAATCAACATCAGAAACATGCCGAGAAAAGTACTCTTTGTGAAAAATAGATAACATCAAGAAAAGGGGGAACGGGAAAATCAAAGTCAAATTTTGGCTAACCACGAAGGAATGGTCTGCACGGTAAGCCATAAAGAAGAGTTTGTCCAATACCTCGGGTTGACGTGTCCCCAAGTGTCAAGAGAACTAAACGAATGAAGGACTCGATCATCCAACTCACCGAACGGAGAGGTTGTCCGAGCAAGACTTTCAAACTCGTTGAACGGATGAGTCAAACCACACAAGCCGACCAACTCGCTGAACGGGCAAGTAGGGCGATGTGGGCGGACCAACTCGCGCGTTCGGCGAGTTGGACCCATCCAACTGCCGAATGGGCGAGTTGGGCAGCATGGGCCGACCACTTTGCCCGTTCGGCGAGTTGGACCAATCAATCCATTTTCGTCTCATCCTCGTAACTCCCTCCTTCAATAACTGATCGAACACATATTTGTTTCGTTGCGATCGAGATTGACGTTCGAACTTTACCGTAAGAACTAGTCCCTCGTATAAAGTTCAGATCGATCGTGTAAACGTTAACGGTTAACTAAACACCTACAGTTTCATGCACTATACGAAAGATCCTAACTCTCGTCAGGGAAGACTTCGTCTCACGAATACTCTTTCGATGAAATCGCAAAAACGCTTAAGTCGAAAAACGGCCCGAGAAGGTCTAAAACTCGGCTAAAAGCCCACTCGCGATTTTATCCAAAATCGAGCCCAATCTTTATGACAGTTTATATTTTATTTTGCAGGAAGAGATACATGTTAAGTTCATAACATAAATGTCAAAGATAATCATGAAGATTGAGGGAAAAAAGGAATATTTCCGCGAAGCGATAAATTCGACCAAGGGCAGAAGGGTAAAAAGGGCAAACCGCCTCTGGGAGGAGTATATAAAGACTTCGAGGTTGAGGATGCGGAGGACACACGAAAAATCTAACTCATTGCAACCATAGCACTTAGGGGAATTAGGCATATTTCCGTTTTACTGTTTTCGAGTTGCGACTCAACTAGGTTATTCAGGTCTTACGAGGTTAGAACTAAGAACTCGCCTACGGCTATTTCAGCTAAGGCTTTACCCGTTGAACGCTCAAACCACAGATTCAGAATAAGATCCTCTTTGTTCTCTTTCTGTATTTACTAATTCATCGCAGTATTGTTGTTCTCACTGTTTGGTTGCTTAACGTTTTTGGCTTAGCATAAATCCGGGACCTCTGGGAAAGATAGGTTTACCTGCCTTCCTAAATCAACGGAAATCGACAGTGAATATTTCGGTTCCCACACTGATGTTGTCGTCGATCGGTGCCAGTCTGTCTGCCCAGTCGCATGCTGTCTCTAAAGAGTATCCAAATCTTGCTTCATCTCATCCATGCGTGTAGTCAAACCGGTGAGGCAGTTGTCTATAGGATAGTAGACATCATCAAGCCTCTTGTCGAAATCATCCAGTGACATCTCTTGAGCTTTGTAGAT
Source organism: Moricandia arvensis (assembly GCA_905132765.1). NCBI lineage: Eukaryota > Viridiplantae > Streptophyta > Magnoliopsida > Brassicales > Brassicaceae > Moricandia > Moricandia arvensis. The sequence continues at coordinate 56,327 of CAJHQP010000364.1, forward strand.
CTCATGCACAGTATCATCAATCTCTGCACTGATGTATGTCCTTTGATTTTTCATAGACATAGTGATCGTTGCTGCATGTTCTGGTAAACATATGTAGCTCTACTCAAACATATTAGCTCTCTCTAGAACTGCTCTGATGTCTTCAGCATGCACATTTACTCTTTCCTCTGTAGCTCGTGCATTACCATTCTCATCTCTGTAGATCCCATACTCATCTTTCTTTCCCAAATGGAAAAGCCTTTTCCCCTTAGCATCAAAAGAATTCGTACCTTGTTTGAAATGCCAGTTGATCGATGGTGGTCTGATCCAATCAAGCGATTGCAGACTTCCTGAATTATAGGCATTGGAAGGACGAAGTTTCTGTACCTCCGGAGTGGTGCTATCGATCGATGTATGATGGATGCTGGAGATCGATCTAGGAAGCTAGGAAGGGTAAGGAACATTACGGATTGTCTTTTTCTTCTTCTCCTCAATGTCGATCGACGCTGTAAGATGCGCGTCGATCGATTGCTTTTTTGTTGTCCAAATAAATTATCTGATCCATTAGCCATAATAAGGGCACTTGCTACATCCTCATTAGATATATGTAGGATTCTCCCATAAAGAGCCCGTGCATGTCCTTCTGCTCTAAGTTTGTGTTCTTGTTCGTGTATTATGTCGTTCGATGGCCAGGATTTGCCGTCGATCGATGCTCAATTATCCACTGTCGCGTTCATCACCTAGCCAGAATCTTCCGATGCTAGGCCGCGATATTCAATCAGCTCTTCCTCTCTGTAATCTTCATTGTATCCTTCGTAAGCTTCAGTGTATCCGGCTTGCCCGATGTGGGCCGATTGATGGTGTGTGGTGACCGTCGGTCATTGCTCTATTGCTAAATTGTTGCCCGAGAATATTTCCAGCTCCACTAGCCATAGCAAGTATATCCGCTACATCTTCCCTGGTGACATTTAGTAGTCTGCCATCCATAGCTCTTGCGTGACCTTCTGGATCTCTCATCTTCTTTTTCAAGATCCATAGCTTCAGACGTGTCAGTATTCTGTTCTGAAACCGTTATGGTTTGACGCACAATAAAATTCACAGTGATGCTTGGTATTTGAACCGGCTTTCTCATCTATCGATTGATCCTCAGGTCACTTTGTCGATCGATACCTCTATCTCTCAGTTGGTCGATTGTTTCGTGTCGGTGTAGATCTACGTTAGTCGATTCACATGAAGCTACTGGTACTGCAGGAACCGTATGTAAGCATTCCATAAGGACAAGTGAAGGTGGGCTTTTCTTGATCGTCAGGATGTATGGGAATTTGGAAAAATCGTGCATACCCGTCGAGAAAAAAATAGTATTGGTGGCATGCGATTCTCTCTAACATCTGATCGAAAGGGGAGAGGAAAGTGATCCTTTTGTGTGCCAGCATTAAGCTTTCTATAATCGATGCACATTCTGTGTCCGATCACAGCCTCATCCGGATCAATTCATCTTTATCATTTTTCACCACCGTGATTCGTCCTTTCTTTGGGACAACATGAACTGGGTTGACCAAGTTACTATCTGATATAGGGTAGATAACGCCTTCTTCCAGAAATTTCATGATTTCCTTTTTGACTACTTCTTTCAGATTGGGATTTAACCTTCTTTGCTGTTCAATAGATGATTTTGATTCATCCTCCATGTGTATCCTATGCATGCATAAATATGGGGAAATCCTTGGAATTTCATCTTAAGAATATTTGATAGCCTTGCGATGTTTTCAAAACTTGTTGAGCAGAAGTGCTTTCTCTCCGCTATTAAGGTTGGCGTTGATGATAATGAGATAGGACTTTCCACAAAGAAAAGCATATTTAAGTCCAGCTGGTAGGGTTTAAGCTCAACCTTTGGTGTTTTCTCCTTATTCCAGTCTCCGATTCTTGACGGGTGTCGATCGATGGTATGTTTTGTCTATCGAACGACAGTCTTTGATATATCGATTTCTTCAACATCAATGGGCATAAGTTCTTAGGCGGCATCCATCAAACTTTCATACTCTTCAACTCGATCATCCGACGCAAAATTTTGGCTTTCAGAAGATGTGGTTACTCTATCTAAGGGGTCACTAGAACATGTATCGATAAATGACTCTTCAGCCACTTCAAAAAGATGATCTACATGGTAGGCTTGACCACCGATCAAGGGTTTCTTGATTATCTTTTCAATTCAAAAACCATCGTAGATTACCGAGATTGAGATATATGTGTCCTTCTCTGACGTCAATGACCGCTCTGGTCGTAGCTAGAAATGGTCTTCCCAAAATTAGGGGGTTTTTGGTTTTTGCTCGTATCGCAGCACTGCGAAGTCTATAGGTATAAGACAGTTGTTAATGCGTATGGGCACATATTCAAGTACACCTTCTGGAATTCTAGTGGATCTATTGGCTAAAACGAGAGTGATCCATGGAGACTGGAATTAAGTTAGGCCAAGGGCAATCCCAATCGAGTAAGGCATCAAGTTTAGACTAGAGCCTAAATCACATAGTGGTCTTTGGAATCTCTCATTGTGGATGGTGAAATATAAGAAAAAGCTAGCGGGATCAGGAAGTTTAGCTAGAGTATCTCCTTGAATAATCACACTCACTTCCTCTTGGACAATAATGATGCTATGTTCTTTTTCACTGAATCCTTGTGACACCGCTTCCTTTACATATTTCGTGATTGCAGATGATACATGTATGGCATCACTAAGTGGCATCTCGAGGATTAGTTTGTTGAATTCCTTGTTCCATATCGCTCGATCCAACTGTTTTTTTTTGCGGGTAAACCCTAGTTTTGACTGGTTAGGCTAAACTTGGATTAGGGGTTATGTATCGATCGATTCTTGGTGTTGGATGTCGATCGATGATTTGTTTGGGCTGTCGACCAATTCTAGGTGCAGGCTGTCGATCAACGGTATCGCGATCCTCTATTTCCGTCTCTTTCGAGTTTGCTAGTATTTCCTCTAGGTCGCCGGCTTGGTCGGAGATTCCTGTTTCGTGAAGAATTTCAGGACTATGCGTGTCAATGTCAATATGAGCGGGGTTTGATATTTTTTCTCATCCTATGCAATTCTAGCGAATTCAAAAATGGTGATGTTTTCCTTTGTGCTGGGAGTTAATCGTTTTCCACTTCGTAGGGATACAAAATTGACATGACTCATAGGGTTGGTATCTATCATACCAGGCAGGACACCTTCTTCTCTTCTGATAGAGAGAGCGTTATGTGCAACTTGGTTGTTGATCCTCTTAATTTTATCACTCAGAGTTCCGAATTTCTTCGTCATTTTCGAGTTTATTGAGTTCAATTTATTGTCGAGGTCGGCAGCTACACTACGGTTTCCTGTGAATACTTGATCCATCCTTGATTTAGAATTTCTTTCATGTTCTTTCACAGTTACATCGTAGTTGCTTGAGAGACTACCAATAATTTCTTCAGATTACTGATCGTTTAAGATTATTGCATCCGTAAATTTAACTAGTCTTTCTCTCTCGGCAGAGATATCATCCTTCTCATCATTTGTTCAAATTGAATGCGTTTACCTAGGGGAGTCGCTACTGAAGCCAAAATCTTTTTAACTTGGACAAGGTGCTTGTCTTCTGTGAAAGCTGATGGTTCCTTCCCTTCAGTATCCTTCCTCTCAAAGGCTTTACCTTAAACTACATTTTTAATCAGCCTTTTAGCGTCCTGAGGATTTCGAGTACCGAAGCTCCACTGGCTAGCTGTATCCAGGATAGTTTGATAGTCTTGGCTTAGTCCTCGATAAAACGTGTTGATGAGTTGAGTTTCGAGAAACCATGGTGTGGGCATGCGAAGTGGTAGTCTTTGAACCCTGCCCAAGCATGTTTAAAGGTTTCACAGTCACCTTGAAGGAATGTCTAAATTTTTCTCCTCGCTTCCCAGTATCTTTTTTCGTTGAAGAAATTATTAAGGAATGCGTTTCTGATATCTTCCCAGAAAGTTAGGAATCCTGGTGGTAGCAGGTATAGCCACCTCCTAGGTTCCCCTACAAAAAAGGGAAAAATATTGCAATGGTTGAAGTCATTAGACACCATGTCTTCTAGTAGCACGATGTGATCGTTTCGATGTTCAGTGGGAATATCACTGAACGGTTTCTTACTTATATGGGAAATGTAATCAGCGTTAAGATCAGAGTTTCTCGTATGGTTGTCTGGTAATCTGATCGCTGACCTATTGGAATAAGTTCTGCTGGGGTTTAAGTATTCAAGCATTGGTAATTTATTTTTAATCTCATTTTGCTGAGATTTAGTATTTTGGTCAGGGATTTCAGCCTCATGTTTATTAATGATTTAGCTCGCTACGTTACGTTCATGATCATTTAGATCCTTCAAAACAGCTTTCTCATTAATAAATTCAGTATAGGCGGACTTACTTGCTTCCGGCTGATCGGCATCGATCGATGGTGGTAGCAGAGTGTCACCTCGCATTGTTGGACGAACCGCGATCGATGTTCAAGGATCTCCGTTGATCGACGCTTGACGTCCAGAGTCCATATTCTCTTAAAACCGTACATGTGTCATCAGGGATAAGAAAATATTAGGTTATCAAAAGTAAGTCCGCCTAAACTAAATCTAACGGTTATTAGGAACTCACAAATTAACTTTAACGGTTATTATGAACTCTAACGGTTATTATGAACTCACAAACTATATCTAACGGTTATTATGAACTCAAAAATTAACTCGCAACAGTATGTCCGGCAATAAGAAAGAGTTCCCGGCAACGGCGCCAAATTTAATTTAGCTTTTATTATGAACTCAAAAATTAATCCTAATAAGATCCTAGGAAGGCTCTGGGTCTGGGAAGAGAGATCAAGGGATAATCCTCGCGAGAATTAATCAGAAGACTCGAATCCTCCAAGGCGTGTGGGATGAATGGTGACACAAGAAGCTGCGGAAAGGCTCCCTGATACTCCTAGGCAACTAGATCGGATATTACACACCAAGTAGAAGCCCTTAAGGTTCTGGATATGACACACCAGAGATTCTTCCACTCAAAGAGAAGAGAGAACGAGAGAGATTGATAAAAGACTGCTTATTTTAGAATGAGGGATGCAAGGGTTTAAATAGAAACCAAGGAACACGCTCCTTAGGTTTCGAAAACTTAATAACATAAAAACTATAGATTAAACATAACATAAGGTAAATAGATAGAGTAGTCTTCTTAGGCTTGGACCGATATTAGCACTTAGGAGATGTGTTAAAGCAGCTTGTGGCCTCGTTAAAAACCTTCCTCCGTAAAACCTCTTTGGGACAAAACCGAGAGCAAGGAAAAGAGCACACACAAGTACTTTGCCTAAGTACTAATTCAGCTAGATGAGGAGACATCTTGAAATGTGATCAAGGTATCTCGGATTATCAAGCTTTGTCCAAGACCTTCTTCTTGTTTCCATACGAGTCTAACGAATCCTCCAATGTCTCCATTTAGTTTCTTGCTTCTAGTACGAATCATGGGACCTCCTAGAATGGCTAAGGCATCTTCATCAGCTGGTTTGTCCTTGGGTGCATTCCTGGATACATCATCTTCCTTGTTGAGCTGGTCCATGATCACATTACATTCCTTGGTGCTTTCCATGATCACATCATCCCCTCCCTCTTCAAAAAGATTTGTCCTCAAATCTGTTTTACCTTGCAAGCCTCTTTGATAGGCATTGTTTCTGACTGGTTTGGATATGTACAAGGCATTGATCCATTTAGTTCCTGATTCATTACTCAAACCTGATACATGGAAACAAAGCAAGTTAGCACATGAAAAATTATCAAAGAGTAATAATCTTATCCCAAATTGGATTTTGCTCGGTTTTGGCTTGTGTGCTGCATCTGGTGGTGCTTCTTTGATGAGAATGAAGCCAGTGATGTCTTGGTGCTTATCCTGATCCAAATCAGGTGGCTTGAACCGCTTGTTTTCCATATGCTTGGTCTTTCTCCTTGTATACTTCAAAGCTTTATCATAATCTGCACATGGCTCTTTTGACAAAAACAAGTGCATCATATCTGTGTAATCGATAAATGAACTCTTGAAAACATGATCACTTACCTTACAATGATCACCTGGTCGCCATATATAGGATTGAGATGTTCTAAACTCAGATAATTCAGAATAAAGTAAGTGTAGATGTACCTGAGTTGTAGAATCGGTAACTTGCAATTCCAAATTTGTTTCAGCCTCTAACTGATTCTTTGTGGATGTAGGAAGGACTAAAAATGTAGGACAGGTTGATTCATAGCTTATATCCTTCTTTTCGGACAGTGTACACCTCATAACAGTTTGTCCTGTAACAACAGCAAGCAAATCAGGTTTCATGTTTTTCTTTGAGTTTAGATAGTTACCTCGGATTAGTTTCTTTCGAGATTGTTGTGGACTAAGTTGATCTGATGGTTTCTCCTTGACTTGAGAAGAAAATATGAGTTCTTCTCCTGATCCAGTGATCACTTCACTAACTTCTCCATTGACTTCTTCATTTCCAACCATGGTTTGATAATCTCTGCAATGGTATTGAAGCTGATGCATGTCTGGTGGCTTCCATATCGTGACATGGTCAAGGTGCAAGTCCTTTTGATCAGCTTCCAACTCCTTATGACCCCAGCTGGTTCTAGCACGAACAGAACACTCTCCAACGTTGATAGTCTTGTGGGCATATGCTCCAGGTCTGCACGAGTAGGTCTGTAACCTTCCAGCACAATCAGATATAAGCTTCTCTTGGGAATGATCCAAACCGACAAACTTTGTAAAGTTAGCAATATCTTGATGATCAGGTTGCCATTTACTGTGGTTTCTTGCTCGTTGGATCCATGACAAAGCTGGTGACAGTCTCCAATTGATTTCATAATGAAATTCTTGCTGAGATGATACGAGCAACACCAGTTCTTCAGAGGGTGTGAAATCAACAAAACCAGGTGTTACTGCAGCGGATTCCTTCTCAATCTTGTTCCTGAGATTCCACAGCTCTCCTCCAGGCTCAAATACATCATTCTTCATGCCCAGTTCGTGTCTTGAAAGATCCATTGCTCTGGTCTTGTTCCAAACAAAATAACTGATCAGAAAGGTACCCAAAAAAGTCTTTTGGAAATCACATGGATCAAAGACAATGAACTGATTCATTCTGCGAGCTTTATGTTGTTCCCTTGGCTTCTCCTCTGCTATTACAATCTGTATGAAAGGAACCACGACATCTTGAACTGGTTTCTCTTCTTTCTGAATGACAGATGATGATTCTTTGGCTTGATCTTCTTGAATAGGTGTAGCTGATACCGGTTCTGCCACTTTGGGTTCTGCAACAGCAGGTACTGATTCTTGTTGCTGTGATTCATTGGATGAACGTACAGAGTTGTTCCCTTTGAATTGCTTCTCCACATCCATCATTACTTGTAACAATGCCTCCTTATCCTTTTCACTGAATAAACAGAATTGTTTACCTTCTCTAAACGGATTAGAGATTGTCTTCTCCTTGCTATAACATATTGGTTTCTTGATAGATGAACCAAAAGTATTAGATGGACGTGATCTCTTGCTTTCAGGCTGTTTCTGAACGGAGTTTGAAAGATAAAGCTTTGTCTCAGCTGGCTGGTTTCGATTTGTACTCCACTTGTCTTGTACAAACCTTCTTTGTTGTGGAGTTTCTTTCTTAACAGCAGCATGCTTCTGGTTTCTTTCCAACTGATCATTCCCTCTTTGCTTGAACTCATCTCTGGATGATCTGCTTTTCCTTTGCTGATGTATGTCAAGTCTGAATTTTCTCAGTTGATCTTTCAAGACTTTATCCATGCTAGCCGTGAATGCTTCAAGCAACAGTTTATCATTCTTGCTGAGTTCTTTCATGAGCTCCTTCGTCATTACCTGAGACACAAAGAAAACAGAAACCAGTAACTAGTTCTTACTGAAAACAAACAATTAACTTGCAAAACAGAAATAGATTCAAAATGAAATCAAACCTACTTCTCAGATCAATTTCGAACTCAACCAAAGACAAGTACAAATCAAACTTGATCAATACAGAACAGATTTAAAAGGATTAGACTTATGAGAACAGAGAGAGATCACGAAATTAGGTTCAGTTTCAAGCTTAGATTCAATCAGAACAGAAAAGAACAGATTTACTACACTTGAAACAAATCGATTCCTTTTAACACAAATCAGAAACAGATTCAAAACAAATTCAAACCTCAAACTTCTCTGATCAATTTCGAACTCAAGATATGTCAAGAACAAATCAGAACTAATCAGAACAGAATAGATCAACTTAACAATACAGAAACAGATTGATTTCTACAAACCCTAAACGGTTTCAGATCAAGCAATCGATAAATTCTGCAACAAGAATCCGAATTTTTTTTTATCAGAAACAAGATTAAGGAACCCTATTTCTATCAGATTTCGACAAAGAACACAGATCAACACGAAATCAAAGTGAATGTGAAAAGAAAACAGCAGATTCGTGATCAAAATACTCAAAGTTAATAGATTTCAACAACATAAACAAAGATCTGATCAAAACATAGCAGAATATGAAAAGACCAAAACGAAAATCTGTGAGAAATCGATTACTTCCCTTCCAGAGTTGCTCTGATACCACATAATAAGATCCTAGGAAGGCTCTGGGTCTGGGAAGAGAGATCAAGGGATAATCCTCGCGAGAATGAATCAGAAGACTCGAATCCTCCAAGGCGTGTGGGATGAATGGTGACACAAGAAGCTGCGGAAAGGCTCCCTGATACTCCTAGGCAACTAGATCGGATATTACACACCAAGTAGAAGCCCTTAAGGTTCTGGATATGACACACCAGAGATTCTTCCACTCAAAGAGAAGAGAGAACGAGAGAGATTGATAAAAGACTGCTTATTTTAGAATGAGGGATGCAAGGGTTTAAATAGAAACCAAGGAACACGCTCCTTAGGTTTCGAAAACTTAATAACATAAAAACTATAGATTAAACATAACATAAGGTAAATAGATAGAGTAGTCTTCTTAGGCTTGGACCGATATTAGCACTTACGAGATGTGTTAAAGCAGCTTGTGGCCTCGTTAAAAACCTTCCTCCGTAAAACCTCTTTGGGACAAAACCGAGAGCAAGGAAAAGAGCACACACAAGTACTTTGCCTAAGTACTAATTCAGCTAGATGAGGAGACAGCTTGAAAGGTGATCAAGGTATCTCGGATTATCAAGCTTTGTCCAAGACCTTCTTCTTGTTTCCATACGAGTCTAACGAATCCTCCAAGGTCTCCATTTAGTTTATTGGTTCTAGAACGAATCATGGGACCTCCTGGAATGGCTAAGGCATCTTCATCAGCTGGTTTGTCCTTGGGTGCATTCCTGGATACATCATCTTCCTTGTTGAGCTGGTCCATGATCACATTACATTCCTTGGTGCTTTCCATGATCACATCAAATCCTATGAGCTACTTTTACTCTCTCAAATAAGATATTCAGTGTAGTACTTAGGGATCAAATCAACAGAGACTCTAAGATCACACAGTAGATTTGTTGTTTCGAAATAAAGCTAGATAAAAGTATAGATTTATGAATAGTGAATCAAGGATTGGTTTGGTTTGGGAAGATTATTAAGAAGGATTAGATTTAGGGGAACTCCTAGGTAGACTAGACAATGCAAACTATTGGATTATTAAGGTTTTTAGTGATGCTCTTGTTCTGAACCCAAACTTAGGGTTTAGATTACGTAGCTATCGCGAGTCTTAATAGAGTGTTGTTCAACGGCCACTGCGTGTCATCGATCGACGATAATTCTAAACAGGAACGACTTGTGTGTTTGACATGTTCTCTAAATCTCTAGTTAAAATTTTGTTTATTACTAGGGTTTTAGACCGTTTAAGATATGTTTCAGGGTATAACCAAGCTTTCGCTTGTGCCAGAAAATCCTATAATCTAAGGTTGAAGTGATCAAATTCAACTTAGCATTAAGATTTACTTAAACAAATAACTGATTAGAATAAGCCTAATAATTTCATTACATTACCAAGCCATTAACTACCCTATAAAAACCCTAAATCTAACAACAGACTACTCAGACATGGTTGAAATAAACATGATGAATAGATAAATAAATTTCATAAAAAATAAAAATAATGAAACAAGGGAATTCAAGATCTTCGTCCGATAATTGAATTGATCTCTCTCTCCAAAGGTATTCATCAAGGTTGCAAGTATAAAAGAGTTGTCTAAAAAGTTGTGTCTTGTAAAACAGCTAAATAACCTAATAAATAGCCTAAAACTTGCCGAGTGACTTGTCTTGCAAATAATAAAACATCTGGGCAGAATCATGATTTCTTTAGATCTTAAGTAACTCGGCAGAAGGTTTGCCCGCCGATCGACACTCAAGGTGAGGAGTCAATCGATGGTCTTAGCGTTTCTTTGTTCAGACTTCGAATTCAATTGGTCCAATGAGTACCTTAACCTGTAGAGACTCTAAAACCATATGAATTGTATAATAAAGACTTCAAAATCGTTTACATATCATAGGTAAAAGCAGGTAAAAACCATGACATATCAATTAGTTAAGGTGTTTAGTGTTAGATATACTTGTTTTCTTGTTATTTTAAGTGTTCCCAATGCTAGATTAGTCTTGATCTCTCTAATCTAGATCCTTACACAATTCATGTCCAGAAGGTGTTTGATGAAATGTTTAAACAAACTTAAACATGCTTTAGGTTGACTAATCAAAGGGATTTGATGTTAGGATTGCTAGATATTTAATGGAGCTTATTCAAATGGCATGTTTGACTGTATTGGACCAAAGGGATTGGATGTTTGATACATGATTGCTTAGGGATCTCTATCTTGGAAAGAAATGATCTTTATTTGTGTTCTAGACTTAAGGAAGGTTGTTTATTCTTAATCTTGCCACTTTATCTTGGATCTTGATCACATTATATCAAATGCCTAAGCCCATGGATTCTTTTGTTATAATTGATTAAAAGCTTTAATTATTGTCTTGCTTGTTCTTTTTACTTCTATTCATATAAACTAAACTATTTGCACTTAGATTAAGCTTTTACTTGGATTATCATTGCTTCAAATGACTTGTGATTGGATAGACACCTTTTATAAAAAATTTATCTTAGGATTATACAAAATCCTTTATCAAATTTGGCGTCGTTGCCAGTTCTAAGTTGATTTTTACGGTGGGATTTAGTCATTACTTGAGACTAAGTGTTATTTTTTGGTCAGTAATACTCCTTCCTCTCAGTTTTGGATGATAGGGGCATCAATTTGAGGAGTAGATGACCAACAAAACTTGTTCCAGAAGTTAAACATATCAAAGCTTTAGAGAGAGAGCTGGAAAGAAAGAGAAGAAACGGAGAAAGACAAGCCCACTTGGATAGATTGGGGCTTGAGATGGAAAATAATAAGGATCAGCCTGAAAAAGAAGGTGTTTATAGACCTGATGTCCATAGATAAAATTCCCAACGAGTTCCTTTAGTAGCTTCTCAAGAAGGTAATGGCCAAAGAGCGGCTTAGGGCACAACATAAATAACGCCCAGCTAGGGTCATTAGTACTTATGATCAGCCCAATATACATGGGAATAGGGCAGGTATAAAAGAACTAGATGTGGACAACAACAACTATGAGATCAAATCCAGCTTGATCAATATTATCCAGAGCAAAAAGTACTATGTTCTTGCATTGGAGGATCCTCTCTATCACTTGGATAACCTTGACAAGTTATGTGGAACCACAAGATCAATGGCATATTCAAGCTGAGGTATTTTACATTCCCTTTGGGAGACAAAGATCACACAAGGGAGAAGAATATTTTCCATTCCCTTCAGAATCAGAATATGCAGAAACCATCCATCAGTGTCTCACCCTGAGTGTGATCGACGGTCAACACTTCCGCGAGTTAATAGAAGATTTGAAGAAATCACAATTTTTACCCAGAAGTTTCATTACTTTCAAGACAACTCCCTCGCCGCATTTTAGACTATTTATTCGGTTTATGAACTGTTGTGCAAGGGACACTTGTTTTTACAGTCCTTTTGATACTTGCAACTTTGAAGGCTACCATTGGAGAGAGAGATCTATTCCATTTACAGACTAAGATCTTGAACTCCCTTGTTTCTAATTGTTATTTCTATGCAAATCATTCAGCTTTTCATCATGATTATCATAATCATATATGAGTAGTCCATTGTTAGGTTTAGGGTTCTAAGGTAGTTAATGGCTTGCTGATGTTATGAAATTGTTATGGTTATTCTAATTAGTTTTTTTTTGTTTAAGTAGATCTTAACGCTAATTTGAATCTGATCACCTCAACCTTAGATTATAGGATGTTGTAGCGCAAGAAAGAGCTTGGCTATACCCTGAAACATGTCTTAAACAGTCTAATACTTTAATAACAAACGAGAGTTTAATTAGGAGTTAGGAGAACATATCAAACATAACATTCGTATCTGTTTATAGGTAGCGTCAATCGACAGCATGTAGTGGCCATCGATCGAAACTCCGTTAAGAATCACAAGAGTGACTTACATAAACCTTAGAGTTTGAGTTCATAACAGCGCTTCACTAAAACGTTTAACATTCTGTTAGTCTGCATTACTTAGTTTACCTGAGATTTCCCCTAAGTCTAATCCTTCCCAATAATCTTTACAAACTCAAACAATCCTTAAATCACTATTCATCAATTAATAATTTTGATCTAGCTTTATTTCTAAACAATAAATCTATTGAGTAATCTTAGAGGCTCTTTGGATTTGATCCCTAAGTACTACACTGAACCTCTTATTTGAGAGAGTAAAACGTAGCTCATAGGGTTAATTTGAGAGTGCATAATAAAAGCTACATCAAATTCCGCGATGTTGCTGGGGAGTCTTTCTTATTGTCTTTATATTTAGTTTAGAATATAGTATAGATTCTTACTTTACTGTTGCTAACCTATTCTTTTCTTATTCCTGATGACACATGTACATTTTGAAGAGAATATAGACTTAGGACGACGATAATCGATCGACAGATCTCTTCCAGGATCAATCAACGTTCGTCCACCAACGTCGGGCGGCACTCTGCTACCGCCATCGATCAATACCGATCAGTGGGAAGCAGGTAAGTTCGTGTATACTGAACTTATTAATGAGGAAGTAGTTTTGAAATATCTAAATGATCATGAATGCAAGGAAGCAAGCCAAATCATTAATAGACAGGGAATGCAATCCTTGAACAAATTACTAAAACTCCGAAAGCTAAGATTAAAAATAAATTGCCAATACTTGAATACTTAAACCCAAGAAGGACATATTCCAATAGGTCCGCTATAAAATTACCAGATAACCATGCATGAAACTCTGAACTTAACGCTGATTGCCTTGTTTTGATACGTTAAAATCCGTTCAGTGGCCTCCACACTGAACACCCGAACGATCACATCAAACTGCTAGAAGACATGGTACCTGAGAGCTTTAACCATTGCAACATTTTCCCTTTCTCCCTAGTAGGAGACGTCAGGAGGTGGCTTGACCAGCTACCACCAGGATTCCTAACTTGCTAGAAGGATATCAGAAACGCTTTCATTAATCACTTCTTCGACGAAGAGATATACTGGAAGCGAGAAGAGAAATTTCGACATTACGTCAAGGTAACCGCGGATCTTTTAAAATGATTGGGAAAGGTTCAAAGACTACAAATTTGCATACCCACACCATGACTTTTCAGAAACCCAACTCATCAATACCTTTTATAGAGGACTAAACCTAGACTATCAAACCATCCTTGATACAGCCAGCGAGGGGAACTTGGGTACTCAAAAGCCTGAGGAAGGTAAGAGGCTGATTGGAAATATAGTTTAAGGTAAAGCCTTTGCGAGGAGAGATACTAAAGGAAAGGAACCATGAACGTCTGCATGGGAGAAGCACCTTATCCAAGTTAAAAACACTCTGGCTTCAGTAGCAGCTCTCTTGATAAACACACTAAATCAGAAGAACATGTTGAGGACGATGATATATCTTCCAGGAACGAAAGACGAGTTGAGTTTATGGATGTGATCAACAATATGGGGAAAACGTTGGCAGTTTCTTAACCAAGTACAACGTAACTGTTAAGAGACATCAAAGAAGTTCAAAATCAAGAAAGAATTAAGTATTCACTAGAAACCGTAGGGTACCCGCCGACCTCGACGATAAATTAGATTCAATATACTCGGAGATGACGGAGAAATTTGAAACTCTAAGTGAGCAAATTAACAAGATTGACAACCAAGTTGCAAATAACGCCATGTCTAAAGTGAGAGAAGAAGGATTCCTACCTGGTAAGAGAGACACCAACCCTAGGAGTCAAATCACTGCTGTAAGTTTATGAAGAGGAAAACAAATAATTCCTAACACAAAAGAGAGCATCACCATTGATTAATTCGCTAGAATTGCGCAGGATGGGAAAGAAAAATCTAACCCCATTCATCTTGACATTGACGAGCATGGTCTTGGAATTCTTCCCGAAACAGAAATATTAGATCACGATGAAGACCTAGAGGAATTGTCCACTAACTTGAATGAGAAAGAAACAGAAATGGAAGATTCCGAGACCACCGATCGACACTCTAGGCCTAGAATCGAGCGATGCCCAAACCCCATTCCAAAATTAATCGAACCGGTTAAAGCTAGGGTCTACAAAGTGAGAATCCCTTTTCCTGGTACTAATGCGAAAGCGAAAAAAGAGTTAGATCGAGCAATATGCACGAAAGCTTTTGACAAATTGATCATCGAAATGCCACTTAGCGATGCCCTAAATATTTCACCTGCAATCAAGAAATATGCGAAAGATGCAGTGTCACGAGGATTCAGTAAAACAGAGCAAAGATAATGATTGTATTCAAGGAAGTGAGCGCGATTATTCAAGGAGAGACCCCAGTTAAACTTCCTGATCCCGGTATCTTTGTTCTAGATTGCACCATCCGCAATGAGAGATCCAAAGATCATTCTGTGATTTAGGCTATAGTGTAAATTTAATGCCGTAGTCAGTTGCAATCGCCCTCGGGCTAACTCAATTTCAGTCTACCCGGATCACTCTCGTTTTAGCCGATATATTCACTAGGATTCCACAAGGTGTAATTGAAGATGTGCCCATTTGCATTAATCAGTGTCTCATACAAACAGACTTCATAGTTCTAAGAAGATGTGCCCATTCGCATTAATGATTGTTTTATACCTACACACTTCATAGTTCTAAGAAATGAACATGAACCCAAATATCCCCGATTTTTAGGAAGCCATTCTTGGCTAAAGCCGGAGCGATCATTGATGTCAGAGAAGGACGGATATGTCTCTATATAGGAAAAATACTGATTGTTTTCGACATGAAAAAGATAGTCAAGAAAAATTTGTTCGATGATCAAGCCTACTATATAAATCATCTTTGTGAATTAACTGAAGAGACAATTATGGATATGTGTTCTAATGATCCATTGGGTAAAGCAATCACATCTCCGCAAAGCGAAATTTTTGCGTTGGATGATCGAGCTGAGGAATATGCGAGATTGATGGATGCCACCAGAGAATTAATGCATGTCGACATCGAAGAAAACGATTTATCGACTACCGTCGATCGACAAGCAGTCTACCGTCGATCGACAGGCAGGGTCTACCATCGATCGACTGGCAGGGTCTACCGTCGATCGACTGGCAGAGTCTACCGTCGATCAACAGGCAGAGTCTACCGTCAATCGACAGTGTTTAATGATCAAAGATTGGAGTAAGGTGAACGCACCCAAGATTGAGGTTAAACCACTCCCAGCTGGACTTAAATATGCCTTTTTTTATGAAAACTCATATCCTGTCATCATCAATGCCGACCTGAATAACGGAGAGCAAGCACTTCTGCTTAACAAGTTGCGAAAACATCGCAAGGCTATCGAATATTCTTTAGATGACATTCCATGAATTTTCTTCAATTTATGCATGCATATGATACACCAGGAGGATGAATCGAAATCATCCACAGAACATCAGAGAAGATTAAATCTCAACCTGAAAGAAGTAGTCAATGAGGATTCTAACTGGACACTAAATCTCAACCTGAAATCATCCACTGGACTCTAATCTCAACCTGGAAGCAGGTGTTATTTACCGGATAGCAGATAGTAACAGGGTCAGTCCAGTTCATGTTTTCGCAAAGAAAGGGGGAATTACAGTGGTGAAGAATGACAAAGACGAATTGATGCCAATGAGGACTCTAACTGGACACCAAATGTGTATTGATTACAGAAAGCTAAACGCTACCACGCGAAAGGATCACTTTCATTTACCTCTTATTGTTCAGATGTTAGAGAGGCTTGCATGCCATCTATACTATTGTTTTCTAGATAGATATTAAAGATTTTTTCCAGATTCCTATACATCCCGACGGTCAATGCAATCAATTATGGCAAGAACTACTCTCGTAGTTGTCCATGTCCTATGTTCAAGTTTCTAGTTACTACTCTAGAACACAAGCATTGAACACAAATCTAAAGATTGACATCTCTTGATCCTAGCAATCCTATTTTGGGGCTAATTCATTAGTACCATCACAAACCCTATATCTGACAAGAAAATTACTCAGACGTAATCATAGAAAGCATGATAAACTGAATAATATAATGCATAGAATAAATAATGAGGTTCAAATACATATCTATGAAGGAGTTCAGATCTTCTTCCCTAAAGCTACTAAGAAAACTCAAAGATACTTTTGTAATCTCTCTAAATCTCTCCTCTCTTTTCTCTTTAAACAATGACAGAGCCTTTATAAATTAGATCAAAACTCATTCAAGGGCATTGTCATAATTTGTCTTGACTTGGGTTTGAAGTCGGCCAATACCTCTGCAAGTAGGCCGTTGATCGACAACAAGGGTGTTCCGTCGATCGACGGTCATGCATGTTTTGAACTCTAACTTAGTTGAATGTGAACAGCCTTTGGATATCTTCCTGAACGCTCTAACAAGCTCCATTATTTCCATAATGCTCCAAAACGTACCTTGACCTGAAAAGACTCTAAAATACAGTCTAGACATACATAGTAGACTACAAATACGGTCCAAATGATGGTCTTAAACTGGTAAATAAGAAGGTATATCAACTCCCCTAGACTTAACCTTTTGCTTGTTCTCAAGCAAAACAAAGGTAGCCTGTGAAGGAGGTTTGAAAAACGGGGCTCACATAATGTATAAGTATGACTATCACCCTACTATATCGCAGCCACATCGAATAATGTTAGTTAAAGAGAAACTTTATATGCCTTATCTTAGTATAGCAACCAAATCCATATTACCAGCAACTTAACAAATACTAATTTGACTCACCCCTCTACTGATCTCATTTCTTTGCATAAATAAAGTGCGGGCTTTACCTTGGGAGTATCAATGATGTGATCATGGAAAGCACCAAGGAATATGATGTGATCATAGACTGGATCACTAAGGAGAACAAGGAGAGTCTAGATGAGCCACATGAAGTCACAATGCACCAGCAACCTGGTGAAGATGCTCTAGCCATTCCAGAAGGTCCCATGACTCGTTCCAGAGTCAAGAAACTTAAGGAGACTGTTGTAGGATTACTCACTTCACATCCACAACAAGAAGAAGGTCTTGGACAAGGTTTGATCCGAGATGTCTTGAACACCATTCAAGCCATCTCTACATCAAGCTGAGTTAGTGTCTAGGCAAGACATTTGGTGCATGCTCTTTTCCTTGCTTTTGGTTTTGTCCCACGAGGTTTTCCGGAGGAAGGTTTTTAACGAGGCCACAACTTGTCTTACACATCACTTAGGCCCTATCTCGGCCCAAGACCAGAAGAAGTATTTACATTTTAAGCTTATGTTATGTTTAAACTATAGTTTTCCTTTTTACTTATTTTTGAAACCATAGAGAGCATGTTCTCTGGTTTCTTTTTATTTAAAGGGTTCCCTAAACCCTATTGTACTCAAGCAATCAATAAACCACGAGTTTCTTTTCTCTCTTGACGGCTCTCTCTCTCTCTAGAAGTTGTCGAGTTCTGGTGTGTAATATCCAGAGACCTAAGGGCTTCTTATTTGGTGTGTCATATCCAGATCAGTCGCCTAGGAGTATCAAGAGATCATCCATCCCTCTTGTGTCACCATTCAATCCACAAACCTTGAAGAACTTGAGTCCCTGATTCGTTCTTGCAAGGATCTATCCATCCCCATCAACCAAAGAGCATCCTAGGGACGCATCAAGTGGTATCAGAGCAACTTTGGTTTGGGAAGTACTCGTTCTCTCTTGTTTCGTTTTGATTCATCATTATTAAATCTTTGTTAAGCAGTAGAACTAATATGTTTAGGGCTGCTCGAATTTCATAGAGTTTAGACAAGGTTTAAGACTTTTTCCTTTTTGCTTGCGGAAACCCTAGTTTGTTAAACCCTAGCCGCATAAAGTCTTGTCTCTTTAGATCACTTTGTTCGTCTGCAAATCAACTAAATCACCTTGAACACGAGTAGATTTAGGTTGTTTAGGCTGCTATAAAACCTTAGAAAAGTTTAGACAAGATTTAAAGAATTTCCTTTTTGCTTGAAATCGGACGCCCTAGTTCTTTTTTACCTAGCCGAATTATCCTTTTTTGCTTTTGTCTTGCAAAACAAGCTTTGTTTGTGTTGATCTTTTTCCTTTTTGCTTATCTTGTTTGCCTAGAATCTTTTTACTGGTTGTCTCGTTTTCCTTTGTGCAGGAAGCGATAGGGACCAAGTCTGAGGAGGAAGCAACTTTGGTACCATGGCAGGAGATCAGAAAGGAGTCCTCACTAAGGATGAAAGGCTGTTACTTAACGCTATGAATGCTCAGCTGCAACAGATGATGAAAACCAGCCATGATAAACTCTGGCAGGAGTTTAGACAGGATCTCCAACAAGCTAATGGTCGTGGAGAGCCACACTTCAAGCAACCAGCCAACACATGGAGCAAACCACGCCAATCTTCTCTCACTCCTAAATCAATTGATCTTTGTTCTGATTATAAACCAGTTACTCAAGTTCGACTCTATGCTTTTTCAGGAAAAAGTGACTATCTAGAGTGGGAAAGAACCATGGACAAGTGGCTGCATTACAACAGAATATTAAAGAAGGAAATATTAGCTTTTGCAATTTCTCAACTCAAAGGAAACGATTATAAGTGGTGGTTGCAAGTAGAAGATGATCGCAGGTTCTACAAGGAACCAACTATCACCACGTGGGAGAGTCTGAAGTTCTAAGTGGCAACACTTCCCTAAAGTCTCCAATGAAGGAAGTCACATCTAGCAAGGCAGTAACCTGTTACAGCAAAGATAAAACAGAAAAACATTCCTGGTTCAGTGAGGAAGATAAAAAGAAGTTATTACAAGTAATGGTGGATGTGGAGAAGCAATTCAAGAGGACCCACCCTAGACGTTCATCAAAGCACCCAGAACCAGACTCAGCTGCACAATCAGATTTAACTGCACTAACTCAAGAAGCTCAAACAGAAACATATTTGGTAAAAAGAAAGTTTGGGAAAGAACAAGAGTGTTCTCTTTTCTTACCTCAGCCTGAATTTAATTTCAGTTCTTCTTATGATGAACTAACTTTTATTGAACCGGTGCAACCGAGTAGCCTTGTTTTAGTGTCACAGGTTGCAAAAGAAGAATCAGTAGATAGAGAACCAGAGCAATCAACACAAGGAGAAGAGTTGGAACATCAGAACAACTTGCAGTCTAACCCAACTCCTAAACCCTTGTCTCATAACCAGCAAAAGCACTGTAAGGAAGCTAAAGTGGTTAGTTCTGTGCCTATAATGTGTGTTAAAGTGAGTACTAAAGACATAAAACGTTTTGGTCTTGACAAAGTAAAAGATTTTTGTGTTTCAAATTCTGTTTTTGATAATTTGCTTAGATCTTTTAAAGGACTGGAACCAGAAAACCTCTTTGATAAAAAACATTTTCAAAATAATAAAAACAACATTTCTGGTCATGTTTTGAGTCTTGATCAGTTTCTGAAATATAGCAAAAGCTTTGATCACTTTGAAAAGGTTTTAGAGCTTGAGTTGAAACAAACTGATTTCTGTTTTAGACAACCTTGTGATTCATTTGCTAGAACTGAAGAGAAGAGTTTCGTTGTGAATTTTCCTAGGCATGATTTGAACACTGATGATTGTTTTGCATCCACATATGTCTTGAAAGAACCTAGGAAGTTGCATGAACCGAAATTTCATCATTCTGATTTTAGGTTTGAAATTTTGAAATCTGCAAATATCTCTGAGCTTGAGATTGATTGTTTGTGTGCTGAAAATGATTCTAAACGTGTAGGATTGTTCTTTGAGGTTATTCTAGTGTATAACACTTTCTTTGATAAACCTGTTGCACAAATGAAGCTAGAACCCTCTGCTTCTGAATTTGTGAACTTGATCCTTGATGATATTTGGGTCTGTAATATTTTCTTTGATATGCATAATAGAGGGAAGAGCCATACCGTTTTGTGCTCTGGAGACATCCTTGTCTATAATACTTTCTTTGACCTGATAACACACTCGACTTGTTCAAAACAAGCTGAGAAAGGTACAGGTGAAAATAGGAGCTACAATGATCGGAGTATCAATAATGAGTCTTTGGCTAAGTTGGAGAAGCACCAAGCAAATCTTGAAAACTGTCTAGTCGCCAGCTGTGATATAGGAGCAGTCAGAAGATCCTATCTCATCAACCAAAACGATTTAGGCCATGAAACCAACTGTATTAGAAATTTAACTCATCAGGATCTCACGTCGAATTGAACTCATGTCCAAAGCTTCTCAGGTGAAAGAGTTATGGGTTCTACAAGTCAGGTGATCCTATCTCTGCTTTGTTTGAATTTTGCTAAGTTTAGAACATCTCAAACCTATCTATGGCGACCAGGTGAGCATGCTAAGGTAAGTGGTAATGTTTCCAATGATTCTTTTATCACTCTTGACACAGATATAATACTCTTGTTTTTATCAAAAGAGCAAAGTATAGATTTCAGGAAAGCTTTGAAGGGTGTAAGGAGAAGCTACAAGCGTGAGGAAGATATGAGGTTCAAACCACCATATTTGGACCAGGATAAGCACCAAGGCGTCACTTGCTTCATCATCATCAAAGAAGCACCTCCAGATGCAACATACAAGCCAAAACCGAGCAGAAAAGGATTTGGACTATTTCTCTTACTCTATGATCAAATTTTATGTGCTAACTTATTGTGTGTCAAAGAGTATGATGCATGTTTGAGTAATGAATCAGGAATCAAACGGATCATTCCCTACTACATATCTGAACCAGTCAGCAGCAAAGCCTATCAAAGAGGCTTGCAAGGTAAGTGTAATCTGATTTTAAACTTTGATGTTACTGATTTGGTTCCCTCTAATGCAGGTAAAACATATTTGAGGAAAAATCTTTTTGAAGAGGGAGGGGATGATGTGATCATGGAAAGCACCAAGGAATATGATGAAATCATGGACCGGATCACTAAGGAGAACAAGGAGAGTCTAGATGAGCCACATGAAGTCACAATGCACCAGCAACCTGGTGAAGATGCTCTAGCCATTCCATAAGGTCCCATGACTCGTTCCAGAGTCAAGAAACTTAAGGAGACTGTTGTAGGATTACTCACTTCACATCCACAACAAGAAGAAGGTCTTGGACAAGGTTTGATCCGAGATGTCTTGAACACCATTCAAGCCATCTCTACATCAAGCTGAGTTAGTGTCTAGGCAAGACATTTGGTGCGTGCTCTTTTCCTTGCTTTTGGTTTTGTCCCATGAGGTTTTCCGTAGGAAGGTTTTTAACGAGGCCACAACTTGTCTTACACATCACTTAGGCCCTATCTCGGCCCAAGACCAGAAGAAGTATTTACATTTTAAGCTTATGTTATGTTTAAACTATAGTTTTCCTTTTTACTTATTTTCGAAACCCTAGAGAGCATGTTCTCTGGTTTCTTTTTATTTAAAGGGTTCCCTAAACCCTATTGTACTCAAGCAATCAATAAACCACGAGTTTCTTTTCTCTCTTGACGGCTCTCTCTCTCTCTCTAGAAGTTGTCGAGTTCTGGTGTGTAATATCCAGAGACCTAAGGGCTTCTTATTTGGTGTGTCATATCCAGATCAGTCGCCTAGGAGTATCAAGAGATCATCCATCCCTCTTGTGTCACCATTCAATCCACAAACCTTGAAGAACTTGAGTCCCTGATTCGTTCTTGCAAGGATCTATCCATCCCCATCAACCAAAGAGCATCCTAGGGACGCATCAATCAATAAAAGAACACATGGACTCAACTCCTACGACCAGCATGTATAGGTATACAGTCTTTCCTGATCCGTTTCTTTCATCTTTTCTGTTAAAATCTTTTTGAATCTCAAATTCAATGAACTATGATGCTGCTACAGTCCACCTTGCCATCTCATTTTTGACTCTTTTTAAAAAAAAAATACAAGGTTGTAGGCGAATTATGGGGTCATCGGTAATGTAACTACCCCTCGCTAATAACGTGTGATCATTTCTTTGAATTAGAATAATGGGGTCATCGGTTATGTACTTACCCGTCTGCATCTCAGGAAATCATTTCAATCTTTTCTATTATAGATCCTGAAGAGAAATAGAGAAGGGAAATCAGAAGTACACAGACTTATACCTTACAGACTTGCACAAGGAATCCGATCTGATGTATACCAAGCCCCAAGGCAAGAAAAGTAGTCAAATTTAGGTTGGAGATCAGCTTTGGTTCCTTAAAACTTTATAAGTAAGGGTGATCTATTGGCATGATGATCCACTTTGGCATCTCTAGTAATCTCTGTAATCAATATGTCTAAGAATGGTGCTAAAGTATTGTTAGTCAATAAATAAGATCTGAGCATACAACCAATGTGGAAATCAAGTATCCACATACTCTCTGCCCGTCTCAAACTATGAACTGATAAAGCCTCTTACAGTCTCATTTGCTTTGGTTGCTGATTTAGCATCTTCCTCTGAGCAAATGTCAATATGCCCAACTTTTCTTCGAGTGCTTGGATGCATCCCATCAGCATATTAAGTCTCGCATATGTGGGCTCTGAAATATCGTCCAAACTCTGGTTGATACTATCCCTCATCAAGTCCTGAGAAAAGTAAACTCCACCAAGCTTGTCTTGTAAGAACTCCTCTGTTACCAGTCTCTGCCCAGATGTTGCGTTGTGACTGTCGGTCGATTACCAATTGTTGCAGTCTATCAATGCTGAACTGACTGACTCACCCGATATTTGATTTCTAAAGAGATTCCCTAATCCTTTGGCCATAGCTAGTATGTATGCGATATCGTCCTTGCACACATTGAAAATCTTTCCATCCATTGCCCGTGCATATCCATCTGCGTCTCTCATGATTCCGAACTCATCTGGTCTGAGGTAGCGAGAATCGTCATTGCATCATGTCGGGTTGTCGTCAATCGATGGTATAGAGCCACCGCCGATCG
The DNA here is from genome assembly GCA_905132765.1 of Moricandia arvensis. Taxonomy (NCBI): domain Eukaryota; kingdom Viridiplantae; phylum Streptophyta; class Magnoliopsida; order Brassicales; family Brassicaceae; genus Moricandia; species Moricandia arvensis. The sequence goes on from CAJHQP010000364.1 coordinate 79,744, forward strand.
ATGCTCCATTCCAGCTTCGATAGCATCCCCTGAAATTTCTAGTGTCTTCGAGTGCAAAGGGATGGTACTCGACTGCTTCTTCTTCAAAGTAGACTATATCATCATACTCTGAGTTGTTAGTTTCTGGCATCCTCTCATGGTATTGCTGTCCTATGTAGACTATATCTTCTTGACTGTCTTCGTCGTTTTAATTTTGGCATAACCGTCGACCGATGGTGGATAGTGAGTATCGATCGATGCCGAAGGGTGGGTTTCGTTCTGGTTCTGGTTGAAGTGAACATCGACTGATTCCAAGGGTTGGTGTTGATCAATTCTGTGTCCGCAGGCTCGTCGTCTCGATCGTATTTGCAGAAGCATGTAGCAATCAAACCTGGATCATCACCCAATTCTATCTGAGTAGCGTTGTTCTTAACTTTAATAGGTTCATAGAAGTTGTATGGATCAATCAAGGATAGATACAACCTGTTTGTCTTTATGTCACAGATAGCTCCCACTGTTGCCATGAACACTCTTCCAAGGAGTAAGGAAGAGTTCCAATCAATCTTTATATCTATCACATGGAAGTCTACTGAAACTAAGGCGTTGCAAATCTGCGCTAGGACGTCTCTGGCTATCCCTCCTGAATTTACTCTGGAGCAATCCACAAAGGTGAATGAATCACTAGAAAGTCCACTTTCAGGCTTAGTTTCTCTTCCATAACTCTAGGCATGATGCTAACTGGTGATCCAGTATCGCAGAGGGCATTAGGATATTGGAGACCATTGACAAAACATAGAATCAGAAACTTCCTATGGTCACTTTTCTTCTTGAGAGTAGTCCTCTTCTTCATCTTCTCACTGAGGTCATTGAACATCGCTCTATTCTCTTTTTGGTTCCTTTGATTACATGAAAAACATCCACAATCTATGAGTATAATCTGCTTCATCAAACTGAGTATCTAAAGGAATTTTAAAAACTTTTTTGGCAAAGCCATCCATCTCTTTGTCAGTTTCTTCTATGCGAAGATGTTTGGGAAGCTTCTGCTTCTTTTCGGAGTGCCCTTCTGATATCATAGGATCAGGTGAATTGGCATTCTGTCCTTGATTCTTCATCCTTGAAGTTCTGACAAATAGGCCAGCACTCTCGATCAACGCTAGCTTCTCGACAACGATCGACGTTAGAGGATTGACACGAGGCAACTGATTCAGAAGGTTATGGCGATCGACGTTCACGTTCGGGTGTCGATCAACACCAATGCAAACTATCGAAAAACATGACACTTTCTACAAGGAAATCTCCTTCCTAAAACTATTCTTTCTTCAATTCTTGCCAAAAGTCTTTATCTATCAATTCATTGACGTGGTGCTTCGGATTAGCTTCCCATTCTCCTTAATCAAGGCATCATGTCTCTGAATGGCCTCACTTGTTTGGACCACTTGATTTTCCAACTTCTTGACATGAGTGTTGAGATTCTCAAACTTGGTGTTGAGGTTGATGTACAGGGAATCTATCTTCCTATTGAAGTTCACAGTCATCTGCTGCTGTTGCTCTAGTATCCTATCAACCGTAGCTTTTAATTTGCTCTCCTGAGGCTTCTTCTGCTGCGAATTCTGATTGTAGTTACTCATGTTACCACCATAGGAGATCCTGTTTAGCCTGTGTTTCCTGGTCTCTGGTAACCATTTCCACCAACAAAATTCACATCCTCTTCTGCATCTTCTTCTTCTAGGCCTTTTACTTCTTGCCTCTTGAGAAATTTATGAACACTAACCAACTTTGCTTTGACTTCATCTATCTGCTCCTTTCTCAACGATGGAGCTGATTTCTTCCTCTCATAGTCAGTGTTCTTGGTGCTATTGCTAGACGCCAAGTTCTCAATAAGCCTTGTTGCTTTTTCAAGACTCGTAGTGCTGAAATTTCCCTTACTAGATGTGTGTAAACCAATCTGGTACTGCAGATTAATACCTCTGAAGAAAGTGCTAAGTAGCTGCACTTCATTGAAACCGTGATGTGGACAGTCTCTCTGGTAGGATTTGAATCTTAACCAAGAGATTCTGAATGATTATCCAGGTTCATGTGTGAGTGTAGCGATCCTGCTCCTCAAGTCTTCTGCTCATGCAACATCAAAGAAAGTGCGCAAGAATGCATTCTTGATGTCTGTCAAGGATGTCAGAGATCCTGGTGATAGTTGCTTAAGCCAATGTGATGCATCTCCAGCAAGTGAGTACTTGAAGAGCTTGCAGAATAGATATTCCTCTGGGCCTCCATTGGACTTAATAGCAAATACTAGATCCTCAAATTGCTCCGGGTGATCCATCGGGTGCTCATGTCGCAATCCATGGTAGGGTGTCTAGGCAACAACTGCGAAAAAGGACGGTTTGATCTCAAAATCATTCCTCTGGAAAGCTGGAGGAGGAATAGCGGAACTGTTGCATAGAACTGGTCTGGACGATTGTAGTATACCAGTGTCCATTGAGAAGCTTGTGCGGTAGCTTCAGGTCGAGCTATTGCAGTGTCTGCTTCTGGTTCAGGGATTATAAATCCTTGCTTGTCAATTCCCTAACATGTTGCATTACGCAGGTGATCTTCAAGGTCATTCAGGTCTCCTCTCTCATCTCGAACCACAACTAAAGTTGCAACCATCTTTCGCGAGCAACCATCGATCGATGCTGTATGTGTACTGTCGATCAATGTTGGTGCATGAGCTTTGATCGGCGGTTGAGTGCTATTGTCGATCGATGGTTGTCGCGTCTGTTTGCGGATGGAAAGTTCGATTGGAACGGGGTCTGAGAAGAGTAATTGCTTGTTTTCTTTGCTTCTGATACTGCTGGGCATGCACCTGAAAGACAAGAAAACGAAATTGTTAGTAATTGGCAATAAAAGAAAAAGCTTAGACTAAATCGTAGAAAATAAATCTAATGGCTATCATTTCTCCCCAGAAACGGCGCCAAATTTGACAGCATGCGGGTTAAGGTTTATTATAAAGCGAGTAATCTATCAAATTAACCCTACAAACTACTATTGCCAAGAGAGGTCTACTTGTAGTACATAAGGATCGAATCCACATAGAGTTAGCGCACACAATAGATATATGTGTTCTAATGATTAATCTAGGAAAACTATAAATAAGAGGTTTATTGTAGGTTCTAATCCGAAAAGGAAATTATAAAAATTAAGTTAACTGATTCAAATATGGAAAACAAAGATCTAGGGTTTCAGTCAAATGAATTATAGTGGATAAGATGCAGTGAATTATGAATATGCAAAGACCTTAATCACAAATCTAACCCCCTCTCGTTCAACTCTCGTATGCGAACAGAGGAGTCTACCGTCAATTGACATCTAAGACCGAGTATCGATCGACGGTTACGGACATGAATTTTGTCCGCTAGGTTTATTAAACCAGCTCTCGCTTGTATCTAACAACCTAACTCATTGGAATCAATTCTGCCACAAAACCTACTTCGATGTTGTCCATGTCCTAAGTTCAGGTTTCTAGTTAGCTACTCAAGAACACAAGCATTAAACACAATTCCAAAGATTGTTATCTCTTCATCCTAGCAATCCTATTTTGGGGCTAATTCATCAGTACCATAACAGACCCGAAATCTAACAAGAGAATTACTCAGACATAATAATAGAAAGCATGATAAAGTTAATAATATAATGCATAGAATAAATAATGGGGTTCAATACAAATCTTTGAAGGATTTCAGATCTGTCCCCTAAAGCTACTAAGAAAAATCAAAATTGTAAATACTTTTTGTAATCTCTTTAAATCTCTCCCCCGTTTTCTCTTTAAACAATGGCAAAACCTTTATAAATTACGTCAAAACTCGTTCATGGGCATTCCCGTAAATTTTCTTGACTTGGGTTTGAAGTCGGCCAATACCTCTGCGAGTAGGCCATCAATCGACAACTAGGATGCTCTGTCGATCGATGGTAATGCATGTGTTTGACTCTGACTTAGCTGAACGTGGACAGCCACTGGATATCTTCCTGAACACTCTAACAAGCTCCATTATCTCCATAATGCTCCAAAACGTACCTTGACATGAAAAGACTCTAAAATACAGTCTAGACATACACAGTAGACTCCAAATAGGGTCCAATGATGGTCCTAAACTGGTAAATAACAAGGTATATTAACTCTATATACTACGCACTTAGGACTCTCGATGATGCACGACGCAATTATGCCACAACAGAAAAAAAATTACTAGCTGTAGTGTTCGCTTTCAAAATATTTTTCTCTTACCTAGTCGGTTCAAAAGTGATCGTCCATACCGACCATGCCGCCTTGAAGTATTTAATGAACAAAAAGGATGCAAAACAAGACTTTTAAGATGGATTCTCCTCTTACATGGATTTGAAATTGAAGTTAAGGATAAGAAAGGAGTAGAAAATGGAGTTGCAGATCACCTATCTTGAATAAGAGTCGAAGACGACATACCTATCGACGATTTCCTACCTACAGAAAATGTCTGCCAAGTAGAATCGACTTTCATGGGCGTTTTTCGCATGAGGAAGAATCGATTGATGCCTGCAAAAGACCATCGATCGATGGCATCTCTGAAAAGAAGGACGAGATGATTAGCCCACTCGGTATAAATGTCAGATGGAATTCTTCGATTTCAAACAGTGATTCTCTCGGAGGTAGAAGTTTAAGTCGGGGGTGTGTGCTTGGAACACCTCTAATAGACCCTGGTACATGGATATAGTAAACTACCTTGCAGCTGACGTAGAACCAGAACTCTTTACAGGATACCATAAAAAGAAATTTCTGAGAGAAATCCGGATATATCACTGGTATGAACCCTACCTTTACAAACATTGTTCTGACGTCATATACAGACGATGCGCTGCTGAAATAAAAATCTCAGATATTTTGTATCATTATCATAGATCGGATTATGATGGGTATTTCGCCAGTTTTAAGACAGTGTTAAAAAATATACAAGCAGGCTTTTGATGGCCAACCATGTTTTTATATGCTGAAGCCTACGTAGCAAAGTGTGATCCCTGTCAAAGAGGAGGAAAACTCAGCAAGAGATAAGAAATGGAACAAATTTTCATACTTGAAGTTAAAGTGTTTGATTGCTGGGGCATCGACTTCAGGTGTACTTTTCCTTCTTTGCACAAAAAAAATATATAGTCGCAGTAGACTACGTATCAAAATGGGTTGAAGCGATAGCCACTCCAAAATATGGCGCTGATGTACTCGTTAAACTTTTCAAAAGTATATTCTGTCCCCAATTTGTAGTTCCACGAATCGTAATAAGCGACGGAGGTATCCACTTTATTAACAAAGTGTTCAAAAAACAACTCAAGAAACATGTAGTTCACCATCGACTAGCAACAACCTATCATTCTCAGACTAGAAGGACAAGTAGAAGTAACCAACTGTCAAATCGAAGAAATCTTAGAAAAAACGGTAGGATCAATCCCTAAAGATTGGTTTAAAATTGGATGATGCACTTTGGGCCTACTGAACCGCGTTTAAAACACCGTTAGGAACCAACCCGTTCCACTTACTCGATAGAAAAGCATGCCATCTCTCAATTGAGCACGCTCACAAAGCAGAATGGGCCATCAAAACAACAAATTTCGATGATAAAGCCGCTGCAGAAAGGAGATTAATCCAATGGAATGAACTGGACGAGATCAGGTATCACGCCTACGAAACTCAAAATTGTGCAAAGAGAGAACTAAAGCCTATCACTACAAAAAAATCATTTCTAGGCATTTCGTACCTAACGACCAAGTACATTTATAAAAATATTGGTTGACTCTATTTCCCGGGAAATTGCATTTTCGTTGGTCAGGACCCTTCACTGTGAGAGAAGTTACACCTTATGGAGCAATTTTTCTGAGTAACCCGAGAGAAAACGACTTCACAGTGAATGGGAAGAGAGTAAAGAATTATTGGGCTAAAGCTGAAATTCCGCATTCTCAGACCATGCGTCTAGAGATGCCAAATCCCGTTTGAGAAACCAAATTTTCTATAGAGCTTACGACCTTAAACAAGCACTGAGTAGGAGGCAACCCAGTTGTAAATATTTAAATTTAAAATCTTTTTAACAAATTTAGTTATAATATATATATATATATATATATCTTTGCGTGTGTGTGCGTGTATAATAAATATATAAATATGCACGTGAAATTTAAATTGAAATAGGAGGCACATAAATGAACATCTATCGACATCCCTATAGGACCATTGATCGACAGACGAGTGTCGAGTCTGTATAAGCTCGACACGACCACTTTTCTTAAACACTTTTTCATAACCGCCAAAACTGTCGTGATTTCTAAAGCTGATTTCTCTCCCAAATTTTGGCCGATTTTGCTCATTCTTGAAACAAACACACCGATCATCAAGGTAAGTTCTCTAAATCTATTTTTTAGGAAATTTCTAGGTCTTGAGAGAAAAAACAAAAATTTTAGGGTTTAGATCGGAATTTAGAACACTTTAGGGTTATGGACTACTAGATTAGGAGTTATCAATTGTTCCTAACTGTAGGTTGCATGTTGGTTCAATTTGAGAGTTAAAGATATTAGTAATATCGCGGCTGAGAATTGATTGATATCCGTGAGGGACCGTCGATCGACGGTTGTAACGATTTTCGTATATTTGCTAATTCTTGTTTATATTGGCGATTACAGATGAACGAGAGAAAAAACAAATCACGTTTTGACGTTGGTGGCTCCAGTTCCGCACCATCAGGAACTCCCATGCCGTGACCCTTGGCCCAAAGAGGATAAAGAGTTGATCGACACATTTGAGCATTACCCTGATCCTCGGGCATCTGTAGCTTCGAGAGTATGCACCCACAGAGCTGTGTCTAAGAACTGGGATGACTACGAAATTCTGTATTACAATTCCTGGCAAGGGGTTTCAATTGAGCCCACCAGTTTCATCGACAGAGACGTCCTGAAGAAGCTGGGGCTCCGGTCTGATACCAGAGACATGATGAGAGAGCTAGGGATGGGAACCATGGATACTAGGCCGTATGCACTCTATTCTGACATGGTCTCACAGTGTATGGCCACAACCTGAGGGATTTACCAGAACTCCAGGGTGAAGAGGGTGACTGAGGCCTATTTGACTTTCATCATCAGAGGCATCAGCTACAGCAGCACCTTTCATGACCTCTGCCAGGTCTACAAGTTTGACAACCCCGAGATCCTTGGCTGCAACGTCCCTCCCTTCCCTGGACAGACCGCTTTCTAGGGAATCATAGCCACATGCCACTTCGACTCCATCTCAGCCACTCACACTGACGTCCGCCACCCAACCCTGTGTTACTTCCTAAAGATCCTTGCCAACACTCTGTTGTGAAAGATGGAGCCCAACAAGCTGAGGGTTCAGGAGCTCACATTGCTGTACCAGTCAGTCAGAGGCTTGGTTGAGCTCGATGAGGAGGTTGTTCCACCACCAATGAGTGACCAGCAGGTGAACCTGGGGGCTATTTTCGCTGAGAACTTGGTGTCCCTGAAGGGCAAACCTTTCAAGGGATTCGACAAAAAGAAGGAGACGGTGGGGAGCCTTCTGACACCATATTTTTAAATTTTGGGATCAGCCTTCAAGGAGCCTCTATGGAGACAGAGATAGAGTACATGGATGAGGCTCACTTGATAAGGGCAGGTTGGCTGAAGGAAGGATACTACTGGTTCTTTGTGGATGACGCAGGGCCTCACATGATACAGCTTCCAGAGCGCGATGTGACAGACTTCGTGGACAACCCAGCACACCTTGAGTTCAGACCAGATGAGTGCCTCTTGCGCAATGTACCTGTCCGTATACGCCGCAGAGGAGGACTCAGGGAAGCACAAACACTGGCAGAAGACGAGCCAGCAGCAGCAGCACCCCCTCTTCCAGCATTCCCACAGATTCCAGAGATCCCCATCCACGATCACGGAGACTTCCAAAGAGTCGTGGTGGGTGCACTTCACGCCATAAAGGGTAGGATATAGGCAATGTCAAGGTGCCAGTAATTCAGCCATCCGTGTACTAGAGCGAGGTCGCCGCCAGAAGCTTCAGCCCCACCACGCCAGCCAGACATGGACTCTATCGATGAGGAGTATTGCTCTCCTCCTTTTTATTTCATTTGCAGACTTATGCATGAACTTATTTTTATTTTGTTTGATTTGTTGGATTTAGAACTTATGTTTATTATTATCACTGTTTGCTATTCTAACATGACATTTTGAGTGTCTAACAGTGCTAACACAAAGAGAGATGATCAGATTATGGAGATTTTAGACACTTTTTACAATTACTTGCCCACGGGTTCATGATGTCCGCCGAGCATCGATCGATAGTCCTTTGGTACCGTCAATCGATGGCGACTATGATAGAGAGGTACATGTTCTCAATCCTAACAACTAACTTATTTCCATTCCAATTCACTTAAACCCACCATTCTCGGACTATTTTAACACTAAGACAATGTTATTCAAGTCTGGGGAGGTAGTTACCGATTCCGTATTTTATTTTTTATGTTTAAATTCTTACTAACGATTATTAAAACTATTTTATTGAGTTAAAATGAGAAGTTAGGTATAAACTATAACCTTTTCCTGGAACAGTTTGTTTCACCATTTTCTTGACACATTCTTGGATTGAATGGAAAATCTAAGTAGATTGATTATCCTCTAACACCCACACTTGCTAAGAACTTCTGAAGGAACTAAATCTAACTTCCAACCTAAGTAACTATATTTTCTTGTTTTGGGGCTTGGTATACATAGGATAGGAAGCCTCTTGCAAATTTTAAATGTAAAAGTACTTTACTTTCTGATCCTCCTCTCACCTTCCTTCGGCATCTAAAATATATATATATATATAAAGAAAATATTGAGATGATTTCATGAGATACAGATGGATAGGTATATTACCGATAACCCCACTATTCTAATTCAAAGGAATGCTCACACATTGTTTGAAGTGAGGGGTATGTACATTACCGATGACCCCACTATTCGCCTACAAATTTGTCAAAAAAATCGAGAAGAAGATGACACAATGTTTGTATCGTCAAAATTAATAATTTGATTTGAGATCTTAAAAGATTCAGAGAAGAAAGAAGAGAGAAGAAAAGGATTAGGAAGGTTACCTTTTCAGATACTTGCTTGGGTAAGAATCCATGTGTCCTCTTATCGATATTCCCAGGATAAAGCTTGCATTGATATTATGTATTGAAATGAGGATAGTAGAGGGTACGTCAGATAGCTTTTGGTAAGTTTTCGTAGGGGAGATTGATTAGCTCAGCAAAGTACATGGAAATACTCTAGATGTGGTTGCAACATAAACTTTGGTGAAACGGCGTTCTAACGAGCTCGTAAGTCTTTGTATTTTCAAACCTATCTCTGATTTATTCTATGTTTTGCTTGAGGGCAAGCAAATGATGAGTCTAGGGGAGTTGATATGTCATGATATTTACCTGATTTCACCCATGACATATATATATATATATATATATATATATGTGGTTTTAAAGTCTTTTATATGCAACTGGTATTATTTTAGAGTTATTACAGGTTCAAGTACTCATTGGAAACAAATGAAGCTTTTAGATGAGTGTCGAAAACTCGAAGTCAGAACCTGAATACGAAGAAACCATTGATCGATGTCTCACCATGAGTGTCGATCGACGGTCAACACTTCCGCGAATTTAATTGAAGATTTGAAGAAATCATAATTTTACCCAGAAGTTCCATTATTTGCAAGAAAAGTCATTGGCCGCATTTTAGACTATTTATTAGGTTTCTTAGCTATTTTGCAAGGGACACTTGTTTTTTACAACCCTTTTGATACTTTCAACTTTGATGGCTACCATTGGAGATAGATATCTATTCCATTTAAAGATTAAGATCTTGAACACTCTTGTTTCTTATTGTTATTTCTATGCAATTCATTCAGCTATTCATCATGTTTATTACAATCATGTCTGAGTAGTTCATTGTTAGATATAGGGTTCTTCTAGTGTAGTTAATGGCTTGCTGATGTTATGAAATTGTTAGGATTATTCTAATTATTTATTTTTAAAGTAGATCTTAATTCTAAGTTGAATCTGATCACCTTAACCTTAGATTATAGGATGTTGTAGCGCAAGCGAGAGTTTGGCTATACCCTGAAACATGTCTTAAACTATCTTAAACTCTAATAACAAACGAGAGTTGAATTAGGAGTTTAGAGAACATATCAAACATAAGAATCATATATGTTTAGAAGTACCTACGATCGACACCACGTAGTGGCCATAGATCGACACTCCGTTAAGAATCACGAGAGTGACTTACCTAAACCTTTGAGTTTGAGTCCAGAACAATGCTTCACTAAAACCCTTAACATTTTATTAGTCCACATTACTTAGTCTACCTGAGAAATTCCCCTAAGTCTAATCCTTCCCAATAATCTTTACAAACTAACCCAATCCTTAAATCACAATTCATCAATTAATAATTTCATCTAGGTTTATTTGGAAACAATAAATATATTGAGTAATCTTAGAGTCTATGTGGATTTGATCCCTAAGTAGTACACCAAACCTCTTATTTGAGAGACTAAAATGTAGATCATAGGGTTAAATTGAGAGTGCATAATAAAAGCTACATCAATATCCTATAGAGGAGTCTGGCCTAAGTATAAGAGCCGGCTTTATACCACTAGAAATGGTTTCTACTTGGGGCGAACTGAAGAAGACGGCCTGGAGCTTGTAGAGAATATGGCTCAAAGCGATTCAGTTTACAATGATGATTTGTGATAGAAAAAAAATCGAAGTGGAGGTGGTGATGACACTTTCACTAGGAAGGAACTGAAGTCTCTACAAGTGCATATGGATATGCTTCTCTCTGATAGAGCTAAACAAGAGAAAGTGAACTATGTTGGTGAGCAAGACCAAGAGGAGATTACTGCGGTTAATGAAGTTGAGGGTTTGGAAGAACAACAAGAGGTGGGCTTCATAAATGTGAATGACAAATGGTACGAAAAGGAGCCAAACATTTAGTATCAGAAAAACTACCAGCAAAAGCCCTTCTACAGCAACCAACAAGGAGGTTACCAAGTCAAGTAAATCCATCCTCTAGGTTTCTCCTATAAATGAAACCAGTCTAGTCAAGGCTAAGGAAGCTCCTACCAAGATCACCCAAAGAGAACAATGTGGATTCAATGTTCAAGAAACTTTTAGAGTCTCTGTCAAGAAGTGAGAAGAACATTGGAGATGAATTGAAAAATATCCACACAAAAGTTGATGGGAACTAAAATGACCTCAATACCAAATTCTCACACCTTGCTTCTACTTCAATGCTTTGGAGAACCGGATTGACTCTATTACTTCAACCTCCAAGCACCCAATAGGATCTTTACCAGGGAAATCAGAACATAACCCCAAAGAGTATAGCAATGCTATCCTCTCTACTGATATTTATGGGACTGAATTGAGTGATCATGAGAATGAGGTGGATGAGATTGAAAAATTCTTTTATGAAACAGAGATTGTTTCCAAATCTGAAGCACATATTTCTGAACACAAGGTTGTGGAAAGGGTTGAGATACAATCTGTAGAGAAGGTTTAAAAGGTTGCAAAGCTAGTTGTACACAAGTCTGAGAAACCTGTTATTAGGAAAACTTTTCAAAAAATTGAAGAAGGTTGAGCAATCACCTTATGACAAACTACCATTTCCACAAATGTTCCTCGCTAAAGCTTAAAAGTGACTTCAAGTTCAAAAAAGACATGAGTGATGTAGGAGCTAAGCTTTCAAAGATCTCAAATATGCACGATGCACATGTCCAAATGATGCTCATTACGGACATTCTAGCTAACAAAGAAGCAGTATGAGAGCTTCTAAATATCTCTACTGCGAGGCTTGATCCATAAGTCCCACCAAAGGCTCTTCCTAATCTTGAATACCAAGGTAAGTTCACATTACCCTGATCTCTTGGTGAATTCACACTTGATGATACTCTTGCTGATTCTGGTGCAAGGGGATGGTGAAGAGATTAGGGATTAAGAACATGGAGACTAACACTTCTTCACTCATGTTTGGGAATTTTCCTTTTACAACCTCTATTAGTCTCATCAAGGTCTTTCCTTTGAAGATTGGAGCATGCACCATTCCCTTAGGTACGACATTCCTTGCTACTGTGGGTGCTTGCATCGATTTCCATAAAAAGAGGGTTATTCTTCACAATGTCAACAAAGATGTCTCTTACTCAATCGAGTCTCTAATGATGAATGTTGAATATTGTGGAACCATCACTTGTGGAAATCTTTCCAATGAGAAGATCAAGGATGTAGTGGTTGTTAGTGGGAAGGTCTTGATGGAGAGTCTTCTAAAGAGATGTGTGATGAGCACTTGGAAATAGCTAAAAAGGAGGGGTGAGTAGATCCACAAAGGCTACTCATGATAAGCAGAATATGATGAAACAACCTCACCCTCCACCTCTTGATAAAACGCCACACACTCCCATTCTTCACTTGATGAAGCTGAGAGATGGAGCTATTGAGTACAACATCAAGTGCAAGGTAAGTTCTAAACCATTCTCAAGCGCAAGGGCCATCATAACTCCTCAGCACCACGATGATCCAGTCAAGATTCAAGATCTCCTTTCTCAAGTCCTCACCATCACTCTTGAAGGATCCTCCTTCCCACTAGCCAGGTGAAAAGGTAGTCAAGCTAGTGACTTAAAACAAACTCACAAGGGATGAAATCCCATGTTATCATTGTGTACACTCTTGATATTTCTTTATTTTTAGAATGTTTAATAAATGTGGTTGAGGTTTTTCAGGTTGAGACTAGCACTAGAGGAGAGAAGAAAGGCGGTGAAGCACCAGAGCGTTATTCTAGACATCCGGCGGCAGCCTTAGTTGCTACGAATCATGCCATCTTCTTGCACCGACTCTAGACACACGCTGCCATAATCCAAACTCCCCTTGAGGTACTACCCCAAGCTTTCATTGTAGATACCACATTTCTTTTGCTTTTGTCATATTTTCGGTATCTAACTTTCTCTTTGTCACACAGAAATTGTGTGATATAACTTTGGGGGGAGGTACCAATTATCTAATCATGTTATTTTGATCAATTTCCAACCTTTTAGTCTTGCAAAGTAAATAGTTATTGCATTAAAAAACACCTGAAAATTTAAAAATTTTGAAAATCACAAAAAAACATATAGTTGCATAACTTGAATCTTTAAAATTGAGTCTAGAAAATATAGATTGCAATCATGAATTTGGGGTAGACCTTGTAAATATCTCATGCAAATAATTCAATGTGATACCCTTGTCAATCATAATAATTAGATCGAGAATCTTCTTGATTAACTTGTAGATTTCAAGCCTTGAAAACTCATATTGCAACTTGTTTGATTGATGAAGCTTGATTCTCCTTGAACCAAAATCCAATGTTACTTTAGTTAACGAACCTAATCTATTTTGATTATAGGATCTTGTTGTGCTTGATCATGGTTACCTTACATAAACTTGAGTTAGTCTTATTCTTTAATACCAATATTTGGCAACTCAAGTGGCCATCTATCTTTTGGATGGTTATCCAAACCGTTAACCCTACTTTTCTTTCAAGCCAATATTAGTTTAATGAGTGAGGTCTTTTCTAAAAGCTTGATATTTCCATAATGTTGAGAATATTGGAAACAACTATGGTTAATCCTCATTACTTTCTAGCTTTAGGATCTCATGATTTTCTAGCTAATTGGATGGGAAGGGAGTATTGAGTGTTTGATTCTTGGGGGTTGTGAAAAAGGGAATGAAAATAATGAACTCAAAACTCTAAAAGAGATAGGGATCAAAGAAAAAGAAAGTTCAAAAGATAATGTTTAGGTCAAAGAGTTGCAACAGAAGCAAAAACTGTAAGAAAAAGAAAAGACCAATGTAAGAGTTGGTTGATTGACTCGTTTGTTTAGTCTTGATGATGAGTGCAGAAGATCAAGGAGTTGAGATAGGCCTAGAGAAGTTAGAGTTTGATAGATGTCTTGCTCTTGCTATTTAATATGATTTTGTAAGGATGTCACATTGTTGGATTTGAAGAGTATCTTTGGGTAATGAGCTCCCACCCTAACACCTCTTACTCCCCTTGTTCTTAAATGTTTACTTGTGGACAAGTAAAGGACAAGTTTTGGGGAGTTGATGTCTTGTGTTTTTCATTTATTTAAGCATCTATTTAGTTTGCATTCTGACCATTTTGATTAGTATTTAGGCATCATTACATTTCATTTTCTTACATAAGTATTTATTAGGTATTGCAGTGTTCTTATAGAGTTCTTGGAGGTGTTTGGAGTCATTTTAGATCAAAAAGGGTGAAGAATGATCACTTGGCGAATTGATATAAGATGGGTGTTGGATTTGTTAATCAAGAGCGGGTTTGAAAAGGCACTCCAAACTCAGCGAGCTTGAGAGCGGGTGCGTGGAGCAGCCGAATAACGTAGGTGTGGACATGACATGACCAAGGAATCAATGCATGAGCCAAGAGCTGGAGTTGTCAATGCAGAGCAGGTAGCTTCACCCGCTGCGAATCACACGAGATCTGGAGTGGGAGACTAGAGCGGCTACATCAAGCCACTCCATGACTCGAGCACAGACCACACCATAGTCATGGAACCATAGCGACCTAACGGAGTGCCCAACCATACCCACTATAAACCAATCACACATTGGAGCGGGTCTTTGCTGAGACCTCATCAAGCCATTCCCAATCCCCTTCAGAGCTTGACCACCGAGGAAAAGTTCTGAAGTGTTAGATCTGACAATTCGGAGTGGGACGGAGAAGCCACTCTTATACCAGTGAGATTCAGAGCAGGTGTGTAGAGTGGAAAGCCTAAACCACTAAAAGTCTCAACCATGAACCACATCAGAACCCAATTGGCATAGCCAGGTGTGAAGAGAGGCTTACCAAACCCTTTGTGCATAGAGTGAGGTCTGGAGCGAGTGTCTGGAGCGACTGAACGAACCAATCCCACACTTTTACATTTTAAATTTTATGTCTTTTGTCGGCATATCCAATTTGTTTACTAGGCCCATTAAGTTTTGGGAAGCTTATAATACTCTTTTTGGCAAAAACACTAATCATGTCTTGTTTTCTCTCTAAACACAAACTTATTTTGGGTAAAGATTCAATCTTCACTCTCTTTCCATCTTATTTCTTTGTGTTTGTTGGATTAAACTTGCTTCTCAAGGTGATTTCTCTTAAATCTATCATGGGCCTAAGGTTAATCATGAAGATTAGTGAGTAGACTCTTTTTGAATCAATGGGTAAGAGAGATTAGAGTGATTTAGTGAAGAGATAAGGTGTTTAGTGATAGATCTACTTGTTTCCTTGCTAATTAAGTGTTCTCAATACTAGATTAGTTTTGATTTCTGTAATCTAGATCCTTAGACATTTCATTCCCGAAAGGTGTTTAATGAAATGTGTGCACCAACTTAAATAGGCTTTAGCTTGACTAACACAGGAATTTGATGTTAGGTTTGCTAGATTATTATTAGAACTTATTCAACATTCATGTTTGATTGTATTGGACCAAAGAGATTTGATGTTTGATACATGATTGCATATGGATCTCAATCATGGGAAATAATTGATCTTTATTTGTGTTCTAGACGTAAGGAACTTATTTATTGTTATCTTGCCACATTAACATGGATCTTGATCATCTTATATCAAATTCCTAAGCCCATAGATTCTCTTGTTATAATTGATTGAAAGCTCTAATTATTTTCCTTGCTTGTTCTTGTTACTTCTATTCATATCACCCTATCAACTAAGCTGATTGCACTTAGTTTAAACTTTTATTTGGATTCTCATTGTTTCAAAATGACTTAAGATTGGATTGATACTCTTTATACTACTTTGATCATAGGATTAGACAAAATCATTTATCACCAAAAACATGTTTTCCATCAAAACTAAAAAAATTGCGTTTTTCTGCTAAAACTTGAAAACATGTTTTCTCGTCAAAACTTGAAAATTACGCTTTTCTGTCAAAACTGGAAAATTGCGTTTACCGAAACTCAGAAAAATACATTTCACGCTAAAAGCAAAAAATCATGATTACCTGCCAAATTCGGAAACACACATTTTCCCGCCAAAACCTAAAAAACGTGTTTTCTGCATAACCCTAGAAAGCGTTTTCCCACCAAAATCGAAAACATGCGTTTTCCCACCAAAATTAAAAAATTTCGTTTTCCCATCAAAACTAAAAATTTTGTCTTCCTGCCAAAACTGGAATTGTGTCTTCCTGCCAAAACTTTAAATTCTGTTTCTTGCCAAAACTGGAAAACTGCATTTTTTTAGGCAAAACTGGAAAATTGCATTTTTTTAGCCAAAACTAGAAAACATGTTTTCTGCCAAAACTAGAAAACGGGTTTAAACCAAAAATGGAAAAAAAACAATTTTGTCAAAGTTGAAAATTGTGTTTTCTCGCAAAAACCACAAAACTAATGTTTTCATCAAAATCCGCAAAATCGTGTTTTCTGCAAAAAAATACAAAATAATTTCTTTGAATATTATAATCAGCTCATTATTAAGAATCAAATTTATGTCCTTTTTGTCATTTTAACTACTTGTGTTTCAATGATATTATGAAATCAAAAAGCGAACAACTTAACATATAGAAGTTGCATCTGAATGAAAATACCAACTATAAAAACAAACAACATCTAGATGCAATATCGAGATGTTGTATTCAGATGCTATATTTAGATGTTGAGTCAAATAAAAAAATGAGCATAGCCTTAGTGAACATATCGGGTAGGATGTTAATACTTGCCTAAGGAAGCATCAATCGACAATATGTAGTATGGATTGACGTTCACCCCTTTTTCACATGCGACGACTGGAACAAAGACTTAGTCATCTGATTAAACTCGTAGTGAGAGCTAGATATCTTACTATTTCATTCGAATTTTAAGACGGTTTATCACACACCCAAACATCTAAACATCATAATTCTATTACCTGAAATCCTAAGTTTAGCTATTTTATCATACTGTTTTTGGGAGCATTGGATTCTCCATTAGACTTGATTAATAGGTTTAGTCTAGGTTTTTCTTTTATTTTACTTACAATAAAATATTTCTTGAGTTTTTAGGAGCATGCTCAGTAGTACCCGAAGAAACAAGGAGAAAGATTTTTGTTTTCAGACCCTGGAAATTTAGAACACACGATCCGCAAGGAAGAACGCACAACATCAATCAACACCAACTCTTATTAGTCAATCGATACTAATTGTGATCGAGACGTGATTGACACCAACACTTCTTTGTCGGTCGACACCAATACCCGAGCAAGGAACAGGGTCACAAATCTTTTGCTGATAAGGGAACAGAATGGAGACCTGCATGACCTGAGGGTCATATGTGTTATACAGGCGGTCATAGACCAGATGATTAGGTGGTTGAAATCCATGATTCAGAAGCAGTTTCTCTAGAAGCTGCTAGTGCTGAAAACCCTGCAGCCAATGCTCAGGCTGTAGCTGAAGAGAATGTCCACGCTGTTCAAACAAGAACTTTGGCTGATTACAACCGTTGTGATCAGTAACAAATCTGCAATTCATCATCCTACTTTCCAGAGTCACAATTTTGACCTGAAGCATGTATACTTTACACTTGTGGGATAGCCATCTTATCATGATTGATATCACTCAAATTACACTATGAGTAACTTTCCTCTCTCAAAAAAGAGGTTCAGTTGTAGTACTTAGGTATCGAACCCACATAGACTCTAAGATTATAAAATAGTTTTATTGTCCTTGAAATCAAGCTAGATAGCAATGCAAACTAATCATGTTATCAGGGATATATGAAGATGCAGTCCTCGAACTCAAACTTAAGTTAGACTCGTCCAACTTTCATGTGCAAAGATTATCTAATGTCTAGACCTAAGACTTATACTCTCTTACGTAAATCCTAAGGGAGTGCCGATCGACAATCACTTACGAGTGTCGATCGATACTACTTCCAGAAAAGGTTTAGCGAATAGCTTTGATAGGTTATCTCACTTCCGTATGTGTCAAATCAATTAGATCATACTATTATTAATTCATGCAGTAATCCAAGCCTTCACTTGCACCAACTTATCCAAAGATATAGGTTTAAGGTGATCAATCTTAATCCTAGATGTAAGAAAAACTTGATGAAAATCTTGTTAATTTCCCTAACAACAATACAAATTAGCAAACCATTGACAACCTGTAAAGGACCCTAAATCTAACAATAGAACTACTAAGATATAGTCATAGAAAACATAACTATAATCTGAATTAATAGTATAGAACAAAATAGAAAGAGTAGAGAAACAAAGTATGGAAGTCAAGGGAGTTCAAGATCTTCTCTCAAAGGTGTCCATATCTCGCTCACCAATCCTCATCTTTCTTCCTCCTCTCTACAATGATGAAATGTAAAAGGTATGTAAAAGAGGTCTCTCGTACAAAACAATAGAAAACACTAATAAATAGCCTAATATGCATCCATGGAGTTAGTGTGTAATTTCTGTAACTTCTAGGCCATTCTTGTAATTCCCTGAAATCATCATTAAACTCGCGAACGGCTGGACTGTCAATCGACACACATGGGTCAATGTCGATTGATACTCATTCGTAGGAACATGCTCTGACTTGAATTTTCAGGAGAGCTTCTTTAAAGCTCTAAAATGACCCAAAAGCACCAATGTTGTCCAATAAGTACCTAGACCTAAAAAGGCTCTAAAACAACTCCAAATACATATAAAAGACTCTAAAACCATGCTTATATCATGGGTGAAAACAGGTAAAATCCATGACATATCAACTTATCCTTTTACTTGTACTCAAGCTAAACATCTGTGGAAATAGTTTGAAAACACAGAGAGTCACCAGGTCTTTTGAAAACGCAGAGACTCACATATATTGCATCCACATCTGAGGTATTTCAATGTACTTAGTTTCAGCTTGGCAAACTGCCATACCACAACCTAAAGATACCATCTGAAATACACCTCTACTAACCTCATTTCTTACATATAAAGGGGCATGCTTTATCTTGGGAGTATAGATCACAAGACACATAGACTCTTACTCATGCAAGTATCTGAACCACACGTAGTCTTCTCTGATCCCTTTCTTCCCTCTTTCTCTCTTCTCTTAATCTTTTTATTCCAATGAATCAATGATGCTGATGCATTCCATCTTGTTCATCTTCTTTTCTTTTTTTTTTAGTCTGGCAAAGTGTAGGCGAATAGTGGGGTCATCGTATTGTACCTACACCTTGCTTCCACAATGTGTAATCATTCCTTATGGATTAGAATAATGGGGTCATCGGTAATGTACTTAGCCCTCTACATCTTTAGGAAATCATCTCAATCTTTTATTTATAGATGCTGAAGAGAGAGAGAGAAAAGGGAACTAGAAACACACACACTTTTTACCTTCCACATTTGCAGGATGAATCCGATCCAGTGTATACCAAGCCCCAAGACAAGCAAATTGAATTCATTAGGTTAGAGGTCAGCTTTGGTTTCTCCAGACATCTCCAGAATTGTCGGTGTTACAGGCGTGTTGATCCCCTTTGAAATTTTACATTCAATACAATCAAAAGACAGCAACTTAGAATGGTGCTAGAATGTGGTTAGGTGGTATTGTTCCAAGAAAAAGTTCATAGTCTCCAACTGACTCTATCTGACTCAATATATATATATATATATATTTTTTTAAATAGCATATTAAAGCTCGAAACAAAACACAATATTAGTAACTACCTCCTACTAACTTAAACAATACTGTCCCCAGTGTTATTCAGTCTAAGTTTTCGCAAAATAAGAAACACAATTAGAAGTTTGCTAATTTATGAGATAAAAATCTGTACCTCTCTTCCTCGAGTGTCAATCGACACCCATGACTCGGTGTCAATTGATAATGAATAGGCAGAATGATTCTACTCTCTTGTTAGCATGTCAGGTGGTCTAAGTCATCAAATTAATCAGCCTAATTAGCAATGTTAGACACTCAATACACGTCGGTAACAAGATAATAAATAGTCAAACCTTAGCAAAATAAAAAATAAGTTCAAGATAAGTAATATCAAAAAGGAAAAATAAAAAATATAAGTAGGTAAGGAATATAAAGATATGGCTTGTCCTCATCGGTCTCCTCGCTCTCATCATCGTCATCCCCTGGTCTTCTTGAAGGACCTTCTGCAGCTGATGGTGATTTCCCTCTGATACTTCCTCTGTTCATGCAGCAGCATCTCGACACTCTGGCCCAGATGGCCTAAAGAGCGTCCAAACAATTGCGCTGAAAATCACCACTGTCAATGATAGGAAATTCGGGAATGTCCGGGAAGTCATGAGCAGGAGCAGCTGGTGACGCACGAGCGGTTAGAGAGGCTGCAGCTCTTGGTACAGCTCGTCTGCGGGGTCTTGTGGCCGGGTTGCACAAGAGGAGTGGGTCAGGATGGAATGCAGTCACTTTTCTTCTTGAGAGTGGTCCTCTGTTTCAGCTTCTCTCTGAGGTCATTGAACATGCGATCTATTTCCTTTCATGTTGCCTTGGATTCCCTGAAAAACATCCACAATCTATGATTATAATATGCTTCATCAAACTGAGTATCTAGAGGATTTTAAAAAAACTCTTTTGGCAGAGCCATCCATCTATTTTTCAGTTACTTCTTCGCAAAGATGTTTGGGAATCTTCTACTTCCTTCTGGGGTGCCTTTCTGTTGTCATGGGGTCAGGTGTATCGGCGTTTTGTTCTTTAGTCTCCATACTAGAAGATCTGACAAATAGGCTGGCATTCATACTTGGTAAACGAATAAGTTCCGCTGTTGGAGACTGTCAATCGATTCTGGATCCTCTAGGCCGATCGACGTTGGATGATTCACTCGAAGCGACATATTCTGAAGGTTTGGTCAAAGCGATGAAGCGGTTAACGTCGAAGTCGAGAACCTCCTTAAAGTCGGGTCCATAACATAGGTCAGGTATCCCAATTTTCTCGCTAACCCAGTAGTTGTCAAAAAGAAGAAAGGCAAATGGAGATTTTGTGTCGATTTCACCGATCTCAATAAAGCGTGTCCGAAGGATAGCTTCCCGCTGCCGCATATCGACCGCTTAGTCGACGCAACAGTAGGGAACAAACTCATGTCCTTCATGGATGACTTCTCAGGATATAATCAAATTAGAATGAATCCCGACAATCAAGAGAAAACCGCATTCATAACTGACTGCGACACTTACTGCTACAAGGTAATGCCATTCGGTCTCAAGAATTCTGGTGGGACTTATCAATGGCTCGTTAACCGTATGTTCTCGGAACAGCTCAGAAAAACAATGGAGGTTTACATCGACGATATGCTCGTAAAATCTCTCAAAGAAAGAGATCATATCGCCCACCTCCAAGAATGTTTTGAAAGGCTAAAACTCCACAATATGAAACTAAACCCCGAAAAATGGAGGTTCGCAGTGGCATCGGGAGAGTTCCTAGGTTACCTCGTGACCTACCGTGGGATCGAAGCTAACCCAAAACAAATCACGACGCTGATCAAAATGGCTTCTACGAAAACGAAACGAGAGGTACAGAGATTAACCGGCAGGGTGGCAGCACTAAACAGATTCATCTCACGATCAACGGGCAAATGTTTTCCCTTATACGACACACTTAAGGGTAACAAAATATTTGAATGGTCCGAGGAATGCAAAAGGCCTTCCAACAGCTGAAGCATTACCTGGCCACTCCTCCGGTACTCGCGAAACCGGTTGAAGGAGAACGACTCTTTCTTTACATCGCAGTATCAACCACCGCAGTAAGCGGTTTCCTTGTCCGAGAAGAACGCGGCGAGCAAAAACCCATTTTCTACGTAAGCAAAACTTTGCTCGACGTGGATACGCTCTATCCGATGATGGAAAAACTAGCACTTAAAGTGGTAATGTCAGCACGAAAACTGACTCCATACTTCCAGTCCCATACGATCGCAGTGCTCACATCATTTCCATTGCGAGATATCTTGCATAGTCCTAGACAATCGGGGAGATTAGCAAAATGGGAAATCGAACTCGACCTGCACCCTCCACGTGACGGATCCTCATCCAAGGTGGGATTTGGGATTGGAATCCGACTCACATCACCAACACGGGAAGTGTTGGAACAATCATTCCAACTAATCTTCCACGCCTCAAACAACGAAGCCAAATACGAAGCCCTAATCGCAGGACTACGACTGACACACGGCTTAAAAATACGCAACATTCACACCTACTGTGACTCCCAACTTGTGGTGAGCAATTACAGCAGAGGATACGAAGCAAGAGACGAGAGAATGGACGCTTACTTAAAACTCGTCTGAGAGTTAGCCTAAAGCTTCAACCAGTTCGCACTTACCCGGGTCCCGAGAGCCAAAAACGCTCAGGCCGATGCCCTAGCCGCCTTAGCATCGAGTTCGGACCCAGGGTTAAGCAGGGTTAAGCATAGTATTTATAGAACATCCTAGCATCAGACCACCTGTAGAAACCCTTAAAAAAAAATTGATAAGTAGAATTCGGAGCTAAGCTTTTGGGGATCAAAGTTTGATGAGTGATGTTGAGTTTAGGTCATATAAAATAAGACATGGTTAGAAGAAACTAGAAGATTGATCGATCATCAACTAGGTGGGCGAGATGCGGGAGATAAGGATCGATCGAGACGTTTTGAAGTACGACGTGGTCGAAGATTTGATAGTGACTGAACCATGATGAATAAGCTGCTCTACGATGTTAGACAATGTCTTAGATTGATCAGTCGGACATTTTGGAAGCTTATCATTTTTTGAAGTACGACGTTTTAGAAGCTCGACGTTTTTGAAACCCGATGTTTCTTAACCACGAAGTTTTCTCGGAAAACCATCATATCAGTAAATTTTTATTCTGAAGACATTGTAAGTCGGAAGCAGGACGGGAATTAAGCAGGACGGGAAGCAAGCAGGACGGGATCAAAGCATGACGGCAAAACCCAAAGACGGGCCGAAAATTGGTCGAAATGGCCGAAATCAGACGAACGGACCGAGCAGCACGAGGTGGCTTAATATATGAGCTCAGGACGTGGTGTCGACTGCCGAGCATGGTATGTGGCAAGGGAAGCACGAGGTGTTGCAGCACGAACGATCGCAGCATGCGGAGTGACACACAGAAGCACGAGGTGCCGGCGTACATGCGACCGGAGCATGCGGACCGCCATGTGGAGTTGTTGTGGAGACTTGCATGAGCTTCAGTCATGCAGCCTGACATCTGGGAGGAGTGGTGGAGCCCTGCATGAGACTGGAGCATGCTGGTCGACATGTGGAGCACGAGGTGCCGCTGCGCATGCGTCCGAAGTCTTGTGAGCCGACACACGGGCCGCCACCAACTCGTTTTTGATTGGCTGCTGTCTCCTATATATAGCCCACGACCTCCACTCCATTTAGACACATTCAGACCACTTCAAATCTACTTAAAAACGTGAGAGAGAAAGCTAAAAAGAAAGTAAGAGATTCCGAGCATTTTCGAGAGTTTTCGAGGTCAGTACTCCACCAGTTTTGGATCGGCGCCTAGGGAAGGGTCTGTTCAGCTGAAGATCAGTCAAGAAGGTCAGTCCAGACGTGGATATACTTCACAAGGTAAAGAAAGGGTTCGGATCACGGAAGTCGGATTTGGGGTCAAGGCCATGTTCAACCAAAGCACAGTGAGTTATGATCAATTGATTGCTGACTGTTTTCATGCAGGTTCCCGTTACTTGAAGTTAGATCATGGCAGGAGGCTGGGTCTAATTTAGTAACGGTTTGATTAGTTAATATTAGAGGTGAATTAATCTTGATTGGTTGAGTTGATAGCATGCTTAGTTATTGCTTGAGTTTAGTAGTAGCATGCTAATGGTTAGGTTGATTGGTTAGTTAGAGAACGCTGAATGGTTAGATAATATCGCTAAGTTGTGGTTAGTTAGGTATTCTGGAATTACTCTTTATGCTAGATTCTGGAATACATTTGATTGTGTTAGTGGTGTTTAATACTAGGAACCTTGTGTTATTTTACCGGGTTTTGTATTAGTCATATATTGGCCATATAGCATTTGTGTAACCCACAATGTTAGGCATATTAGGGGTGAGTTAGTGTTCCTTCAGACCTCGTACCCAGCGGGTTCAAGGAAACCCCTTATTCGCTGGATCGGGAAGACTCAGAGAGACGGGGTCATGGCCTAAGGCTGAGTGTTACACGACGGTGTAACGTCCGGCAGTGACCCGAATGACTGTGGGCTGTCGCGCGGTGACCCGAATGACTGTGGGCCGCGGTCGGTTGAAAGTTCCTTCTTCTAGCCTATGTGGTAGGAAGATAGGATATTGCCGATAGTGAGGAGGAACATGATGTCACCAGGGCCCTAGCTAGTTATACATATAGTAAATCGGGTTTGAGTCTGGTGGTTAGCCAGTAATTAGCATAATACTAATATCTTGCTATCATATTTCCTGCTGCGTATTTTCTCATATTGCTTATCCATTGAATTGTGTTTAATTATCATAAGGTGAACCTCTCGCTTTAGATTGTTTGGGGTGGGATAGCGAGGGGTTGTATTTGTTAGTTGGGGATTGTAACTCACTGAGTAATACTAGATTACTCACCTCTCACTCGTTGTTGTTTTCAGGTGACCAGTAGATCGAGTCAGCCTTAGAGGTCGCGGGAAGCTAGGCCGGCTGGTGTAGAGTTTGCATCTTTTTGCTTAAGACGTTTTCAGACTATAAGTATGTACTTTTGGTCTCTTGGCATGCCACTACTTGTATATTATGTTGTGTGTTGCGAAACATATAATATATAAGATAAATAAAGCGATGTTTGTGTAAACGACTTGTTGTTTCTGATATTAGCTTGTCCGAGCTAACACAACGTCAGATTCGAGTACGGGTTGAAAAGCCTTAGGCCCTAATCTGACGGGACGTGTTAGTGGGCGGACTGGCCTAGTCATGAATTGCACTTCTTGTGACCTTGGCTGGATCGCCTGTTAACCCGTCATGTAGCGCTCCTGGTCCTTGGTAGACAGTCAGTCCATCGGTCATGTTCTTGTTTGATTGTTGGCCGGTGGTTTGACCTATACCTAAAACGGTTCGGGGGTGTTACAGAGGTGGTATCAGAGCATGGTTTCGTCCATGCGCGACACAAGTGCTTTTCAATGTTTTATCGAGTCAAAGGAGTCGCAAAAGGATGCTTTAGGAAACCACCCGCTTCCTGTATTAAGTTTAATAGGAATAGGACTTACCCTTTTAATTGTGTGCAGATGGCTAATCGCGGGACAGGTAATGATGGACGAGACCGGATATGGAGAGAGGGTAGGGATTCGACAGGAAGAGGATTTGGCTACAGATCAGATCCGGATAATGAAAATGGAGTTAGTGAGATGTTTGGTTATGATAGGAGCCCTCCGCAGAGGACCAGATCTTTTCCTGTGTATGCTAACAGGACCAGAGTTAACCGTGAAGACAGTTGGTCGAGTATTAGCCCAAGTCATAACCGGGATGCGAGACCACAACATGGCCAATCTGTTCAATCAAACCCAAGGCCAGAGCAGAACCGTGCCACAGAAAGACCACAAGATCAAGGAACCGAAAACACCTTGAAGCTTTTGCATGACGTGATGACCCAAGCACTTAGCAACCAAGGCAGGCGTACTCATACCCCTGAAGTTTCCCAGTTGTTATCTACCATGAAGAACATTGGATCCTATAAGTTCAAGGGAGGATCAGATCCTATTGAAGCCGACAAGTGGATTACCATGATGGAAAAGAACTTTGAAGCTATGGAGTGTCCGGAGGAATATAAGAAGAAGATTGCTGTGTACTATTTGGAAGGTGATGCAACAGGATGGTGGGACAGCATAGACAGGCAGCGTGGACATACTATCACATCGTGGCCATCTTTCAAGAGAGAGTTTGAGAGGAAGTACTTTCCTCCAGAAGCAAAGCATCGGTTGGAGCGTCAGTTCATGAACCTAGTTCAAGGAGATAGGTCAGTAAGGAGCTATGAGTCTGAGTTCACAAGGTTAAGGCGACATGTCTTTGATGGGCGCGAAGATGAAGCAACTATGATCCGTAACTTTATGTACGGACTAAAGCCAGAGCTTGGAAGTCG
Source organism: Moricandia arvensis (assembly GCA_905132765.1). Classification (NCBI taxonomy): domain Eukaryota; kingdom Viridiplantae; phylum Streptophyta; class Magnoliopsida; order Brassicales; family Brassicaceae; genus Moricandia; species Moricandia arvensis. Next base: position 105,838 of record CAJHQP010000364.1, read on the forward strand.
GTTAGCTGGAAGTAACTTTAGCAGCTTATCTGATCTGGTGGAAAAGGCTGTTAATGTTGAGACGGTATTAGAGGCTGAGAGGAAGACCATACCACATTCTGGTGGACACACCAAGTTCAACCAAGGAGAAAGGCCGAATTACAACAAGGGTCCAAGGTTTAACAAAGGTAAAGGGCGAGGATTTGGAAGCCAAACCAATTATCAGAGTAACAATAGGGTATGTTACATATGTGGTCGACCGGGACATATTTCAAGGTTCTGTCCCAACAACCAGCGAAGTAACCAGCAAGGTTATCCACAGTTAAGAATGGAAGATATCACTTGTTTCTCCTGCGGCAAGAAAGGCCATTATTCTTCATCGTGTCCAAACAAGCCAATCCCTGCGACCCCTCTCGCGATCCGAGCTCCTCCTAGCCGTCCAGCAATTGAGCCAGCACCAAAGAAGCAAAACCTAGGAGGTAGAGTTTATGCCTTAGGTGTAGAAAACCCAAACAATGCAGGACCGTCCAGCGGTCCCATCACAGGTATTGTGGGTGCTTAACCTCCTCTTTTTATTGCATGGAATTTAATTATTGGAATTTAGTTAGTACCCTGGCTAGGTATAGATTGCTTGATCGCTAGGTTGCGCGTTTAGAAATATTTTGATTATGATTGATGGTTATCTGATTTTTTTGATTGTTGATTGAGATATTGTTGATTGAGTTACTGTGGCAGGAACCTTACATGTTGCTGGTAAACCCACACATGTATTGTTCGACTCGGGGGCAACACATAGCTTTGTGACCCCTGAAGTAGCTGCCCAGTTTTGGGATTGTTTTGTGGTTGACAGGGTAAACGTGGCAGTCTTGACCCCTGCAGACCGAACCCTTCAAGCAAATCAGTGTATCAAGAATGTTCCATTGGTCATTCAAGGGAAAGAATTTGTGGCAGATTTGTTGGTCGTACCTTTGGAAGGGTACGAGGTAATCCTTGGAATGGATTGGTTGTCAAGCTATGGAGTTCAGATTGACTGTGGAAAGGGAAGATTATTGTTTGGCAGAGGTAAACGACCAGAGATGATATACTATGGAATCAGTCCTAGTATGACCGTGTCACTGGTAGCAGCAATGCGAGTACAAGATTTGCTTCAAGACGGAGAAGTGTATTTGGTGACTATATCGGTTAGTGGAGGAGCCACTAATGATGAAGCTAAGGTCGAAGATATAGAAGTGGTCCAGGAGTTTGGGGATATATTTGCGCCACTAAAGGAATTACCTCCACCTCGGAGTAATCCATTTACTATTACTTTGGAGCCTGAAGCAAGACCTATAGCTAAGGCACCGTATCGGATGGCACCTGCAGAGTTGGCTGAGCTAAAGAAACAGTTAGAAGATTTATTGGAAAAGGGATTCATCCGACCAAGCTCATCACCTTGGGGAGCTCCTGTGCTATTTGTGAAGAAGAAAGACGGAAGTATGAGGTTGTGTATCGATTATCGCGGTATCAACAACATCACCATAAAAGACAAGTATCCTCTCCCGAGGATAGACGAGCTGTTGGACCAACTCAAAGGAGCTAATTGGTTTTCGAAGATTGATTTGGCATCAGGATATCACCAAATTCCTATTGCCAAGTCAGATATTATGAAGACAGCATTTCGGACGAGGTATGGGCAGTATGAGTTCGTGGTTATGGCCTTTGGACTCACAAACGCCCCAGTAGCTTTCATGCGTTTGATGAATGAAGTTTTTCACGACTACCTCGATAAGTTCGTGATCATTTTCATTGATGACATCCTGGTGTATTCGAGAAGTAAAGAGGAGCACAAAGAACATCTGAGACTGGTTATGGAAAGGTTACGAAATCAGAAGCTATTTGCGAAGTTCAGCAAATGTTCGTTTTGGAAGAGAGAGATAGGATTTCTAGGTCACATAGTATCAGGAGAGGGCGTGGCTGCTGATCCAGAAAAGGTTCAAGCAATACGGGAATGGCCTCGACCTACCACTGTGACAGAAGTGAGGAGTTTTCTCGGTCTTGCGGGCTATTATCGTAAGTTTGTTAAGGACTTTTCCTCCATTGCAAAGCCTTTAACTAAACTTACTGGTAAAGGAGTTCCTTTCATATGGGTGGAAGAAACCGAGAAGGCATTCAAGAAATTGAAGGAAGCTCTTACAACTTCACCTGTGTTAGCTTTGCCTGAGCAAGGTAAACCTTACACGGTGTACACGGATGCTTCACGAGTTGGGCTAGGTTGTGTACTAATGCAAGATGGGCGAGTTATTGCATATGCTTCACGACAACTACGGAAGCATGAAGATAACTACAGTACACATGACTTGGAGTTAGCGGCCGTGGTGTTCGCCTTGCGAATCTGGAGATCTTACTTGTACGGAGAAGAAGTAGAGGTATATACGGACCATCAAAGTCTTAAATACCTCTTCACCCAACCAGACCTCAACCTGCGTCAGCGTAGGTGGATGGAGTTCGTGGCTGACTATGACATAAAGATTCGCTACCATCCTGGAAAAGCAAATGTTGTTGCGGATGCTTTAAGCCGAAGGAAGTTGGACGCAGATTTAGAGAAAGAAGTGGAGCTATTGAACCAGGAGTTTAAACAAGTAAAGTTGGTTGTTTTGGAAGGGCAAACAAGCGAGCCATTGGGACTTCAAGCAGTGAACCAGGCTAGTTTGATTCAGAGAATTCGAGAGGAACAACTTAAAGATGAGAAACTACAAAAGATCGTTGAAGAACTCAGAGGACAAGTCGGGCCAAATAATGCTGGATACTACTTAGCTGAGGGTGGAACCTTGCTAATTAATGGAAGGATCACAGTACCTAAAGGACAAGGTTTGAGAGATGAGATATTAAAGATTGCACACCATTCTTTACTTAGTATCCATCCTGGAAGTTCGAAGATGTATCGAGATGTGAGAAGATACTACCATTGGCCGGGCATGAAGAGATCAGTAGCAGGATGGGTCGCTCAGTGTGCAACTTGTCAACAAGTTAAGGCTGAGCATCAAGTTCCAGGAGGATTGTTGCAGAGTCTTCCGATACCTCAATGGAAATGGGACTCTATTTCCATGGATTTCATCACCGGATTACCCACCGCTCCAGGTAGATCAAACAACTCAATCTGGGTAATTGTGGATAGGTTAACCAAGGTCACACACTTGTTGCCTATGCGTGACACTGATAAAGTTGAAGTATTGGCCGAGCTGTATATCAACCAAATCGTGAAGTTACATGGTGTACCTTCAGACATCGTCTCAGATCGTGACCCTAGGTTCACATCATCTTTGTGGGAAGCATTACAAGAAGCCTTGGGAACTAAACTGTTCAAAAGCACGGCATTCCACCCAGAAACTGATGGCCAAACGGAGAGGACCATCCGGACCATTGAGGACATGCTTCGGATGTGTATTCTAGATTGGGCCGGGAATTGGGAGAAGCACCTACCGTTGGTTGAGTTCTCTTATAACAACAGCCACCATGCGAGTATAGGAATGTCACCCTATGAAGCGCTGTACGGAAGGCCATGCAAAACACCTATGTGTTGGATGGAAGTGGGAGAAAGAAGAATGTTTGGATCGCCTATCGTTCAGGAGACCATGATCAAACTGGAGATGATTCAAACCAACATGAAGAAGGCTCAGGACCGTCAAAAGAAGTACGCAGACCAGTCAAGAAGAAAGGTAACTTTTGAGATAGGAGATTGGGTATATTTGAAGGTTACTGCACAGAAAGGGAAGTACAGATTTGGCAAGGTCGGGAAACTTGCGGTCAGGTTCATTGGTCCATACAAGATCATCGAGAAGGTTGGTGAGGTAGCTTATCGACTGGATCTGCCAGAAGATATGCATCTTCATCCTGTATTCCATGTTTCCATGCTTCGGAAACATATACGGATCCAAGTGCTATTGAGCCCGAGAGAATCGAGGAGTTAAGGACAAACCTTACATATCCGGAAGGACCAATCCGGTTGGGAGAAAGGCGTATTCGGAAGCTAAAGAATCGTGAGATTGCTCAAGTACAAGTATTCTGGGGAAGAAGAAATAGGATTCATGTCACTTGGGAGGATGAACAAAGATTTAAGGCCGATCACCCAGAGTTTTTCAGAGAGGAAGTTGTGATGGAGGAGGGAGGCCCCTCAGTACCTTAGAATTCGGGGACGAATTCTATTAAGGGGGGAGAATGTAGGAACCAGTATAAAAAAAAAAAAAATTATGGTCGAGTATCTTTTTGGTGGTCGAGTTGCGGGCGATCGGGAAGTTTCAATCTGTGAGATGTCAAAAAAGTCGAAGAATTGATCGTGAGAGAACCATGAGTCGATTAAGCTGCTCGACCATGGTTTGACAAAGTGTTAGATTGATCAGACGGACGTTTTGGAAGCTTATCATTTTTGGAAGCACGACGTTTTAGAAGCTCGACGTTTTGAAACCCGACGTTTCTTAACCACGAAGTTTTCTCGGAAAATCGTCATATCAGTAAATTATTATTCTGAAGACATTATAAGTCGGAAGCAGGACGGGAATTAAGCAGGACGGAAGCAGGACGGGATCAAAGCATGACGGCAAAACCCAAAGACGGGCCGAAAATTGGTCGAAATGGCCGAAATTAGACGAACGGACCGAGCAGCACGAGGTGGCTTAATATATGAGCTCAGGACGTGGTGTCGACTGCCGAGCATGGTATGTGGCAAGGGAAGCACGAGGTGTTGCAGCACGAACGATCGCAGCATGCGGAGTGACACACAGAAGCACGAGGTGCCGGCGTACATGTGACCGGAGCATGCGGACCGCCATGTGGAGTTGTTGTGGAGACTTGCATGAGCTTCAGTCATGCAGCCTGACATCTGGGAGGAGTGGTTGGAGCCCTGCATGAGACTGGAGCATGCTGGTCGACATGTGGAGCACGAGGTGCCGCTGCGCATGCGTCCGGAGTCTTGTGAGCCGACACACGGGCCGCCACCAACTTGTTTTTGATTGGCTGCTGTCTCCTATATATAGCCCACGACCTCCACTCCATTTAGACACATTCAGACCACTTCAAATCTACTTAAAAACGTGAGAGAGAAAGCTAAAAAGAAAGTAAGAGATTCCGAGCATTTTCGAGAGTTTTCGAGGTCAGTACTCCACCAGTTTTGGATCGGCGCCTAGGGAAGGTTCTGTTCAGCTGAAGATCAGTCAAGAAGGTCAGTCCAGACGTGGATATACTTCACAAGGTAAAGAAAGGGTTCGGATCACGGAAGTCGGATTTGGGGTCAAGGCCATGTTCAACCAAAGCACAGTGAGTTATGATCAATTGATTGCTGACTGTTTTCATGCAGGTTCCCGTTACTTGAAGTTAGATCATGGCAGGAGGCTGGGTCTAATTTAGTAACGGTTTGATTAGTTAATATTAGAGGTTAATTAATCTTGATTGGTTGAGTTGATAGCATGCTTAGTTATTGCTTGAGTTTAGTAGTAGCATGCTAATGGTTAGGTTGATTGGTTAGTTAGAGAACGCTGAATGGTTAGATAATATCGCTAAGTTGTGGTTAGTTAGGTATTCTGGAATTACTCTTTATGCTAGATTCTGGAATACATTTGATTGTGTTAGTGGTGTTTAATACTAGGAACCTTGTGTTATTTTACCGGGTTTTGTATTAGTCATATATTGGCCATATAGCATTTGTGTAACCCACAATGTTAGGCATATTAGGGGTGAGTTAGTGTTCCTTCAGACCTCGTACCCAGCGGGTTCAAGGAAACCCCTTATTCGCTGGATCGGGAAGACTCAGAGAGACGGGGTCATGGCCTAAGGCTGAGTGTTACACGACGGTGTAACGTCCGGCAGTGACCCGAATGACTGTGGGCTGTCGCGCGGTGACCCGAATGACTGTGGGCCACGGTCGGTTGAAAGTTCCTTCTTCTAGCCTATGTGGTAGGAAGATAGGATATTGCCGATAGTGAGGAGGAACATGATGTCACCAGGGCCCTAGCTAGTTATACATATAGTAAATCGGGTTTGAGTCTGGTGGTTAGCCAGTAATTAGCATAATACTAATTATCTTGCTATCATATTTCCTGCTGCGTATTTTCTCATATTGCTTATCCATTGAATTGTGTTTAATTATCATAAGGTGAACCTCTCGCTTTAGATTGTTTGGGGTGGGATAGCGAGGGGTTGTATTTGTTAGTTGGGGATTGTAACTCACTGAGTAATACTAGATTACTCACCTCTCACTCGTTGTTGTTTTCAGGTGACCAGTAGATCGAGTCAGCCTTAGAGGTCGCGGGAAGCTAGGCCGGCTGGTGTAGAGTTTGCATCTTTTTGCTTAAGACGTTTTCAGACTATAAGTATGTACTTTTGGTCTCTTGGCATGCCACTACTTGTATATTATGTTGTGTGTTGCGAAACATATAATATATAAGATAAATAAAGCGATGTTTGTGTAAACGACTTGTTGTTTCTGATATTAGCTTGTCCGAGCTAACACAACGTCAGATTCGAGTACGGGTTGAAAAGCCTTAGGCCCTAATCTGACGGGACGTGTTAGTGGGCGGACTGGCCTAGTCATGAATTGCACTTCTTGTGACCTTGGCTGGATCGCCTGTTAACCCGTCATGTAACGCTCCTGGTCCTTGGTAGACAGTCAGTCCATCGGTCATGTTCTTGTTTGATTGTTGGCCGGTGGTTTGACCTATACCTAAAACGGTTCGGGGGTGTTACACCACCCGTTGTCAAAAACCTAATTGACTCTCCCGATGGATATACCGACGAAGTCGGTGATCAAGCCGGGCGAGAATATGGGCGGATAGAATACAGGTTCAACGAACCTTGGACGAAAGCAATCCTTGCGTATATTGCCAACGGAAAACTCCTTGCAGAAAAATGGGCTGCCCGAAAAATCAAAACCCAAGCCGCGCGATACGTCTTGGTTGATGGGGAGCTATACAAGTGGAGATTTTCAGGCCAGTCATGACATGCGTAGAAGGAGAAAAGGAATGAAAGATAATGGAAGAGGTCCATTTTGTGTCTTGTGGAAATCACTCTGGCAGAAGGTCTCTCGTAGTCAAAATAAAATGCCACAAACACTACTGGTCAACAATGAAAAAAGATTGTGAGGAATTTGTGTGAAAATGCGAAAAGTGCCAAAGGCACGCCCTACTATCCATCAACTAGCAGAGGTCGTCTCATCGATCTCGGCACCGTACCCATTCATCCGATGGTCGATGGATATAGTCGGACCCATGCATAGATCAAAGAAAATAATCTTGCTGGTCTTGATGGATTTCTTCTCAAAATGGGTGGAAGCAGACTCATACGCAAGCATTAAGAACAACCAAGTCGAAAGCTTCGTATGGAAAACATTAATAGCAGGCACGCGGTCCCATAAAAATCGTAACAGACAATTGGTCTCAATTCATTTCGACCAGATCCGAAGCCTTCTGCAAAAAATGGAAGATACGACTGATAAAATCGACCCCTAGATACCCACAATGCAACGGCCATGCCGAAACCACTAATAAAACCATCCATGATGGACTCAAAAAAGGTTTCGACACCAAGAAGGGTAGATGGGCTGACGAACTTGAAGAAGTCCTATGATCTCACCGCACAACTCCGAGACGCACAATGGGAGAAACCCCATTCACCCTCGTGTACGTAGCAGAGTGCATGATCTCAGCAGAGGTTGAGTTTCCCAGAGTACGCAGGAGGTTACTCCCAGAACAAGAAGAGTCAAACAATCTGATGCTGCTCGACGAGCTCTACCTGATCAACGGACGCCGAGATCAGGCCCTTATACGAATCCAAAATTATCAATAGGCAGCGGCCAAGTACTATAACGCTAACGTACGAAGCCGCAGATTCAAAGAAGGGGACCTAGTCCTTCGAAATGTTTTCCAGAACACCGCTGAACAGAACGCTGGGAAACTCGGAGCAAACTGGGAAGGAGCTTACAAAATAATAAAAGTCGTACGACGAGGCTCGTACGAAATAGCAAATATGCAGGACATCAAAATTTTGAGAACTTGGAATGCGATATACCTCAAGAAGTACTACCACTAAAACAAAGGTTTAGCGCTGAACTACGAGACGACTTGATCCCCGAAAAGGGTACATAGGCAGTTCATCACAAGACGAGCCCAACTGTCCCCCCTTATTAAAAAAGGGGTGGAGTGGGTACGTATACGTATTCTCGTATACTCCCAAAAACTTAAAACTATTCATTCTCAGATTTGGTATTTTTGATTCTGGAATTCAGAAAAAACTCCCACAATTCCGCAACTCGCTCCACAAAATCAACACAAAAATTCAACCTTCGACTTAGCGAGACGTCGCTAACGCTCGAAGGACTCCTTTCTGTGTCGTAAAAACTTCACGAAACAAATATTCACAAAAAAACAGTCCACCTACGACTATAAATCACACACACCTTCTCAAAACACGTATCTTTCGCGAAGAATTAAAAACAGTAACATCCACCAATAAGTTTGTTGCTGATCACAACAAACTCTCAACGTCCTATACAGACTAAGCCATCTCGTGGAGATAGCTCTCGTACACCCGACACAAGGGTAATAGAGCTATAAAAGAAATCCAAAATTTTGGTCAGCACTTTCAGGAGACTTAAAAATTGTCCCCAAAGATATGCTCGATTCCTACCATACGAGACACCTAAGCCAAGAACATATCGCGGACTCTAAAGCGGGATGGAATCCGGTCGAAAGCAATACCGGAATCGTAAGACAAAGTAGTCACGACGCCCCCTAGAACCATGATTAGACCTAGGTCTTGCCCTAAACCCAGAACATTGGTTTCTAACGTCTCAAGGCATGATATCAAAAAGATACGAGATCCTAAAAGCATGTCTCTTCGCCTATATCTAATCGCTCTCGGAAATTTGGAAAAATTCTCAAACATCCCGAATGAGCAACAAATAAGACTATCAGCAACAGAGGTTAGAGCGAGATGACAACTCGTATCCTCTCCTCTATACTTGAAGTCTAAATCTCTTCGTCCATAACGGCACTCGATAAAACCTTGGAAAACAAGGAGTTCATTTTAAAAAAAAATGAAGTCGCAAAAGCGACTAGGATTCAAAGACACAAGCGGCCAGACCCAAGATAAAAACTTGGCCACACTCGGCCGGATCAAAACACAAACAAATAACATTAAAATAAACAAAGTTTCATACGAGACTGCGATCTCAATCGTCCTCCGCACGCGGAGCCTCACCTTCTCTAATCACCCTTTCCGTACTCGGAACCGCCTCCCCTGCACCTTCCTCGGCTGTTGGACCCTGACCGTTGGCGTCACCCGAGCAAATCGGGAGGGTACACTCGGATTTCATGCCTGCAAGGATCAAGTCGAAGTCTCCATCGACGTCCACTAATTCCGCTCAGCGAGAAAGCTTGGCCTCTTTGGTTCGCGGGGACGGACGCGCAACACCATGAAACAACTGGACCTGTTGCATCCCTCCCTCGACGCCTGCGGCCAAGTCCTTGATGTGGATGATAGCCAATGAATCAAGGGAGTCAGCAATCCTCGCCAGACGGGCCCGAAACTCGGCACGAATGACCTCATTAGCCTCGTCAATCATGCCAACCGACGGTTCCTCCTCATTCTTGATCTTACGCTTTAGCCGACGCTGTTTCTGAAGACTTAGACATTTTCGCCCCTTTTGCCTTCAGCAAAGAGCTAGCAGTCTTCCCAAGATCCCGCTCCAGCTCACCAACCCAAGACTCCAACTGAGCTATCTCAAGGATTGGGCATCCTCGATAACCTTCAACCTCCCTTTAAACTGCAATGACTTCTCTCGCGACTCCACCAATTCCTTAGCAAGACGCGAGGCTTCTGACCCACACTCACTGATCATCCTGTCGATCAACAAAACCAACTGGGAAAAAAGAGAAAATAAGCGGTCAAGAATTAGTCGATGCATGGAAAGGAAAAAGGGACGGAAAATAAAGAAGATTTTCCAAACCATACCTTCGCACGATGTCTCCACACCATCACAGGCAGAGAATCAATCTCAGGCTCCTTGCACCTCCTCCTCTTAGGCTCGTATGGGTTAACGCAAGGTCTCTTACGACCCTTCGCCGTAGAAGCCAGGGGCGTGCTAGGCACAGACAGCCCTAAGACGGTCGTCTTCTTGACTGGAGGAGGAGGCATCGAGTCCTGAGCCATCTCCACTTCGACAACCTGAGCTGGGGTCGTAGAGGAACCCGATGGATGAAACTTGGTTGCCGGTGCATGCGCGGCAATCTCCCATTCGGCTGGAACATCATCGCCCAATGGGGAAACCTCGGGGGCCAAGGTGCCGGCCGGAGCTACAGATCTTGGAGGCGTGACGCGTGCAGGGATCACCTCCTCCTCGGCCTCACGACGAGCCAACTCAATCTGGAAGGAAAGAAATTCCACAATATGAGCCGGGACTGCTCTAACGTTAGGAAGATCCAGCGGATTCGCACCAGCAGTAATGCTCATCTCGACGTCACCACTCCTCTGAAGGTTGCTGGAAGAAGACATTTCGGTAGAAGGAAATATTTTCTAAAAAGAAAAGCAAACTTGAGAAGATTAGAGAATGTAGAGAAAAAGAGTAATGAGGCTATAATTATAGAAACAAAGGCCGAAGGATTTTCTGCATTAAAATAATCGAAAAAAACTTTTTGAGAAAAACCAATTTTTACGGCAGATTCCGATTAAACACCCTCACTCGCCCGCAAGAATCGTGCCTGAAAATTGCGAGCTGGGGGCTAACTATTAGAGTCAAAACGATACTATCGAAATCAGCATCTAAAAATCATGTTTCCATATGAATACAGTCTCGAAACTGTCTCAACGAAGTTTCCGGGCCAAAAACTTGAAAGGAAGAAACATGAACGGACCAACTCGCCAAACGGGCGAGTTTGATGGTAAAAACTGACCAACTCGCCCCTATGGCGAGTTGGACTTCAGACCGACCAACTCGCCTGTATGGCGAGTTGGACGGCATAGACAACCAATTCTCCCGTATGGCGAGTTGGACAAGCCCAACTCGCCATACGGGAGAGTTGGGTTGCACAACCAATCCGATTCGCTCGTTCGGCAAGACAGATCAATCAATGCATTTTCACATCATCCCATTAACCCCCTCTCTCGATACTTGATCAAACTTATCTTTCTTCCATCTCGATTAGGATTGACATTGGAATTTTACCGAAAGAACTCTTTTTCTCGAGAAAGGACAAGTTAAATCGTATGAGATGGTAATGGTTAACTAAACACCTAGAATCACATATCTCATACAGTAACGGTTAATTCTCGGATGACGTCGTTTTAGCAATGCTACTTTGATAAAATCGTAAAAACACCTAAGTCGGAAAACGGCCCGATGCGGTCTAAAACTCAGCGAAAGGCCTACTCGTGATTTTACCCAAAGTCAAGCCCAAACTTTGTGACGGTTTATCTTTTATTTTGTAGGAAGCGATAAATTCTAAGTTTGGAAGATAAATGTCAAGATCAGAGGATAAATGTTAAGTTCCCAAATGTAATCTTAAAGATCGGACGAAAAAAGGAATATTTCCGCAAAGTGATAACTTCGACCAAGGGTAGAAGAGGAAAAAGCAAACCACCTCTAGAGGAGTATATAAGGACTTCAAGGGTGATGATGCAGGGGATATAATAAAATCTTTACCCAGAGCAAACATAGCTTGGCACTTAGAGCATTTAGGCAACTTTCCGTTTTTGTTATTCGAGCTGCGACTCAACCAGGGTTTTGCAGTCTTATGTTATTAGAACTAGGGATCTCTCTGACAGCTCATAGCCAAGGATCCTATCCTGTGGTTAAGCAGAGATCAGGGACCTCTGGGAAACTAGGGTTTACCCTAAATTCCTGATTCAATGGAAATCGACTGTGCGAATTTCGATTCCCACCCCAGGATCATTTCCATCCATGGTTTATCGTAGCCGTATTCAGATTGTTCTGAATTTCCTTTGGGTTAGATGTCAACTTCGTCGACATCATGTCTTGTGGTTCGATAGTTTACGATGACCGGTGGCCCAATGCTTGGGTGCTCTGTGAATTCTACGATGATTACTCCCCTGAGAGCTGGATCTGAGCTTGATGCTAAGGCCCCTAAGGCATCGGCCTGGGATTTTCTGCGCTGGGAATTTGGGTGAGAGTGAATTGAGCGAAGTCTTAAGCTAGGTCCTGGAGGAGTTTTAGGTATGCATTCATTCTATCGTCCCTTTCTTCGTATTCCATGTTTTATTGCATTGCCTGTGACCATGAGCTAGCCGCATGCCTGTGATGAGATCTTCGCACTCAGCTTCGTTGTTTGAAACGTGAAAAATTATTCGGAACGACTGTTAGAACACTTCAACAGTCGGTGACGTGAGTCAGACTCTGATTACTAAGCCTTGTTTGGATGAAGATCTGCCGAAGTGGAGCGTTCATGGTGAGTTCGGTTCTTGTGTTGTTGTTCCCTCCACGGGGAGTTCTATCAATAAATCGGCGAGTACTTGTGATTTTCCACAAGTTTTCGTTCGCTACTCCATAATGTATTCGCTCAGCTCGACTGCCCACTTAGCTAATCTCCATGATTGACTGGGACCGTGCAAAATTGTTCGCAACGGGAATGAGGTGAGGACTACGAACGCGGGCGGCTGAAAATTCAGTCTTAGTTTCCGCACTGACATTACTACGGCGGGTGCTAGTTTTTCCATTAGCGTGTACCATATCTTGGCATCCATGAAGTTTTTACTTACATCTAAATAATATTTTTGCTCGCCGCGTCCTTTTCTAATGAGAACACCGCTTACGGCAATCGTCGATACTGCGATATACCGAAATAGAGGATCTCCTTTGACGGGTTTTCTGAGAACTGGTGGAGTTGTCAAGTAATGCTTCTGCTGTTGGAAAGCTTTTTCGCATTCCTCCGACCACTCGAACTTTTTGCTCCCTGTCAAAGTGTCGTCAAAAGGTAAGCATTTGTCTATTGATCTAGAGATGAAGCAATTAAGTGCCGCGACTCTCCCGGTTAACCTTTGCACTTCTTGTTTGGTCCACGTGGAGGCCATCTCGATCAGCGCATTGATTAGTTTTGGGTTAACTTTGATTCCTTGATATGTGACGTGGTATCCAAGGAATTACCTGATGCTACCACGAATCTGAATTTTTCTAGGTTTAGTTGCATGTTATGCAAATTTAGTCTCTCGAAACATTTTTGTAGGTGGGCGATGTGATCTTTCTCTTTGAGAGTTTTTAGGAGCATGTTTTGGATGTAAACCTCCCTAGTTTTCCCTAGATGCTCGTAGAACATGCGGTTTACGAGTCGTTGGTAAGTCTCCGTTCTTGAGACCAGAAGGCATTACTTTGTATCAAGAGGTACCACGATTTATGATGAACTCAGTTATTTTTCGCGAACATTTGGGTTCATGATAGTTTGATTATACCCTGAGAAGTCATCCATGAAAGACATGAGCTTTTTCCACGCCGTTGCTTCTACCAGGGGGTTTATATGCGGCAGTGGCAAACTATCTTTTGGACATGCCTTATGGCGATCAGTGAAATCGACACAGATTCGCCACTTCCCGTTTTTCTTTTTGAGTATGACGGGATTGGTGAGAAAGTCTGGGAATATTACCTCCATTATGGATCCGACTTTGAGGAGTTTCTCAACCTTGTCGTTGACCGCGGTGGCGTGTTCTGGTTCCAACTTTTGTCTTTTCAGTTTGACAGGTTTTAAAGTCGGGTCGACATTGAGTTCATGACATGTTTTGTTTAGATTGATCCTTGGATGTCTTACGCAGCCCAAGCAAACATATAAAAGTTCTTTTTCAAACAAGCTATAAGCTCGACTTTTAAGGGTTCGACAAGATTAGCGCCGATTTCAACGCAACGCTTAGGGAACCTCTTGTAAAGACATACTAAAACAACGGGTTAACAAGTTGGTCGCGCTTTTATTTCAATGATTCAGCCTTCCATAATTGCAAATGATTTCCGTTTCATCTTTTTCTGCGGAAATTTCGACGAAAGTTGATTTCCTCTTCTTTTTTTACAGAGTTTCTGCCGATAATATTTTTCGTTTTAATTCTTTGTCGAAACAAACTTGCAATTTTTTCCGTAGGGAGTTGGAAATTTGAGACTAAAGTAGTATGTCAACGGTATGGCATGCATGGAGTTCAGCCAAGGAACACCCATGATTGCGTTGTGTGATGCATGGTGATCGACGACTCCACGACCTTGGTTATGTTCCTAGCTTAAACTGTGAGGTTAATCGAGCCGAGGGTCATAGTAGCTTCTCCCGAGAATCCCTCAGAGAGCTTGATTTTCATCCTCTCAAGGTTATTCTTGCAGATGATATCAACCGAGCGTCCAGTGTCGACAAATAATCTCATGACATCAATATTTTGGATCGTCAACTCAATGACAAGGAGATCATTGCGAGGGTTGGCTTAGTCGGCCATTGCTCTATCCTTGAGAAACATGACGGTGGTTGTCTGTTTGTTTAAGCATATTGCCTCTTGATCGTTTGGTGATATTGAGTTAGGGGATTCGACCCTTCCCCTTCCTTCTAGCGCCAAACAGTGATAACCAAAATTTGCACTGTTGATTTTAGTTAATGGAGGAAATCCAAGATTCTCGAATTTTCTTAGGGATCCGGATTCCCTACGTAAACACATTAATACTATAAAGAGACAATAACAAAATATAGTAAGAAATTGCACAGAGGCGTTTTACTGATTAAGATGTAGTATGGTGTACAAAGTTTCACCGAAACAGGATGGACGAAAATTCGTCAATAATGGAGAACATAAGACAAAGCAGTAAAACAGTCAAAGTATTGAACTTTATAATCTAGCCACCTAGATCGTAAGTTCTCCTAAAGCTAACAGTAATTTCCTATGGTCAAATTTTTGGATCCTTTTGCTCCTCTAGTTCGGTCGTCTTTCCTTATCTGTCTTCGGTTTGAGTTTATCTCCTTGTGGAAGTCTTCCTTGTCTTCTCGATCTTCAAGATTATCCTGGAAAATTGACATTTATCTTCTTTTCCATTTATCTTATGAGGAAATCAAATGGGCTTCTGCCGCGTTTTACACCTTTTTGGGCTGCCTTTCGATTTAGGCGTTTTTATTATTTCTTACGGAGAAATTGCCTTCGATACAATTTTGGTTTCTATACAATTGGTTCCGTGAAGTTGTAAAACAGATCGTATAGTTTGGAGTATTTAAAGGTCTATGTACTCATTGGAAACAATTGGAACTTTTGGGCTATTTTGGAGCATTTAGGATGCGCACCCAGAAACTCAGATTCGGATCCTGTTTATTTATGAAGCATCAATCAATGTCACAAATCGTGCGTCGATCGACAGCCAAGTCGGCCAAGAGATTTAAGAAGACCTGAGAAATAACAAGTTTTACCCAAAATTCTAATCATTTGCAAGACAAGTCCCTGGCCGAAATATAGACTATTTATTAGGGTTTTCTATCTTAGTTTAGAGAGCCGCCAGAGATTTAGTTTTAAGAGTTAGAACACCTTGCTACATCTATTGGAGAGAGAGAGATCTGAACCTTATTACAGAGAAGATCTTGAACTCCTTATCTCTTTACTCAGTTTATTTAATGCAAAATATTTAGACTTTAATCATGTTCTTCATTGCTATGTCTGAGTAATTCATTGTTAGGTTTAGGGTTCTTCAATGGTAGTAATGGCTTGTTGATTTTATAGAATTCTTAGGGTAATCTTCTTGGTTCTTTGTTTAAGTTTCTCTTAATGCTAAGTTGAATTTGATCACCTCAATCTTAGAAATTAGGGTTCTATAGCGCAAGCAAGAGCTTGATTATGACCCTGAACCTATCTTAAACAGTCCAATAACTAGTAACAAATGAGAGTTTAGTTAGAAGTTTAGAGAACCTATCAAACCGCGAAAACAGTACCGTTTAGAAAGAGCATCGATCGATACCACTATATGGACATTGATCGATACTCAACAGAGATGTGCTAGAGCTATCTCCTAAACCCTGAGGTTTGAGTTCGAGAACGGTACTTAATTAAAACCCTAGCAATCTATTAATCTGCATTGCCAAATGTTACCTGAGAATTCACCCTAAGTCTTCACCCTTAACCTTCACAAACCAAATGAATCTTGAAATCACTTGTTTGCTATTATTACTACTTTTCTAGCTTTAATTTGACAGCAATAAATCTATTGTGCAATCCTAGAATCTTTGTGGATTCGATCCCTAAGTACTAATCTCAACCTCTTATTTGAGAGATTAAAAGTGAGAATAGGGTTAATTTGAGATGATATAAAACCCCACATCAAATTTGGCGCCGTTTCCGGGGACTCTTTCTTATTGCAATTAGACTTAGTTTAGTTATAGTCTAGACTTTTTTTTATTTTACTGTTTGATAACCTATTCTTTCCTTGTTCCTAATGAAACATGTACTTATTGGAAGGAATATGGACTCTGGACAACGAGAATCGATGGACATATTTCTTTCAGGATCGATTGATGTTCGTCCATCAACGTCAGGCGACACACTTCCATCAGCGTCGATCGATACCGATCAGCCGGAAGCAGGTAAGTCAGCATACTCTGATTTAAATAATAATAGAGTAGTCCTAGGAAATCTTGAAGGTCAAGCACGCAATGTCGTAGGCCGATTTATTGATAGACTAGGGGCTGCAATCCCAGTAAGAATAACTGTGATCTTGAATGATGGGACTGAGCGTCGGAGAACATTTGGAGACTACAACAGGACAGATCAGTTCTAACACTAAAAGGTCCGCAATCCGTCCACCAGCGATTCAGAGAGAAGACTTCCTGCTGAAGCCCAAATATTTTTCCTTACTGGGCCAACACCCTTTTCATGGTCTTCCTCATGAAAATCCCATAGACCATCTCGAAGAACTCGAGGATTTTGTGTCTAGCATCAAGGTGCAGGGTGTCTCTGAAGACTACCTTTTCTGCAAACTGTTCCAACATTCTCTTTCTGGAGATGCGGTTTATTGGCTGAAAAGCCTATCACCAGGATCCCTCACTTCTTCGAATGATATCAAGACTGCATTTCTAACTGAATTACTTGATAGCGAGATATCTGAAGAGCTGAGAAATAGAATCTATACATTCTCTCAGGGTCCTGCTGAGGCTTTTAAAGCTTCGTGGGGAAGATTCAAAGCTCACCAGCGAGGCTGCCCACACCATGGTTTTTCTAAAATCCAGCTCCTGAACATTTTCTTCAGAGGCCTCGATTGGACATACCAAGAGGCTTTGGACACTGCGAGTCAAGGGAATTACAAAACCAGGAGTCCTGAAGAAGCTACAAAGCTCATTGAAAATATAACATCTAGCACTAGTGCTGAGTAGACCGATCTTGAAAGGAGGAAGAAGGCGGAGAACTCGAGTAAAGATCAGATATCGGAGGTAAAAGCAACCTTAGCATCGTTTTGAAACCCTCATGGTAGGATGTAATAATTCTCGATCAAGTAACATGGATAATGACTACTCGCCTGAACAGGGAAATCAACTAGATTCTATGGACAAAGCCAACTTCCCGGTTCAGCGATTCCGACCTGAAGAAGGTAGTTTCACTACAGGCTACGATGCAGCTATGAAGGTGCGAGAGAGGGACAGAAAATCAAGGATGAATCAAGTATTCACAGGGAACCGTAGAGTAGCCGCCGACCTGAATGATAAATGAGACTTAATATATTCGGGGATGACGGAGAAATTGGAAACCCTGAGTGAAATAGTTAAGAGGATTGACAACCAAGTTGCAAATAACGCCCTCTCTATCAAAAGAGAAGATTGAGTTTTTCCTGGTATGTCGGACATCAACCCTGGGAGTCAAGTCAATGCCGTGACTTTATGAAGCGGAAAACAACTCATTCCTAGCATGAAATAAAACATAACAATTGATGAGTTTGCCAGAATCGTGCAAGACGAAAAAGAGAAATCGCATCCCATTCTGCTTAACATCGACGAGCTTGATCCCGTGATTCTTACCGAAACTGAAGGTTTAGGTACTCGAGAGACCATCGATCAATTTTCTGACCCCATAATTGATTGACGCCCAATCCCTGATCCGAAGCCATCCGAATTTGTTAAGACTAGGGTTTACCAAGCGGGACCCCTTTTCCCAGGAATAATGCGAAAGCAAATAAAGAGTTAGATAGAGCAATATGCAAGAAATCGTTCAACAAGCCGATCATCGAAATGCTGCTAAGCAATGCCATGAAGATTTCACCTCCAGTCAAGCAATATGTGAAAGATGCGATGACTCGAGGATTCTAAAATGCAGAACATAGCGTCATGATGGTATCCAAAGAAGTGAGTGCAATCATTCAAGGGGCAACACAAGTTAAACTTCTAGATCCCGGTAGTTTCGTTCTAGACTGCACCATTCATAATGAGAGATTCTAAAGATCCTTCTGTGATTCAGTCTCTAGTGTAAACCTGATGCCTTACTCAGTTGCAGTTCCCTCGAGCTAACCCATTTTCAGCCTACCAGGCTCACTCTCGTTTTAGCCGATAGATCCACTAGGATTTCCGAAGGTGTAGTCGAAGACCCCATACTCATCAATGACTGCCAGATTCCCACAGAATTCATAGTGCTGAAATATGAGCAAGAACCTTAAAATCCCATTATTTTAGGAAGACCATTCCTGGCTACAGCCGGGGCAATCATTGATGTCAGAGAAGAACATATATGTCTGAATATCGGGGACTTACTGATGGTTTTTGACATGGGAAAGATAATCAAGGAACCTTTGATTGACGGTTAAGCCTACAATGTAGATCACCTCTTTGATCTAACTTAAGATTCGCTCATGGATTTGTGCAGTAAGGTCCCTTTAGAGAGAAATCTCACGGCTCATGAGGAAGAAACTTTCATGCTGGATGATCGTTCTGACGAGTATGCAAGGTTAATGGATTCCGCCGAAGAGGCAATGCATGTCGACATTGGCAAAATCAATTTTCCAAATACCATCGATCGGCAGCCAGAGGAAACCTTCGATCGACAGCGCTCTACGACCGCTGACTGGACTAAAGAGAACGCACCAAAAATCGAACTTAAACCCCTCCCTGCTTGACTTAAATATGCCCTTCTCTAAAATAACTCGTGCCCTGTCATTGTCAATTCCAACTTGAGCAGTGGGGAACTTGCCTTATTGCTAAATAAACTGCAGAAGTACCGCAAAGTTCTCGGGTATTCCCTCGATTACATTCCAGGATTCTCACCCGATTTGTTTATGCATAGGATACACCTTGAAGACGAATAAAAGTCATCCATTGAACATCAAAGGAGACTGAATCCAAACCTATAATAAATAGTGAAGATGGAAATCATGAAACTTCTGGAAGCAGGGATTATCTACCCTATCTCATATTTTAATTGGGTCAGTCCGGTGCATGTCGTTCCTAAGAAAGGAGGAGTTGCAGTGGTGAAGAATGGCAAAGATGAATTAATTCCGACGAGAATTGTTACTGGACACAGGATGTGTATAGATGACAGAAAGCTTAACGCTGCCACAAGAAAAGGATCATTTCCCTCTACCCTTTATAGATCAGATGTTAGAAAGACTTGCACGTCACAAATACTATTGTTTTCTTGATGGATACTCATGATTTCTCCATATCCCCATCCATCCTGATGATCAAGAAAAGACCACTTTCACATGTCCATATGGAACATTCACTTACCGCAGGATGCCCTTTGGACTTTGTAATGCTCCCGCTACATTCCAAAGATGTATGATGTCCATATTCATAGATATGATCGTAGATTTCATGGAAGTTTTCATGGACGATTTCTCGTTGTACGGATCAGATTTTGAATCATGCCTCAATAACTTGTGCAAGGTATTGGCTAGATGGGAAGAGAAGAATCTAGTCCTAAATTGGGAAAAGGGCCACTTCATGGTTAACAGTGGAATCGTTTTGGGACACAAAGTTTCAGCAGCCGGCATTGAGGTGGACAGAGCTAAAATCGAAGTAATGACTGGCCTGCAGACACCAAAAAACGTAAAAGACGTTAGAAGCTTCTTAGGACATGCTGGTTTTTATAAAAGATTCATCAAAGATTTCAGCATAATTGGTAGACCTCTTACAGCTCTCATATGTAAAAAAGTGAAATTTGAGTTTACGCCTGAATGTCTCGAGGCTTTCAAAGAGATCAAATCAGCCCTCATGTCCACCCCAATTGTACAAGCGCCAGATTGGAATTCACCTTTTGAGATTATGTGCGACGCCAGCGACTTCGCTGTAGGCGCTGTGCTTGGGCAGAAAAAGGACAAAAAGTTGCACGCTATATACTACGCTAGTAGGACCCTTGATGATTCGCAACGCAACAATGAGACGACAGAAAAAGAATTACTACCTGTAGTATTCATCTTCGAAAACTTTCCCTCCTATCTAGTCGGTTTGAAAGTAATCGTTCACACTGATCACGCCTCTTTGAAATACTTGATGAACAAAAAGGATGTGAAACCTAGACTTCTAAGATGGATTCTTTTGCTGCAAGAATTCGACATAAAAAGTCAAGTATAAGAAAGGAGTAGAAAATGGAGTCGCAGACCACCTATCTAGGATAAGGTTTGAAGACGACATCCCTATTGACGATTTCCTCCCATCCGAAAACCTGTATCACACGGAATCATGTTTCATTGGTAACATTTGTTTGTCGCCAAAGGAAGAATTGATCGTCTGTTACATGAGACTATCGACCAATACTCTAGATGCAAAACACAAAGAGGTCATCATTCCGGGTTATATCAATGTCGTATGCGACACATCATTTTCAAGTTGTGATTCTCCTAGAACAACACGAAATGGAACAAAATTTCATACTTGAAGTTGAAGTGTTTGATTGCTGGGGTATCGACTTCATGGGCCCTTTTCTTTCCTCACACGGAAACAAATACAAACTGGTCACTGTAGAATATGTATCTAAATAGGTGGAAGCGATAGCAACTCCGAAAAACGATGCTGTTGTAGTCGTTAAACTCTTTAAGAGTATTTTCTTTCCCAGGTTTGGAGTTCCGCGAATCGTAACAAGCGATGGAGGTACCCACTTCATTAACAAAGTGTTCAAAAAACTACTCAAGAAAATGGAGTTCAACATCTAGTAACTACACCTTATCATCCTCAGACCAGCAAACAAGTAGAAGTATCCAACCGCCAGTTCAAAGAAATCTTAGAAAAGACAGTAGGATCAACCCGTAAAGATTTGTCTTTGAAGTTACTTGAAGCACTTTGGGGTTACCGAACCGCGTTTAAAACACCGTTAGGAACCACCCCGTTTCACTTACTGTATGGAAAAGCATGCCCCTCCTAGTTGAGCTAGTGCACAAAGCAAAATGGGCCATCAAAACAACAAATTATGATGCTAAGCCCGCGGTAGAAAAGAGATTAATCTAGCTAAACAAGCTAGATGAAATATGGTACAAGCCTATGAGAAATCAAAATTGTAAGAAGAGAGAACTGAAACCTATCATGATAAGAAAATTATTTCTAGGCATTTCGAACCTAACGATCAAATACTTTTGTACAACTCTTGGTTGACTCTATTTCCCGGGAAATTATGTTTTCGTTGGTCAGGACCCTTCCCAGTGAGAGAAGTTACACTGTATGGAGCAATTGTTCTAATTAACCCGAAAGGGGAGGATTTCACAGTGAATGGGCAAAGAGTAACACATTACTGGGCTAAGGCTGAAATTTTGCATTCTCAGATTCTATCGAGCTAGTCACCTTTAACAAGCGCTGAGTGGGAGGCAACCCACTAGTAAATAGTTAAAAAAAAACTAAATATTAATAATGCATTCAATTTTGAAAAGTGAAGTAGGAGGCACAGAACAAACCATCGATCGATACCTCTATTGGACCATCGATCGGCGATCAATTGTCGAGACTATATAAGCTTGACACAACCAGTTTTCATAAACACTATTTCATTTTGGTTGCTTTGTTGGATTTAGAACTTATGTTTATTATTATGACCGTTTGCTATTTTAACATGATTTTTTGAGTGTCTAATAGTGCTAACAAAAAGAGAGATGATTAGATTATGGAAATTTTAGACACTTTTCACAGTTACTTGCAGACGGGTTCACGCTATCTGTCGAGCATCGATCGATACCCGTTGGGTACCCTTGATCGATGGCGACCATGACAAAAAGGTACGAGTTTGTAAATTCTAAAAACTAACTAATTCCGTTCAACTTTATTTCATCCCGCCAATCTCAGATTGCTTTAACACTGAGACAGTGTTATTTATGTCTGGGGGAGGTAGTTACTAACACCATACTTTAGTTTTGATGTTTTATTTCTTACTAACTATTTTCAAAAGAGTTTTATTGAATCAAGAAAGGCACTATGATCAAGATTTATTATAGACTAACCACACTTTAGCATTATTCTTAGAAGGTTGTTTGTAAAAATTACTAGAGATACCAAAGTGGATCATCCTGCCACTATATCACACTTGCTTAGAAAGTTTGAAGGAACCGAAGCTGATTTCCAACATTAATCCTGACATTATTTGCTTGCTTTGGGGCTTGGTATACACTGGATTGGATTCCTTCTGCAAGTCTGTAGGTACAAGTCATTGCACCTTTGGTTCCCTTCTCTCTCTCTCTCTATCTCTCTCCCTCTCTCTCTCTCTCTTCAGCATCTACCTAAAATCTTAAAAGATTGAGATGACACCCCGAGATGCAGAGGGGTAGGTACATTACCGATGACCCCATTATTCTAATTCGCAGGAACGATCACACATTTTTGGAAGTGAGGGGTAGGTACATTACCACTGAACCCACTATTCACCTACAACTTTTGCCAAAAAGCAAAAGAAAAAAAGAAAGAAAAAGAAAAAGAAATCGAAAATAAGATGGCAAGATGGACTGTATCAGCATTATTGTCCATTAAGTTTGAGATCCAAAAAGATTCAGAGGAGAGAGAAAAGAGGGAAGAATGGGATCACAGAAGACTTTGTGTCTGGTTATTCAGATACTTGTAGAGGTAAGAGTCCATGTGTCCTTTGATCGATACTCCCAAGCTAAAGCCTACACTTTATTTTATGGAAAGAAATGAAATCAGTAGATGAGTGAGTTAGACTAGTATTTGCTAAGTTGCTGGTACACTGGATTTGGTTGCTATACTAGGATAGGGTATATAGAGTTTCTATGTGATTGACCTGATAGGATGTGGTTGCAACAGAGTAAGGTGACAATTATACTTAGACATTATGTGAGTCTCCGCTTTCAAACCTCTTTCCCAGGCTTAGTTTGCTTGAGGACAAGAAAAAGGTTAATCCTGGGAGAGTTGATATAGCCTATTTATTACCAGTTTTAGATCATGTTCTAGGCTCTATTTAGGGTCTATTACGTGTGTCTAGACTACGTTTTGGAGTATTTAGAGGTGTAAGTACTCGTTGGAAGCAATTGGAGCTTTTGGGCTAGTTGGGAGCATTTAGGATGCTCAGCCAGAAACTCAGAGTCGGATGCTGTTTATTTATGAAGCATCAATCGACGTCACACATCGTGCGTCGATCGACGGCTAAGTCGGCCAAAAGATTTATGAAGACCTGAGAAATTACAAGTTTTACCCAGAAGTCTAATCATTTGTAAGACAAGTTCCGGGCCGAAATATAAGCTATTTATTAGGGTTTTCTATCTTAGTTTAGAGAGCCGCCAGAGATTTAGTTCTAGAGTTGGAACACCTTGCTACATCTATTGGAGAGAGAGATCTAAACCTTATTATAGAGAAGATTTTGAACGCCTTATCTATTTACTCATTTTATTTATTGCAAAATATTTAGACTTTAATCATGTTCTTTATTGCTATGTTTGAGTAGTTCATTGTTAGATTTAGGGTTCTTGAATGGTAGTAATGTCTTGTTGATTTTATTGAATTGTTAGGGTAATCTTCTTGTTTCTTTGTTTAAGTTTCTCTTAATGCTAAGTTGAATTTGATCACCTCAATCTTACGCTTGGTTATGACCATGAACCTGTCTTAAACAATCTAATAACTAGTAACAAATGAGAGTTGAATTAGAAGTTTTGAGAACCTATCAAACCGCAAAACCAGTACCGTTAAAAAGAGTATCGATCGATACCACTATATGGACATCGATCGATACTCAACCGAGATGCGTGAGAGCGATCTCCTAAACCCTAAGGTTTGAGTTCGAGAACAATACTTAATTATAAACCTAGCAATCTATTAATCTGCATTGCCAAATCTTACTAGAGAATTCACCCTGAGTCTTCACCCTTAACCTTCACAAACCAAATCAATCATGAAATCACTTGTTTGCTAGTATTACTACTTGTCTAGCTTTAATTCGGCAGCAATAAATCTATTGTGAAATCCTAGAGTCTCTGTTGATTCTATTTCTAAATAATACACTGAACCTCTTATTTGGGAGAGTAAAAGTGGGAATATTGTTAATTTGAGATGATATGAAACCCCACATCAGTGATTGAGTGTCGATCGCCGGTTGAGTGCTACTGTAGATCGATGCTTATCGCGTCTGTTTGCGGATGGAACGTTCGATTGCAATGGGGTCTAAGAATAGTATTTCCTTGTTCTTTTCGCTTCTGGTACTGCTGGGTATGCACCTGAAAGACAAGAAAAACAAATTGTCAGTAACTTGCAATAAAAGAAAAAGCCTTGCCTAAACCCTAGAAATTAAATCTAATGGCGATCCTTGCTCCCCGGCAATGGCGCCAAATTTGACATCGTGCGGGTTAAGGTTTATTTTAAAGCGAGCAATCAATCAAATTAACCCTACGAACTATTCTTGCCAAGAGAGGTCTAATTGTAGTACTAAGGGACGAATCCAGAGAGAGCGAGGGCACACGATAGATTTCTATGTTCTAATGATTAAGCTAGGAAAACTATAAATAAGAGATTTATTGAAGGGTTTAATCCGAAATGGAAATTATCTAAATTAAGTTAACTGATTCAAATATGGAAATATAGATCTAGGGTTTCAGGCAATTGATTATAATGGATAAGATGCAGGGAATTATGAATATGCAAGGACCTTAATCACAAACCCCCTCTCGTATGAGAACAAAGGAGTATATCGTTGATCGACGGCTAAGACCATGTATCAATCAACGGTTATCGGACATGAAGTTAGTTTGCTGGGTTAATTAAACCAGCTCTCGCATGTATCTAACAACCTGACTCAATTGAATTAATCCTGACACATAACCTACTCTCATAGTTGTCCATGTCCTAACTTCAAGTTTCTAGTTAGCTACTCTAGAACACAAGCATTAAAAAAAATTCCAAAGATTGATATGTGTTCATCCCATCAATACTATTTTTGGGCGAATTCATCAATTCCATAACAAACCCTAAATCTAATAAGAGAATTGCTCATACATAATCATAGAAAGCATGATAAACAGAATAAAACAATGCATAGAATAGATAATGGGGTTCCAATACAAATCTCTGAAGGAGTTCAGATCTTCTCCCCTAAAACTACTAAGAAAACTAAAAAGGTGTAAATAATACTTTTTGTAATAAGAAAGATGTGTCCCTCTGCCTAAACAATGGCATGACCTTTAAAAACTAGGTCAAATTTTCGTTCAGAGGGAACATGGTAATAAGGACTTCACCCATAGGACATCCTTATTAACTAAGAAGAAAGAGAACATCCTAAATTTCAGAGTATCTTCAGAAACCCCGTCTGTCCTGATGGTGTTGCAGATCGACCCAAAATGCTCGAGATGATACATTGGGTTCTCAGATGGAATCCCATGAAGCTGATTCTGCTGCATCAAGTTAATGGTCTTGTTCTCAAAATCTCTCCTCTCAATAAGAGGTGGGTGAACCCATAAGGGTGTAGAAAGCATGAGGGTGTCATAAGGTGAAAATGTCATCCTAGGTATTCCCTGATTTGTAGCTTATTGTCTCGCAGTTACACATGGTGTCTGTTTGTTACCAACACTGTTGAATCCTTGTCACACCACAACATGCGTAATTTTAACATTTTTTATATTCTGCTGATTATGACAATTATTCTGAAACAGGTTGTTTTTGTTCTCAGCTATCTCAACCTCTTCATCTTCCCGAGCAATTGCAGTCCCCTTTTTTTTTCTTTTATCTCTCTAGGAAACCAAACTCCAACTCAAAATGTAATAGATTGGATGGTCATTGGTTCCTCGTTCGAAATATGCTTATGCACTTGAGTGTACACAAGTAAATAAAAGAAGGATGTTAAATAAAGTTCTATATATTTAATCTGATATTTAACTCTAAGGTGACCAATTGGTCCGCAACAACGGGGGCAAAAACTTGATAGGGTCAAATTTGAACCACTAAACAACAACTGCAAGTGGACAGTAAAGTGAGTAGTACTTAGGGAACAAATCCACAAGGACCGAGACTACATGTAAAGTCTCTGATAAACTAATTGTTAAAGCGAACAAAGCAGATCGTTTTATGGTTTTCAGTTTCTTTATTTAAAAAAGCAAAGAACAATCAAGACATATAGCAATGTGATATGCTCAAATTAACCCAAGAGCACTCTCTCAAATAAGAGATCGATGTAGTACTTGAGGATCAAATCCACAGGGAGCCCGGATAACACAATAGACAATCAGTTATTTGTAACACTAGACCAATAATATAAAGCAGTAAATCAAGACAAAACAATAGAATCAGATTGTAGAAAGATGGGAAAAACGCTAGACTCAGGGATATCAAATAGGAAATCAAAACTCAGATTAATAGTTGCTATGGGTTTATTAAGCTCACTCCAAGAACTAGAATTCTAATATTGGTTATCCAACTCTCGCTGCGCTAAACTATCTATGTCTAAATCCTCAAAGGCGAACTATCGTCGTGCGACCAATTTCTCTACACAAGCTTTAATGATACAATTCGATATGTTCACTAGGTTCTCTAGACCAACTCTTGTTTTGGTTAACAACCTAAGCTCAACATGATTAATTTCAGGTCATTGGTCAAAATGTTTTTCTATTTCAGTTATCCCAAGATCAAGTTCCTAGTTAACAACTCAAAGAAAAAGCATTAAGAACAATCCAGTTGAAGGATACAACATGATTACCAAAGCAGATCTATCAATCACAAGTTCAGCAATCCTAGAAAATCCTTAAATCTAACAAGTGAATTACTCAGACATGATCATGCAAAACATAAAAAAATACTTAATGAATTGCTTAAAAAGGATGAGAGTAGAAATACATGAGTCATGAGTTCTAATTAATCTCAGAAGTTCTGATCTTCTATCCAAAACTTCTCTCTGCATAGTAAAGCGTAGCCTAAATAGTGTCTGGAAAATAAATTAGTATAGGTTAAACGCGTCCAGGGGCTCCTTTGCAAATAAGGAAACATTCGGCAAAAGTGCAAATCTTGAAAGTCAAGTCGGCTTCGCCATTCCATA
The DNA here is from genome assembly GCA_905132765.1 of Moricandia arvensis. Classification (NCBI taxonomy): domain Eukaryota; kingdom Viridiplantae; phylum Streptophyta; class Magnoliopsida; order Brassicales; family Brassicaceae; genus Moricandia; species Moricandia arvensis. Next base: position 133,213 of record CAJHQP010000364.1, read on the forward strand.
ATAGCGTCTGCAGAGTAAAGCGTAGCCTAAGTAGTGGCTACAAAATAAACTAATATAGGTTAAACGTGCAGGGGCTCCTAGGAAAATAAGGAAACGTTCGGCAAAAGTGCAAATCCTTAAAGTCAAGTCGGTTTCGCCATTCCACAACAGTGTCGGTCGATGCCAAGGTATCATCGGTCGATGATATCGCTCAAATTACCCTATGAGCAACTTTACTCTCTCAAATAAGTGGATTGGTTGTAGTACTTAGGGAATGAATCCAGAGCGAGCGTGGGGGACACAATCGACTTACAAATATTAAGATTATGCTAAGAAAGTAATTGTAAAGTAGTAAACAATACAGATTAACTGAGAATTGGTTTGTAAACTTATAAGAATGAATAGCTAGATCTAGGGTTTCAGGTTATAGTATTGTGATATAGATCTTAAGGGTTTGTGTTAAACCGTCCTTTAACCCGCATATTAAATCAAGATATCCAGTTATCGCTGCGAGTCCAAACAGATGACTAAGTCTTTGGTCCAGCCTCATGACGCGAGCAAAGAACGAGTGTCTATCGATACTATGGTAAGAGTGTCGATCAATACTACCTTAGACAAGCATTATCATCCTAATCAATATGTTTACTAAGTTACTCTCGACCACCTTTCGCATGCATCTAAAATCTATCTCAACAAAATTGTTATCAGGTATAAATCCTGCTGTCGTATTTATCTATATCCTAGGTTCAGGGTTCTAGCTACTCCAGAACACAAGCAATGAGATCAATTCCGATGAAGGATCCTAAGAGATTGACCCTAGCAGTTCTATGTTTAACAATATAAACCCTAATAAGACCCTAAATCGAAGAAGGAGAACTTCTTGTACATGATCAAGCAACGCATAATATATATTTGAATAGAATGCATAAATATAATATGTTTAAGAAACAATGGAGTTCCAATAAAAATCTCTAAAGGAGTCTTGATCTTAACTCAAAAACTACTAATAACCCTAGAATAATATGTTGTGATAAAAAGAATATAATAGATTCTCCTTTACCTAGGAGATGGCAAAGAACATAAGTAGTAGGTATTAGGTCGGCCAGCAGTAGTCTTGTAATTATGTGGGACCTCTGGGCTTCAAGTCGGTCAAGAACAAGTCGGCCATTCACTCGCGTCACTGTTGCTCGATACCAAGAAGGTGTTGTCGATCGACACACTTCCTAAATCTCGACTCTGACATTTGATTCTTCAACAACTACGAGTTTCCTTATCATTAAGCTCCAATAACCTCCATAATCTCCACATTTCTCCAAAACATACCTAGACTTGAAAAGACTCTAAAGCAGACTCCAAACACATTTAATAGTATCTAAAAAGCACATATACTATGGGTGAAAACTGGTAAGATCCATAGTATATCAACTCCCCCAGACTTATCCTTTTTCTTCTACTCAAGCAAGAATATCTTCATCTGAAAAAGCTTTGAAAAAACAGGAACTCACACAATCTTTAACTTACTACTATCACCTCTGCAAAGTTGCAACCACATCGAATCAATGCTAACTTTAGAGGTACTGTATAAACCATATCCTAGCTTAACAACCAAATTTATTCTAGCCAACAACTTACCTAATGTGTCTGACTCACCCCTCTATTAATCTCATTTCTTACATATAAAAAGGTGCAGGCTTTACCTTGGAAGTATCGATAAAAGTACATAAGAAAGTACTTGAACATACATGTGGCCTTCTTTGATTCCTTTCCTATATCTCTCTTCTCACGTTTCTCAGTCAATGTCTCCCTTTTTTTGAAGGGTGTCATATTAGTTTTAACATAGATATTTGGACAGGCATCCATGAATCAAGCCCAAATGGTTTTGCCACCAGATCATATTCACTTCTTTTTGGTCTTTATCTATTTCTAGAATTCTATGAATCAAGTTTTAATTGTTGTATCCACCAAATCCTGTTCAAATTATGTTTACTCTAAAGGGGAGAGAGATGGGAACAAAAAACACACAGACTTTACCTTCCAAACTTGGAAGAGGAATCAGATTCAGTGCATGCCAAGCCCCAAAGTAAGCAAACTAAGTTCAATTAGGTTGGAGGTCAGCTTCGGTTCCTTCAAGCATTCTCAGCAAGTATGGATATGACTGGCAGGTGATCCACTTTGGTATCTCTAGTACACTTTGTAGTTAATAAATCTTAGAATGGTGCTATATAGTGATTAGATAATAAGTAAAAATTGAAAACGTTCATAATCCCCTTATTGACTATATAAATGCATAATAAAGGCACATAAAAGTAAAACAAAATATCAGTAAGCATCCCCCATACTTAAACAACACTGTCCCTAGTGTTATACAGTCTCAGATTGATGGGAAAACAAATCATACAAACGAAATTTAACAAGGAAAAACGGTATACCTTCTTGCTAATGTTGAGTGTTGATCGACACAATTAAGTGATGATCGATCGATGCCCGAGTTGGTCCGTCGATCGGCAGTGATCAGGTGTCGGTTGATGCTTTATGCAGTCGCATTTACTTGAGTCGTTTTTTAATTCTTCAGTAGATTAAACACCAAAAACAGTAAAAACAAAAATAAAACTAATTTCAAACTTACTAAACAGGTTGCCTCAAACTTGACCAATTGATGTTTTGGACTAGTAGGGAAGTAATGGAACACTTGTTGGAAAACAAGTATCCACATTTTTTCTGCTAATCTGGAACCATGTGCCTAAAAAGCTTTTGATGGCTTATTCTTCTTTGGTTCTTTGCTCTTGTTGTCTCTGGCTAATCTCATGTGTGTAATCAACTTTCAGTTGTAGCTTTTCCATACATTTGGTTATCCATCCAATGCCATTGTTGAGAGGATATTAGATTGTCAATCTTCTATAGAATCCATCAAACATCCCCTCTTGAGCTGTGTAGATGAAGCTGTCATCTCTACAATTTGTTCTCTTCTGTAGAACTCAGGTGCTGGCCGACATGGAGGTGTAAGGTGAGCTCCAGGCAGCTGGAAACATTCATCATACTCTTGTAGACTCAAATAAAAGCCTATATTACTATGTGCCATCTCAAGTATTACTCTCATATCCTCTTTTGAAACATTGATGATCCTTCCATCCTCAGCCCATGCATTGCCCTCTTCATCTATGTAGACTCCAAGCTCATCTGGTGCTACTACACTGACAGTTCTCTTACGTGGAATGACAGTTTCAGTCAAGAAAGTCTCTCGATAGTCTGGAGTTGCAAGGGTGTCGATTGATGCTGGTGGCTGGGTATCGAACGATGATGAAGGTTGGGTGTCGATTGATGCCTCATACATCTTCACGTTCTTCGGATGTTACTATCTGATTGTTTCATTAGGTGGATTTGTGGCTTAAACCGAAGAAGCTTCTCGGTATTCTAGAATTGCACGATTGGCAATTGATGCTTCTAGTTGGGTGTAGATCGACGCTTCTCCATCATCTTCGTACTTTGCAAACTCTTTCCTTTCTCCCTCGAGGGGGATGCCAGGAGGTTGTTGGATCAATTACCTCCAGGGTCCTTGACTTGCTGGAAAGATGTTAGGAGTGCCTTCATCAACTACTTCTTCGACGAAAGAAGATATTGGGGAGAAAAATGAAAAATATCTACTTTCACTCAAGGAATTTGCGAACCTTTAAAACAAGCTTGGACAATGTTTAAAGAGTACCATCATAAATGTCCACCGCATGGCTTCTCAGAACCCCAGATCATCAATGCATCCTAGAGAGGGTTGAAACTAAATTATAAAAACCACGCTCGACGCGACCAGCAAATGAAATTCCAGTACTAGAAATCCCGAAGATGCCAAAAGGTTAATCGAAAACATAGCTTTAGGAAAATCTTTAAGATATTCGACACCGAAGGTATTGAACAGATAACGTCCACAGAAGAGAGACACTTAATTGAAGTTAAGAGAGCTTTGGCATCAGTAGCTGCTCTTCTAGGTAGACATGGTCGATCTCAGACATATGTCCAGAATGGAGGAACCCCTCCCAAAAAGAATTCACTGATGTGATGACCTTCAAGGACTGGCATATTCATACTTAATAGTAGTAGCTTCACTAGCAACTACGTCTTAACTGTAAAGACGCTAGAAAAGAGTACGAAGTCGAAAATGAATCAAGTTTTTACAGGAATTCATAAGCTAGCCGCTGATGTCAACGAGAAATTAGCTTTTATATACTTAGAATTAATGGAGAAATTCAAAGCCTGAGTTTAGAAATCAAGAGGATTGACATCCAAGTCGGGTACAACGCTGCATCTAAAAGGAGAGAAGAAAATTTTCTACCTGGAAGGACTGACACTAACCCTACACGCCAAACCAGCGCCATTATGTTGAGAAGCGGAAAGCAACTTAATCCAAGGAAGTAGGAAGGCATTACAATGGATGAATTCGTGGAAGTCACGGAAGACAGGAAACAAGGCCAGCAACCAATATCACTTGAAAGGAAGTTGATGTTTTTTCTAGAATCAGAGGAATCTGACTAAGCTGAAGGATTAGAAGAGTCGCCAGTCAACCTAAGCAATAATGCGAGAGAATTGCGAGCCGTTAAAAACATTGATTGATATCCTAAAGGGAACGTCGATCGACGATCCATCCCTCCCGATCCTGAATTGTCAAAATATACCAAACCAGCAAAAACTAGAGTCCACCAGGCTATAACCCCGTTTCCCCCAAATAAAACGAAAGTGAAGCGAGAATTAGATATAGCCATATTCAAGAAAGCATTCGATAATGAAACCATAGAAATGCCACTTAGCGATGCCATTAAGATTTTGCCGCCAAAAAAGGAACGTCAAGGATGTGATGTCGCTAGGTTTTCAAACAAATGAGCACAGCGTCATGATGGTTTCTGCGGAAGTAAGTTCTATTATACGAGAAGAAACTCCGATTAAACTCCCGGACCCTGGCAGTTTCGTTCTAGAATACAACATCCATAATGAAAGATTCCAGAGATATCTCTATGACTTAGGCTCTTTTGTAAATCTAATGCCTTATTCTGTAGCAATTGCCCTCGGGTTCAATAAGTCCAAACCCACCAGGATAACCTAGATTTTAGCTGATAGATCCACTAGGACTTCCGAAGGTATCGTTGAAGACGTGCCTATACGAATAAACGAGAGTCATATACCTACAGACTTTATCGTGTCAAAATACGAACATAAACCAAAAGACCCCCTTATACTATGTCGACCATTTCTTGCCACAGTCGGAGCAATCATTGATGCTAGAGAAGGGCGTATATGTCTAAACATAGGAAATCTACCAATGGTTTCTGAGATGGAGAAAATAATCATGAAACCTTTGATCGACGGTCATGCCTACCATACATATAACCTCTATGAAATAGCCGAATAATCGTTTATGGAGATGTGTTCTGATAACCCCTAAGTCATAGATCCTACAAGCCTTGAAGGAGACGTTTTCACATTGAATGACCGATCAGATGAATGTACGAGATTAATAAACGCAAGAAAAGAAGTAATGAATGTTGAAATTAATGATAACGATTGTTCATCAACCATCGGTCGATACCCAGAGGCGATCATCAATAGACACCATTCCGCATCAGATGGCTGGACTTCAGAAAAAGCCACCAAAGTCGAGCTTAAACAACTTCCAGCTGGACTTAAATATGCTTTCTCTATGATAATTCTTATCCTGTTACTGTCAACAGCAACTTGAGTGGTGGGGAACTCGCCTTCTTTCTAAGTAAGCTGAGGAAATATCGCAAGGCTATTTGATATTCCCTCGATAACATTCAAGGAATTTCACCAGAATTATTTATGCATAGGATACACCTGTATGACCCATCGAAATCATCTATCAAACACCAGAGGAGGATAAGTCCTAACTTGAAAGAAGTAGTGAAAAAGGAAATTATGAAACTTCTGGAAGCAAGTGTCATTTACCCAATTTCAGATAGCAACTGGGTTAGTCTGGTGCATGTAGTTCCTAAGAAAGGAGGAATCACGTTGGTGAAAATGACAAAGATGAGTTAATCCCTATGAGAACTGTAACTGGACACAAGAAACCGAATGCCGCCACAAGAAAGGATCATTTCCTCTTACCTTTTATAGATCAGATGTTAGAAAGGCTTGCAAACCATCAATACTACTGTTTCCTCAATGGGTATTCAGGATTTTTCCAGATCCCCATTCAACTGGATGACCAAGAAAAGACTAATTTTACATGTCGATATGGAATGTTTGCATATCGCAGGATGCCCTTTGGCCTTTGTAATACACCTGCTACCTTCCAGAAATGCATGATGTCTATTTTTACAACATGTTTGAAGATTTCATAGAATTTTTCAGGGATGATTTCTCCGTATACGGCCCAGATTTCAGATGATTTCTTAATAATCTCTGCAAAGTGTTAGCCATATGAGAGGAGAAAAACCTTGTCCGTAATTGAGAAAAATGTCATTTCATGGTCAACAGCGGAATTTTCTTTCGGACACAAAGCCGGTATAGAGGTGGATAGAGCCAAAATCAAAGTTATGACAGGTCTGCCACCACCCACAAACTTAAAAGACGTTCAAATTATTTTAGGACATGCCGGATCCTATAAGAGATTCAGTCAATATTTCACAAAAATAGATAGACCGCTTACACCTCCAATACAAAAAAGTCAAATTCGATTTCGCACCCGAATGTCTAAGGGCTTTCAAGGAAATCAAATCAGCCCTCGTTACTGCCCCAATTGTACAAGCACCAGACTGGGATTTACCATTTGAAATAATGTGCGATGCCAGCGCTTTTGCTGTGGGCACATTAGTTGGGCAGAAAAAGATAAAAAAACTACACGGCATCTATACGCTAGTAGAACTCTCGACGATGCATAAAGGAAGTATGCAACAATGGAAAAGAGTTATTGGCTGTGGTGTTTGCTTTTGGAAAAACATTTTGTTCCTATCTAGTTGGTTCAAAAGTAGTTGTTCACACCAACCACGCTGCTTTGAAGTACTTAATGCAAAATAAAGATGCTAAACAACAACTTTTAAAATGGATTCTACTCTTGCAAGAATTTGACGTAGAAGTCAAGGATAAGAAATGAGTGGAAAATGGAGTTGCAGATCACCATTCGAGAATCATAGTAGATCATGACGTTCATATCGACGATTTCCTGCCCACCGAAAATGTCTACCAACCAGACTCAACACTTATTGGAAATGTCGTCTAGGATCTGAAGAAGCATCGGTCGACGTTTCTAATGAAATCTTGATCGACGCCATAGACGAGGAAAACATAGACAAAGAAACCAACCGGGTTATAATCAAAATTACAGTCAAAGTTGCTTGTACACCTCATAATTTAACCAAGCTTCTCCCGGAGATTGAAGTTTAAGTCAGGGGGTGTGCGCACTGAACACAAATATCAATGTTAGACCATGGTACGCCGTTATTGTGAATTATCTTGACGCTGACATAGAACCAGGAGTCTTTAAAGGATATGACAAAAATAAATTCCTAAGAAAAATCCGAAGATATCACTGGAAAAAACCTTACCACTATAAACAGTTTCGAGGGCATATATGGATGATGTGTTGCGGAAACTGAAGTCCCAAGCATTATATATCAATGTCGTGGATCAGATTATGCTGGACACTGTGCTAATTCCAAGACAGGATCAAAGATTTTCCAGGTAGAATTTTGTTGGCCCATTATGTTTAAAGACGCTCGAGCATACAGAACGGTGTGACCCTTGCCAAATAAGAGGAAAAATAAGCAAAAGACATGAAAAGGAGCAAAACTTCATACTTGATGTAAAAGTGTTTGATTTCTGGAGTATAGACTTTATGGGTCCTTTTCCTTCTTCTAATTGAAATAAATACATTTTAGTTGCTGTGGATAATGTATATAAATGGGTTAAAGCTATAGCAAATCCGAAAAACAATGCTGCTGTAGTCGTTAAGCTTTTCAAAAATATCATCTTTCCAAGATTCAGAGTCCCACGAATAGTTATAAGTGATGGAGGTACCCACTTTATCAACAAATATTTGAAAAACTTTTCAAGAAACAAAGAGTCCACCCAAGAGTTGCTACACCTTACCATCCTCAAACCAGCGGACAAGTAGAAGTTTCTTACCGCCATATCAAAAAAGCTTAGAAAAAACGATAGGGACAACCGTAAGGATTGATATACAAGGTTGGATGGCGCACTTTGGGCTTACCGAAATGCATTTTAAACACTACTTGCAACTACCCTGTTTCATTTACTTTATGGAAAGCTTGTTATCTCCCGGTAGAACTAGGACCCAAAGTAGCTTGGGCGACAAAGATGATAAATTTTGATGCAAAATAGCTGCAGAGAGGAGGCTAATACAACTTAACGAGTTGGACGAGATCAGATATCACGCTTATGAGAACTCAAAATTGTACAAGGAAAGAACAAAATATTATCATGATAAAAAATCATATCAAGGCATTTCGAACCTAATGACCAAGTACTTCTGTAAAACTCTCGTTTAACGTTATTTCCTGGGAAATTACATTCTCGTTAGCCAGGACCCTTCACTATCAAAGAAGTCACACAGTATGGAGCTATCTTACACATAAACTCAAAAAAATGAAGAGTTCACAATAACTGGCAAAGAGTGAAGCACTATTGGGCAAAAGTGGAAATCCCGCACTCTCAGACCGTGCGTTTGGTAAACCAACGTCCAGTTGATCTAACATTCTGTCAAGTTAATGACCTTAAACAAACGCTATATGGGAGGCAACCCACCAAAAAATTAATTAAAATAATATTAATAAAAATAAAAAATATATAATTTAATAAGTAATATTTATTTATTTATTTATTTTAATGCTTTAAAATTAGTTATAGGAATTATTATTAGAGTGCAATTTATATAGTTTAAAAGGTGAATATTATACAAAAGGGCATAGATGGATGACACTCCTTGTGCGTCGATCAACGGCATGTATCGATACTCGGACCCATATAACTCAACCCCTCACACACCCGAGAAAACACCCTAAAACACAATCGCCGATTTCTCTGTGGTCTCTCAACTGATTTCGGGCATTTCAAGCCCTAACCCATTCAATTTCTCATTTTCTATCCAGTTATTCAGTCAAACTACAAGGTATGCTCTCGAAATCTCTTATTCTAAGAAATTCTTTCAGTGTTTATGCAAGAACTCTGTTTAGGATAGGAATTAGGATTCTATAAAAACAAATAGGGTGATGGAATAGTGGAACAAGAATTATCGGGATTTATATATGATTATTGATGTATTGCGAGTTCGATTCAAACAGATTTTTTTTTTGCAGGTCTCTTAAACGAGCATCGATCGATGTTGCGTATCGTTGGATCAGTATGCCTAGCATAGCGTCGATCGATGACATTTGTTATCTATTGATTGACGCTCGTTGTTGTTCGATTATACATGCTAATTCTGCGTTTATTAATGATGCAGATGGATGAACGAAGAAGAAAGAGACGATATGACTAGGATGGAAGCTCCAGAGCACCACCATCAATCCTTTTACGAGACCATTGGCCGTTGGAGAAAGAGGGGCTCTTATCAATACTTTTGAGGAATACCCCAACCCTCGACCCACCTAAGCTCCAGATCACCACCACCCATCCCTTTTCGAGACCCTTGGCCATTGGAGAAAGAAGGGGATCTTATCAATACCTTTGAGGATTACCCCAACCCTAGAGCCACCGCAATAAGTAGGGAGTGTACCCACAGGCAAATATCTGATGAGAGGGGCTATTATGACACCATGTATTACAACGCTAGGAAGGATGTCATCATTGAACCTACGCGATTCATCGACTGGGACATTGTTAAGAGGCTGGGTCTCGAGGCTGATTTGAAGGATATGATCAGCAAGTTGGGCTTGGGCACGATGGCTACCAGGTCCTACTATCTCTACCCCAATCTGGTCAGGCAATTGATGGCCACTTTTCAGGTTTACTACACCCACGAGAGGGTCAAGAGGGCAAGTGAGGAGGCATTGACATTCCTTATCCGAGGCATCAGATACATGATCCCTATCCCGGCCCTCTGCAAGATATACGGATTTGGGTACGCCGACAACCTTCATTGCACCGTCCCTGCATTTCCTGGACAGTCAGCTTTTTGGAGTTTGCTGGCCACTGGACATTTGGACTCAGGCACAGCCACCCAAACTGACATTCGCCACCCGACACTGCGTTACTTCGTCAAGGTTCTGTCCAACACACTGTTGTGCAAGATGGAACCAAAAAAAGTGAGAGTACAGGAGCTTACACTGTTGTATTATTCAGTGCGCGAGTTGGTTAACTTGGGAGATATGCAGAGACCGACAGAGGATCATTGATCAACCTAGATGCTGTGTTTGCTGAACACTTGGTCAGGCTAATAAAGAAGCCACTTCAGGGAACGGGAACCAATAAGGAGACGGTAGGGAGTTTGCTTACACCTATCTTCATGTATCTGAATATCAGGCAGGATCAGACCACGGTTAACACCAACAGGAACTTCATGGATGGAGCACATTTGAAGAGTACACAGGGGCTCAAGAAGGGTCGTTTCTGGAGTTTTATGGATGCCGACAGACCACATATACTAGAGCTGCCTCAGCACGGTTACGGATTTTGACGATGACCTCTCCAGACTCGAATTCCATCCGAACCCAATCCTCTTGCGTAACCCTAGCACCGCCCACGCAGGCGGGCTGCAACCGCTCAAGCACCCCTAGATGCACCACTCCCTGAGTTCCCGATCATCCCGGACTTCCCCATACACGACCTTGGTGACTTCCAGCGCACTGTGCTAGTTGCTCTTGAGGTCATCCGGGCTAGAGTGTCTTGATGCCTCTCTGCATGAACAAAGGGAGTTTCAAAGCCAGGTCACCAGAACCCGCTGACGAGGACTAGTCCATATCTTTCTATCTTTTAGCAACATACATTTTATTTTCAGTTTATCAGGATTTATGTTTGAACTTATTTTGCAATGACTTGAGACATTTTTTTATCTCGTTACTAACGTGTGTTGAGTGTCTAACAGTGTTAACTAGGCTGACTGATTATATTTTGATGAATTAGATTACCTGACACGCTAAAACTAAGAGAATAATTGTTCTGTGCAACCAGCATCGATCGACGGCTACGGACTTGCTTCGATCAATGGTCTCGATCGAGAGGTATGACATCTCAGATACTAGCAAAAAAATTTCATTTTATTTGTTTATTCTCCCAAACTTAGACTAACTAACACTGGAGACAATGTTGTTTAAGTCTGGGGGAGGTAGTTACTAACATTGAATTATATTTTGATATTTTACATGGTTTTATATAAAACATTTAGTGAGTCAAGAAGGGGATGATGATCAGATTTCAATTTTTACTTATTATCTAACCATTCGAAAGCATCATTCTGGATTTGTTGACTGAAGAGAGTACTAGAGATACTAAAGTGGATCATCATGTCACAATATCAGACTTACTTAGAAAGTTTGAAGGAACTGAAGCTAACCTCCAACCTAATTTGACTTATTTGCTTGTTTTGGGTTTGGCAGACATTGGATCGGGTTACTCTTTCAAGTCTGGTAGGTAAAATTTTGTGTGCTTTTGATTCCATTCTCTCTCTCTCTCTAACAAATACAAGACTTCCAATCAATCTCAGGAGTTCTGATCTTCTATCCAAAACTTCTCTCACAATACTATGGGGTATATAAATTAATATAGGTTAATAACGTCTTGGAGCTCCTTTCAAATAAGGAAACTTCTGGGCAAAAGTACAATTCTTGAAATTCAAGTCAGGTTCGCCATTCTGCTACAGCATCGATCGATGCCAAGGTAGCACCGGAAGATGCCCACATTGTATCCCAATGCCAACTTCTGCACATCTACGATTTCCTTTACTCTATGCTCCATTTTTCTCCATAATCTCCAAAATTCTCCAAAACGACCTAGACCTGAATATAGTCTAAAACAGAATCGAAATGCATAATGAAGACTCTAAAACGGACTGATATCATAGCTTTAAATCAGTAAAAAACCAAGGCCTATCAATTCCCCTAGACTTAGCTCTTTGCTTGTCCTCAAGCAAAACATAGAACAAATCTATGGAAGAGGTTTGAATACACAAGGCCTCACCAACTCCTTATAACACCACCATAACCTCTATAATTTTGCAGACCACATCTCAGGTATTTCCATATAATCGGCCGCAGCTTAGAAACCTTGCCGTACCACAACTCACCAGATACTGTGTGACATATTGCTCTACTAGCTCATTTCTGAAATATAAAAGTGCAGGCTTTACTTTTAGAATATCGATCAAAGGACACATGGACTCTCACCCAACAGGTTTCTTAACACATAGGAATTCTTCTCTGGTTCGTTTCCTCTCTCTTTCTCTCTTCTCTGTATCTTTTTCCCCTCTTTTTCTCTCTTTTTTTTTTAACTTTCTTCTCTTTTCAGATCTGCAAAGTGTTGGCGAATAATGGGGTAATAGGAAATATTATAGGAAATTTGACAAGCTCAAATTAACCACATGAGAATTATCTCAAATAAGAGATCGATCTATTACTTGGGGATTGAATCCATAGGGAGTGTGAATCACACAATAGACTATCATTTATTGGTAAAGTTAGATCAATTATATAATCGGTTTTAGAAATTTGGGAAAAGCACTTTAACCAGGGTTATTAAACAAAAGCAAAACTCATATATATAGTTGGTAAGGTTTATTAAGCTCAGACTTAGAACTCAAATTCTAATATTAGTTATCCAACTCTCGCTGTGATAAACTATCTAAGTCTAAATTCTTGAAAGTGATCTCTCGTTGTGCGGCCAATTTCTCTAGACAATCATTAATGATTAAGTTTGATATGTTCTCTACGATATTTAGACAAACTATGGTTGTCACTAACACCCTAGCTCCATAGGATTCAGTTCAAGTTATTGGTCAAACTCTTTCTCTATTCCAATTATCCTAAGATCAAGTTCCTAGTTAATTACTCAAATAACAAGTAGTAAGAACAATCCAGTTGACGGAAACAATATTATTACCCTAATATATCTAGCCATCACAAGTTCATAAACCCTATAAAATCCCTAAATCTAAAATGTGAATTACTCAGACATGATCATGCAAGGCATAAGAAAATACTGAATGCATTGCATGAAAAGTATTAGGGTAACAATTACAAGATTTCCAATCAATCTTAGAAGGAGTTCTTATCTCCATTCCAAAAGTTCTCTCGAAAAGTAAAGTGTATCCTAAATAGTACCCTTAACATAGACTAAGATAGGTTAAACACGTCCAGTGGTGCTTTTGCAAATAAGGAAAATTCTAGGCTAAAGTGCAATTCTCGAAAGTCATGTCGGCTTCACCATTCCGCAATAGCATTGATTGATTCCAAGGTAACGTTGGTCGGTGCCCAAATCGTCTGCACATTACGGGTTTTCTTCACTCTATGCTCCCTTTGCTCCATAATATCCAAAGTGCTCTAAAACGCACCTAAACATGAAAATAGTCTAAAATAGATTCAAAATGCATAATAAAGACTCTAAAAAGGAATGATATCATGGCTAAAATTTGTAAAAATCAAGGCCTATCAACTCCCCCGGACTTATCATTTTGTATGTCCTCAACAAAAGCATAGAACAAATCTGGGGAAGAGGATTGAATGTGCAGAGATTCACTAGCTCCTTAGAACACCACCATCAACTCTATAATATTGCAGACCACACTGAGGTATTTCCATCTAATCAGCCTCAGTTGGGAAACCTTTCCATGCCACTACTCACCAGATATTGTCTGACATATCGTTCTACTAACCTCATTTCTGAAATATGAAAGTGCAGGCTTTACCTTGGGAATATCGATCAAAGGACATATGGACTCTTACCTCAAAATGTTTCTTAACAGATATGCAGTCTTCTCTAGTTAAATTTTTCACTTCTACGGGTTTTCTTCACTTTATGCTCCATTTTTCTCTATAATCCCCAAAATGCTCTAAAACGCACCTAGACCTTAAAATAGCCTAAAACAGACTCGAAATGCATAATAAAGCCCTAATGGACTGATATCATGGCTAAAGTTTGTAAAACCCAAGGCCTATAAACTCCTCCGACTTAGCCTTGTCCTTAATGGGGTCATAGAAAATATTCCTACACCTCTGCATCTCATGAAATCATCTCAATCTTTTCTTATCCTTTCTTTTTCTAGATTCTGAAGAGAGGAGGTAGGGGAACCAGCAGCACACTGACTTATACAGTCCAGATCTGCAGGAGAATCCGATCTAGTGTATACCAAACTCCAAAACAAGTAAAAGGAACTTATTTGGTTGGAGGTCAGCTTAGATTCCTTCAGAAACTCTACTTATTGTGGACGTTACTGACAGGACGATCCACTTTGGCATTTCCATACAATACATCCCGCAATCAGCAAATCGGAATGGTGTTGGAGAGTGGTTAGTCGTATCTTTCGATGAAAAAGTACATCATCCCTAAATGACTCTATTTTAACTAAATAAAACAATAAACTGACACTCAACAACAGAACACAATGTTAGTAGACACCTCCCCTAGATTTGACAACATTGCATCAGTGTTGTTCAGCCTAGGATTGGTAAAATAAATAAAGAAACACTGTCAAATTTGATCACGAAAATGCGAGTATACCTTCTTCCCACGATGAGCATCTAAACGACGGTGGGAACGCTTTTTGGTATGAGATCGATTGATGCTTTCCAGCCGGCGATCGATGATAGGTCATCGACACATATTACTCTGTATTTTTTAACAAAAATGAAAAAGTATGGGTTGCCTCCCACTCAGCCCTTGTTTATAGTCTTTAACTTGACGTTTTAGAGTTATAAGATATTATTGAGGCAGATGAGAACTTGTTGAAAACAAGTCTCAACATCATCTTTGCTCATTTTGAACAAGGTGCCCACAAAGCATCTATTATCCCGACTCCAACTTCTGCATATCTATGGGGTTTCTTCACTATATGCTGAATTTCCTCTATAATATTCAAAAAGCTATAAAAAGCACCTAGACCTGAAATAGCATAAAATATAATCGGAATGCATGATAAAGACTCTAAAAAGGATTGATATCATGGCCTAAAATTAGTAAAACTAAGGCCTACCACAATCAAAGAGAGTTTGTAAAGAATTTAAACAAGCGCTGGGCAATGAGAATTCTCAAGGATCTCTTTTCAATATCAAAGACACAACAAACAGAAATGGAATCAAAGTTAAGGGACGTCTCGAACTCAAATCATACAACTGGAGCTAACCCACTTCCATAGCAGTAACACACCATGCTCGGAATCCAAATATTAGCCTCCACTATATCGCAGATGCTAAACAAACTTTAAATTCATGTTTAATCAGTTTAGAAATCGCAGTAGAATCATCTTCTGTTGGTTACATAAACCTTCCTCATCTAGCGATATTTTAGGAATACAATCTAGCATTTTCGGTGCGATGAAAATCCTTAAATCGGAGGCTAGGTGATCAAACAATTCTCAGCCTTAAGAAAATCAGTAGATAAAGAACCAAATTTGTGGCTCCCTAATCTAACAGTTTATAGATCAATACATCAAGAAATCCCCTAATGAGAACCCCTTAACCCACCTTATAGACTACTCACTCATATATAATGAAAAAACAACAGATTGAAATCAGAGAATAAAATATCATATAATTGTATTGACATATAGATAGGTTTAAGAAGATCGTCTCCTAATTGGTACAAGAAGATTCTCTTTGCAAAAGTCTACCCAAAGATCTAAAAGTATCACAATTCTCTCTCTCCCTTTCTCTCCCTCTCCCTCTCCCTCTCCCTCTCCCTCTCCCTCTCCCTCTCCCTCTCCCTCTCCTCTCCCTCTCCCTCTCCCTCTCCCTCTCCCTCTCCCTCTCCCTCTCCCTCCCTCTCTCTCTCTCTCTCTCTCTCTCTCTCTCTCTCTCTCTCTCTCTCCCCTCTCTCTCTCCCCTCTCTCTCTCCCCCTCTCTCTCTCTCTCTCTCTCTCTCTCTCTCCCTCTCCCTTTCTCTCCCTCTCTCTCTCTCCCTTTCTCTCCCTCTCTCTCTCTCTCTCTCTCTCTCAATCTCTCTCTCTCTCCCCCTTTCTCTCCCTTTCTCTCCCTTTCTCTCCCTCTCCCTCCCTCCCTCTCTCTCTCTCTCTCTCTCTCTCTCTCTCTCTCCATAGGAGATTTATCAATTGATCCTTGACATGTATTTGGGGATCCCTTGGAGACAGATTGGGGATCCTCGTCAGCTTTCCAGAATAAATTCGACTAGTGATCGAATTTTCTTCAAGATTCTTTCAAAATGCGTTACTTTCCGATCATCAACAACCTGTAACCTACTATGATATACCTGTCTTTTAAGAAATATATGTATACATGGCATACTATGGAACCAAAGGATAAAAAGTTAGGAGAGGCTGAAGCATTGAGGAGTAATGTCCAGAACAGCCTCATACAAGCATGTTTGATACTTAAATCTCGACCAACGCCAGCTTCTAATGTCGCTGGTCTCAAACCATAGATGCTACTAACCTTCACACTTGGAATCTAGTAAAGTAAAACTATTAACTTATTCAATATTGGAATAATTGAATAACCATTTAGCTGGAGATAGTTTCAAATATTTAGTTTTCCATTCTAGTTCAAATATATGCAATTGTTCTTTTCTTTAAGTGTAAGGGTAGACATGAACCCTAGGAACATAGAAGGAAAGGAATGAAAACACCATGAGCCAGAGCTCAACCTGGGAGCACAAAGGGAAACCAGAGAAACACAAGGAGATCATAAAGTGTTTTCACACCAAAAGAAAACAAGAAGTTGTCACTAGCAACATATTGATTTAAGAGGAGCCACAAAATCCAACACCAACAAACATAGCACATGATCCACAGAGAGGAGTCATCATGTAGTTCCTGCTAAATGAGAGCCCCAAAATATGCCAACAAACAGCTGACAACAACAAGCTTGTAGTAGTAGTCATTTTAAGGATGTTGGTAATAATGAAGAATTGAGTCATTTGCATACTGAATCTAGTTACCATCAGAATTATCAGATAGTAGATCATGATAGGATGCATGACATGGTTACAAATGCATTTCTCGAAACAACTTAAGCACTTGGTACAAAAGTATAGAAGAACCAAATTTGGATGGAAAAAGGTTTTATTAAATGTTAGATGCTGCGAATCAACCAATCTATTAACGTTGAAGAGAAGGTGTATCAAAAATATCATTGGCATGTAGGATAATGAATATCAAAGATGATCATAATTTACCTAAATTTTATATGGAAGCATGGGAAGATTTGTTTAAAGAGAAATTGTCTGAAGATAACTTTTCTGATGATTCTTACTATGAGATTCATTAATTGGTTTATAGTCTTAGCTTACCCGCCGAGATGATAAATGTCTGTATCGACAACTGTATGATATATTGGAAGAACTATGAAAAACTATTGGAGTGTCGATTCTGCAAGAAGCCATTATATAAACAACATGATGGTAGGTGGATTAGGGAACCATACCAAAGGATATCGTACTTACCTATTACCGATAGGCGGAAAAGGTTATACTAATCTGATAGGACTAGAGGAGCAATAGAATGGCATTCCAAACATACTCATTCTGATGGTGAGGTCACACATCCATCAGATGTAAAAGCGTGTAAATACTTCATTACAGTACACCCTGATTTTGATAGAAACATTCATAATTTTTATCTTGGGGGTTCCATAGATGTATTTAGCCCATTTGAAATCTCTCGAAGACAATATTCGTTGTTCCAGTAATCATGACACCGTACAACCTTCCATAGAGATGTGTATTGAAAGAGAATTTCTATCCTTGAGTATATTAGTCCCAGTCCCTAAGCTTCCAAAATGGTCACTTGATGTTGTTTTACAACTTTTTCTAGAAGAATTGAAGAAATTATGCTCAATAGGGGTCTGGACGTATAAGAAATTTTACTATGCGAGGAGTTCTTATGTGGACCATAAGGGACTTTCCAGCATATGGGTTGCTATTAGGGTGGATAACACATGTGAGATTATCTTTTTTCCTTATTTTGTGGGAAGGATATACACGTTTCAGCGGAAGTATGGTAAGAAGACGGGGTTGTTTGATTGTTATTGGCTCTTCCTTCCCGTCGACCGTTCGAATTGAAGGAACAAGACATTGTTCAAAGAAAATTGATGGTATGTGACACCTCTCCACCATGTTTTTCTGAGGAACAAATCAAAGAGGAAATTGATTACTATGATGCACAAAAAACAGTCCTGCAAGGGTGTAATTGGAATATTCCAGCAAACAGGCGTAATGGTTATGGGGCACAACACAACTGGCAAAAGAAGAGTATATTTTGAAAAATTCCATACTTGAAAGATCTACTTCTGTGACACAATCTTGATGTGATGCATATAGAGAAAAACTTCTCCGACAACATCATGCATACATTACTGAACTTCTAAGGAAAGATAAAAGAGAGCAAAAACTCAAGGCTAGACTTGCCTACAATATGTTCTAGGAGTGACTTACATAGTGAAAACAATGGGAAATCTCAGTTCCCATGTCCAGATTGTCATTATAAGTGAAGGCGGTGTGTCTAGTGGGTGGCATCTGATATTAAGTTTTTTGATGGATACTTTAAAAATCTCCCAAAATGATGCAGCCAAGAACATGTCTGATCCGGAAAGCAATGCACCAACATCAGGGGATGAGTTGGGCGATGGAGAGATAGGTGCTACTGATTCGGCCAAAGAGAGGCTGAGCTCAAAGGAGGATGAATTGGAGGAGATTCTGAACAAATGGGAGCATTTCCATCGACAAAGTATGGCTAAGGAAGGAGATGGGCCTCTGGAAAGCAAGGTGGGCCGGAGTGAAATAGAAGATGGACTAGAGGAGGGACATTCAGCCCAAACAAAGTCCAATGACTTAGCAAACGACCCAACACCTGATCCACTAGCTTTCTCTGATGGGCCAAAAATCAGATCAAAGACAAAAGCCCAAAGAGAAGCTTTGAGGACCATGAGCCAGCTCGTGCTAGCCAAGGAGGAGATAATCACGATTCTAGAAGGGAAGGAAGCAGATTGGAACACTCTCTTATCCGTAGAAGAAGATCTTGTGTGATCTACAACAAATCTTATGTAATCTAGGATTTCTTTGCTTGATTAGATTTTGTAAGCCAACTGCAAGTAGGATTAGGATAAGATTCGATTTTGTAAACCAACTGAAAGTAGGATTAGGATAAGATCTTAGGGTTTTCGTAGCTTAGGATTTCTATTTAAGCTTGTAGCTGGCTGAAAGCAAGAACACAATACCTTTTCAATAAAAAGCTTTAAGCCACAAACTCGTCTAAGTTTCTATCTTCTTTGTTCAGAGCCTGAATATTGAGCCTCACCTAAGGGAAAGAGATTTCCAACATGAAGCACTTCAAACACAACGAGATCAACTCGGTTTGAGGGAAGCCATAGCAACTTTAAGCCGAACCAAAGCTTGAAGCCAAGTTCATCGTTCAAATCAGAGAGCTAGTAGCCTCGGACAAACCATCATCCATCCCTTCAAGTGATCTAGGAGCAAAACGCCTAACCAAGGCCGTATCAAGTGGTATCAGAGCCACTTGAAGGTTTGGGTATCGATTGTTCTTGTTTCATTCATTCATTCATCAAACACTACTCTTCTCTATCTATCTTGTGTAAATTCAAACCGGGCCAACCTTGAATTCAAAAAAAAAGAGATCATTCGATCCAAATCAAAAGAAAATAAAACAAAAATAAAACAAAGCTGAGGAGAAATCCGGCTAGGTGGTTAAAGCGGTTTGAAAAAGAAAATCTTGCAATTTGTCTATCTCTTCTTCATTTTAGGGCTTGGTTTCTAGATCTTAGGTGAATGACAGTTTGCTCTTAACTGAACTTGCAAGGAGATTCAAGACGTTTGTGGCTTTTCAAACTGAGTGAGAGAGAGATCTTTAACTTGTATTGTTAGCTAACTTTTCAGGTTACCATGGCGGAAGAAAGGGACCAAGAAGCTGCAGATCTACCAGCCATTCCCACGGTTAACCTTAATCAGCTACCAGCCATCCATCAATGGAAGTGAGAAGCTGGAGAAGCTGTTATTGCTTGTATAACTAGAAATATCCGAGGGCATACTGAACATATCTATTCTAACATCTTACCCCAACCTGAAGCTAATGTGAATGCAGGCAGGGCTGAAGGAGCAATAGGATTTGCAATTAGAGGGCCTATCCGAGCCAGGAGAGGGTCACAGATTGCTGAGGAGGTCGAACAAGCCGAATACTCGGATGGTAGTGATGCTGGATAACATGCTGGCTGACACAACTGACCTCATAACCGAAGGCCTCAAGCTGAGGACAACGTGGTAAGCCTCAGACTCCGGATTCCACCTTTCCATGGAAAGAATGATCCTGATGCTTACCTGAATGGGAAAAGAAGCTGGAGATAGTGTTCAACTGTAAACACTACACGGAGGAGAAGAAGGTTCGCTTGGCAGCCACTGCGTTTTGTGGCTGTGCTATCAACTGGTGGGAGCAGCTGGCTTCAAACCGAAGGCGCAATGGAGAGCCAAAAATCACTTCCTGGTTTGAGATGAAGACAATCATGAGAAGGAGATTCATACAAAGTCACTATGGGCGAGATCTACATTAAAACTTAAGGAGCTTAACCTAAGGAACCAAAAGGGTAGAAGACTACTACCAAAGTGCTTAGGAACCTTGGGCATCATTCTTGAATTTCTTGGTTTTCTATGTCTTGCACTCGATTACTAGACGAACTCGCAAAGGCAGTTCGATCTCCTGTTCAAACTCTTTAACTGAACTATTTCCGGCTTGATTCTCGAAGGGGTACGTAGGCAGCCTTTCATAAGGTCCAGTCCGAAATCAATCAAAATCTTTTTATTATATATTTCATCTTTTGTTAATGAGCTGCGACTCAACTAGGTTTAAGGTTTTAGGTGGCTAGAACTAGAATTTCGCTTACAGGACTTGCGGCCGAAGGTTTTTCAATCTATTGTAACAATCGCTATGCTCTTATGAGAAGTCAAAATAAAGATCAAACTTTTCTTACTCGTTTTGGTATATTTTCATATTTTCTGCCTTTATTCGATTACTTGTCGTTAGCTCTTTCAGAGAATTCGGAACCCAAGGAAAGTAGGGTTTTTTTCTCTTTTCTTTGTTCACTAAAATCGACAGTGCAAATTTATGTCCCCACAGTCGTGATTAATTCATTGTAAATTGTATTCATCGTTACTGAGTTTTAATACAAAAACACTTCTTGTGATTAATGCGTCATAACTCAAAACATGTATTGTCGTTAATTCGTCGCAAATCAAAAACACTGGTCGTGACTAAAATATCATTTCACAAAAACACGAGACCTCACTACTCCTTTTTAAAATTACAACTAATTTATGACAAACACGAAAAGTAAATATAAAGCCGACCAATTCTCCCTCTTTGCTTTGCTGTATCGTCTCTCTCTCTCTCTCTCTCTCTCTCTCTCTCTCTCTCTCTCTCTCTCTCTCTCTCTCTCTCTCTCTCTCTCTCTCTCTCTCTCTCTCTCTCTCTCTCTCTCTCTAATCTCTTCGCCTGTAGTTACTTTAGTTATCTATTTAGTTCAAGGAATGTAATTATTTTAGGATATGGAATTACTTTATGTAATTAATTTTAAAATGTTTTTTTCAGATGGGTCCTAGAAAGAGAGAGAAAAAAACACATTATGCTGACACCTTTCTCCCTGGAGACTCTGATGCATCCAGTTCGAGTAGTCCAATTGGACTTGATGTTATCCTGATAGTCTGTCTCAGAAAGCACCACAACCTAAACCTCCTCCACCACAGCCTTTGCCTCAGGTGAAGAAGGCACTTAATACTAAGGCAAAACGCTTAGCAAACACCGCCTTTGACTGGAAAGAGAAATGGGAGAGCATAGGATGGCCCGATCCACTATTGGACGACCCCTCACTTTTTCTGAGTGGCCACCTAGTGCTGCCACGTCCCATTTGACAAGAGATCCAAAATGGCCATTTACCGATTGTCAACACTTTTGGACAGACACCATATGCCGGGTCCTTCTCAAAATTGTAAGTGTTATATTTAATTTTTAAGTTAAATTTATATTAGTTTCCATCAAATTAATGTTTATATGGATTTAATGTTTAAATCAACTTTTTAGGCCGTCCATGAAGGAGAACTACCGCTTCTTTCGCGACTATTCAAGACTACACACAAGACGCAAGCCATCAATTTCGGGGATTCTATGTCGGAAAGGATTCGTAACAAAGTGGTGGATCAGATCAAAGAGGGTCAGACCTAGTTGCCCCAACAAACTTCGGCTGGGACAAATCCGTCCAGTTCTCCACACCATAGGTGGGCAAGATTTTTGAAGGGGTTATAAAATATTTTCAATTATTTTATTCTTAATTATAATTATTATATTTGTAACTATACATTTTAAATATATTAGGTTGTTCCAAACAAAATAAGACAGATGATCAGGGTCGGTTCGGTTAACGATGTCCCAAGGATAACATCATCATATGTTGCCGCAAGGCAGAAAGATTCTCACCTCTGTGCATAATTTCACGTCAGCCAACAACTTTATTGCAGCGCTCCAGGAAGAACAACAGGATACCATGGTTCGGTTGGAGTCTATGGAAGGATTGTTTGATGTCATTGCATCAGGAAACCCGGAAACTCTGTGATCTTGGGAGATTACGCGCCAAAACCTACAGCGCCAACGCACCACAAATGAGCAGGCGGAGTTTGACCAATGCACTGATGCCTCCAGTTCGAAGCTCTATGAATACCTTAGACGCTAATTTGTTTTATATTTTAAAATTTTATGTTTGTAAAATATTTTCAAACTTTATGTTTGTAATAAACATTCATTTAACATCGAAATGTTATGACTAAGTAACAACAAATATTTAAGACTACATAACAACGAAAACCTATGACATACGTTTATGTCTTATTTATGACAAATTATGATACGATGAAATAGCGAAATTATGTGTCGTCTTAAGTCGCATGTTTCTTATAGTTTTTATTTTGTGTTTGCAGACATCTCACGTCCTATCGCCATCCTTGGTAAAGAAGCCATTCTCTAAGGATCATGGGAGCCAAAACTCGCTCAATCAAAATTAATAAGAAAAAATCAGAACTTTTTTGGGGATCCAGATTTTATGCGATAGGCCAACGACAAGTAATCAAGGAAAAAAAATATTAGATAAAATTTCTAAGTAAAACTGAAGTCTTTATTAGAATTTATACAAAGGTGTTCAAGAAACGTAACCACTCAAGAGACTCGTTTGAAATCAATACGAAAATAGAATAGTATGGAAATGAAGCAGAGCTTCTAATTTCACTAGACTAATCAGATGAGCCTAAAGTTCATATGTGAGTCGCAGCTCGTGCTTAAACAGTTAAAAATTTGAAAGCCTAAGTTCTAAGTTGCTAAGTGTTTCTGCAGCTAAATTTCATTATCCTTTCTCTTTGGTCTTGGCCTTGCTTAAATACTCGTCTAAGGTCGGCCGTGTTGCCATTTTTCCGTAGAGATGTATCTATCCTTTTTCTGTATTTCCTCCGATTATCCTTTTAATGATATTCGAGTTTCTCTTTCAAAAATCTTTAGCTGTCTTGTTTTCTTCCTTGTTCTTCTCCAGGAAATGTAAAAAGTCACAAAATTGGGCTTCTTTACGTGTTAAGTCAAAAAAGGCCGTTTGTTTTACTTCTTTTGGACCATTTCTGAATTACATGTTTTTACAACTTTTTCTGAAATAACGTCTTTTTGATCGGAATTGTGGTTTTCGTGCCATTTCTTTACGTAATGATTTTTTTGGTAAAACAATTTATTTGTTGTTTAAGTTAACCATTTTTGATTCAATATTTGCCTCATTTTCCGAAACTAAAGCATTTCTCACTTTTTTGCTAAATCTCATTGGCAACTTTGTTTGCGAAGAAATGAAGATTTTATACACAATAACATGATAAAAGGAGAATTGAACCACTACGATCTTGAGGAATGGGTTAAGAGAACCGAGAGATGGGCAAGGTGGACCCACATGAGAGAATCTGTGAGGTGGTCCAAGAGAGGAGAGAGAGAGAGAGTGTGTGGCTAGATGATCCGTTTGCGGAGAGAGAGTAGGCGTGGTTGATTTGAGAGGAGATGTGGGCGAGATGGATTAGAGAGAGAGAGAGAGAGAGAGAGAGAGAGAGAGAGAGAGAGAGAGAGAGAGAGAGAGAGAGAGAGAGATAATTATAGAGACGATTCAACAAAGCAAAGAGGAAGAATTGGTCGGCTTTATATATAATTTTTGTGTTTGTCAAAGCAAAGATGGCTTAGAGAGAGACAATGGGAAGAAGGCCTAGAGAGAGATAGTGGGCGAGATGGCTTAGAGAGAGAGAATGGGAAACATTGTTTGGAGGAGGAGTGAGCGAGATGGTGAGGAGAGAGAGAGAGTGTGTGTGTGAAATGGTGATGAGCGATAATGAAGAGGTGGACAAAAAGGAGGAATGGCGAGATGGCGAGGCAAGAGATTTGGGGAGGTTCCAAGAGACATAGAGTGGGAGATGTGTTCATTCTCAGCTCTTGTCCCATCTATGACGTTTCCGTAGTGTGAGAACCAAAATTCACACTGTTGATTTTAGTTAATGGGGGGGGAAGGCCAAGATTCTCGATTTTCATTGAGGATCCGGATTCCCTACGTAAATACACGAATACGACAAATAGACAATAAAGAAATATCGTAAGAAATTGCACAGAGCCAGTTTTATTGATTAAGATGTAGTATGGTTTACCGAGTTACACCGAAAACAGGAAGGACGGAAATTCGTCAACAGTAGAGAAAGAACAAAGCAGTAACACAGTCTAAGAATTGAACTTGCTAGTCTAGCCATCTATATCCTAAGTTCTCTCAAAGCTAACAGTAATTTCCTAAGGTCTAATTTTCAGATCCATTTTCTCCTCGACTTGGCTTTCCTTATTATGCCCTCTAGGTCGGTCGTTTTTCCTTTTCTACTCTCGATTCGAGTTTATCGCTTTGCGAAGGTCTTCCTTATGTACTCGATCTTAAAGATTATCCTGGAAACTTCCCATTTACCTTCTTTTCCATTTATCTTCTGCGGAAATCAAGTAAACCGTCATTGCAGTTTTGGCTCGTTCTCGTCTAAAATCGTATGTGGGCTACTGCCGTGGTTTAGACCTTTTTGGGCCGCCTTTTGAATTAGACATTTTTTAATTTCTTTCGGAGAAATCGGCTTCCATACGATGTTGATTTCAATACCGTTGGCTTCGCGTATTAGTAAAAACGATTGTATAGTTGAGATAACAATGGCGTTGAGTTAATTGTTACCATTTTATACTACTCATTTGAAGTTTTATGAGAAAACATGTCTTTACCATCTTTATCGCAAAACTTCAACAAAAAATCCAATCGAGACGAGACACGGATTAGTGATGTGCTCAAATTACCCCAAGAGAAACTCACTCAAATAAGAGATCAGTTGCAATACTTAAGGATCGTATCAACAGAGACTCAATATCTCACACAATAGACTTGAGTTTCAGAGTACGCTAGGTCAGATAATATATAGAGTAATAAATAATAAAGCAAGTGAATCAAGGAGTTTGTTGTTTGATGGAAGGATGGGTGCTCGACTTAGGGTTTCAGACAGTTGGTCTATAGAGGATATAAGCTAAGAGTATCAACCTACAACTCAATATTTAATGTAAAATATGACCAGCTCTCGATGCGAGTCTAATCTATTGACTAAGTCCTTGTTTCAGTTCTTGTATGTGAACTCGGAATGACCGTCGATTGATGCTATTGGACTAGCGCCGATTGATGGTTAATTTATTCAAACATTACAACCTAATTCGACACTAAGTTAGTTAAACCAGCTCTCCCATGTATCTAACAACCTAGCTCAGCAGGATTCAGTTCAGCTAATATACCATGGTCTCGCGTGCGCCTAACTATCCTATGATCAGATTTCTAGTTAATTACTCTAGAAGAAAGCAATAAGAACAATCACGTGAAGGATACAATAAACACCCTAACAATTATATTGTTTGGCTAATCCATCAAAACTCTAGAAAACCTAAACCTACCAGTGGATCTACTCAGACATGATATTTGTCACAGAAATCATACATGAATAAATATGAAATAGAAAGCATTAATAATAAACCCAAATCCAAAAGAGTTTCAGGAGGACTCTGAAGGATTTCTTACTTTCTCTCCTAATCTAAGAACTATGGATAAAATAAAGCTTAGAATAATGCTTAGCCATCAACAATGGCTTAGAAAACACATAAATAGAATTTTAGGTTGTCCATGGGTATTCTTTTAATTTGCGTTAGCTTCTGGGCTTAAGTCGGTCTTCAAATATACTCGGCCCGCTTTCTGGCATCACCGTATCTCGACACCAAAGCTGTGTCGTTGATCGACGTTCCTTCATCTCCTTGACCACTTCCTCTCGCGAGGCAGACTGACCACTCTTCAGTAAAACATGCATAACTTCTGATACAGGATGCTGACTGACCTCAAACCGGTGGCATTGGAAATCTAACTCAAAGCTTTATATTGTGTCAAACATCTGATGCGTCTATGCAGTTCTGCACCTAAAAAATCTCCAGAATCACCAAAATTCTCGAGAACGTAACTGAACCTGAAAACTTTAAAACATACTCCAAAGCCATATTATTAATTCTAAAAAGCACATATACCATGGCATAAGTATGGTAAAATCCATGATATATCAACTCCGCAAACTTATCCTTTTGCTTGTCCTCAAGCAAAAAATATAACAATCACAAAAAGGTTTGAAACACACAAGGACTCACAATATCTCTACCTTATCCTTATCACCTCTACTATGCTGCAACCACATCAAATAAGTGTAATCTTAGAGAAACTTTATATACCTTATCCTAGTATAGCAACCAAATTCATTCTACCAGCACGTTTAGCAAATACTATTCTCACCCACCCCTCCACTAACCTCATTTCTTGCATAAGATAGAAGTGCATGCTTTACCTTGGGAGTATCGATCAAAGGACACACGGACTCTTACCCCTAAAAGTAGTCTAAATCTGGTAAACAACAAGGTATATCAGAAATACACTAAATCATCTCGGAGGGCCAACTGTTCACAAAGCACACTAAAGGAAGACACTTCTTCACACAGACAAATTTACGCGGCCCCTTGTTCCTAATTCTTCAATCACAAATAAAACAATCTAACATCCAAATAAAAATAACAGTTTTGGCTGTGAACATCCGCAAACAAACCAAACGTTTCTCCACCGCAAGGTTAAAACAAAACCCTTCCGACAGCGCAAAATATCTTCAAGCCCGCGAACATTTCAAGCATGAAATGCGGGATATGAAAGAAAAACCAATCTTCAGAATCACGATTCGTCGCAGACGCCTGAAGAGCCATTTTCGACAAAAATACCTTCCTCGATAAAAACAACATCTTCGAAGACTAAACAGTCATAAGCACTAACATCTTCTCAAACACGTATCCTTCGTGAAGACTTAAAACGGTAACATCTACCATCATGTTTGTTTTTGATCAAAGCAAACTCTAAATGTCCTAAACATACTAAGTCATCTCCTCCCATAGAGATAGCTCTGAGACATCCGACACAAGGATAATAGCACGCTATAAAAGAAATCTGAAATTTTGGTCAGGATTTCCAGAAGACTTCAAAATTGTCTTTGGAGAGATGTTCGGTTCCCGATCAAATCAAGTCATATAAGCCGAGAACTTATCCCAGACTTCAATATCGAGACAGAATCAGGTCGAAAACTCTACAGGTAACGTAAGCAGAAATAGTCATCGCAAACTCTAAACCGTTAATAGGCCTAGGTCCTTCCCTAAACGCAGCACACTGGTCCAAACATCTCGAGGCATCATATCTAACCGATAAGAGATCCTAAAACATGTCTCTTCATCGATATTTTCTCGTTTATGAAACATCTCGAACAGAAGCCGTTGGATATTCTCATCTTAAACAACAACAACTATCACGATCCGTCAGAGAGTCAGATATGAGATGCCAACTCATACTATTCCCTCTACATTCACACGAATACTCATACGCTCTTAAAAACGTGAAACTCAATTCATTGATAAGAAGCCGTACATCAGCGGGGATTCAAGGCCACACGCGGCCAGTCCCAAAAACATCGATACAGCCACACTTGGCAAAATAAAAAAGCCTACAAGGCTAGTCTCAAGGCCGACATAGGTCCAATACAAAATGACATTGGCAACAACATGCTCGATAATCTCTAAAAAACACACAACTAAACCATAAAGGTGTCATTGGAATACAGTTTGTAAGAACCTTAACTCCAAGATGAACTACGAGGGTTGATCCCTTCATCAAAGGTACGTAGGCAGCCTTCACAAGGTGCAGCGCCAATCTTATCAACTTTCGAAAAATCTGGTTTAGCCAACAGACCTTTTTAGCCATTGATTCCACTTAACACGCCAATCACTACCGCGCAAAAATGACAAGTAATATCTAACGAGCTGGGGGGCTGACTGTTGGGGTAAAAATCGGTCATAGGAAAATCAACAGGTAAAATCCTCCAAGAAATTGTGCCTAAGCAAATATATGCTGAAAATGTTAGAGAAACGATACTACATAATCCAAACCTAGTTGCGTAAGGATACAAGAAAAAACTTTGTATATTTCATCCCGCAGAAGGAAAGAAAATTTATATCCAAAGATGAAATGATCGGAAAAATGTTCTTGCGGAAGGTTTTTGCGAGATATAACGAATTTTACAAAAAAAATCTTCCATTGTATGAGTCAAAAATGGTCACGACGGAACCGATATCCAAAATTTATCGCGGATACGTTATCTCTCTTTTGAGTAAAAAGAAAGCAAGAAATCGTCGTATCTGAACTCCTCATCGCCCAACCCGTCTGGTCCCGGCCAACGAGTTAAGACGTACGATCGAAGGAACAACTGAATCACCTCCAAGTCCAGATGCCTGTGAGTGACTAGACATGTAACGTCTAGTCTCCCATGGGCGACTAGACGCGATTTCTAGTCTCCCATAGGGGACTAAACTCTTGGCAAAATCTAGTCGCCCGACGCACCCCACGTCAAGTCACCCATGGTTGACTAGACCGTATCCTCTTAATCACTCTCTCCTTTGAATCTTGACTAGGCTGTTTCTTGTTGCGTCTCGAATTGAGTTTCTGTTGCAGTTTTACGAAAAAAGTCGCAAAGATTTCTTTTCTCAGAAAACTCAGAGTCAATTGTAAAAAACAATAAAAGTTAACTTAAACTCCATTGATATCTCGAATTTACGATTGGTTTATTATTTTTCGGAGCCAGCATCGTGTAAAAATACAAAGGAATATTTCTCCGAGAGAAGTCGTAAAATCGCTTAAATCGCAAAATGACCTGAAAGGGTCTAATACACGATAAAAGCCCACTTACAGTTTTAGACGAGAATGAATCCAACTATTATGACGGTTTACAGGATATTCGCAGAAGATAAATGGAAAAAATATAATTGTCAAGTTCTGAGATAATATGAAAAATCGAGAAGATTAAGAAGATTTCCACAGATGGATAAACTTGAATGGGGGCAGAAAAGGAAAGAAGACCGGCCTTAAACACATATATCAGAGAAACAATGGAGAGGGACGCAAACACAAGATATTCTCAGAACAAAACTTAGTGCTTAGGAACCTTAGGAATCATTCTCGACTTTCTTGGTTTTCTATGTCTTGCACTCGATTACTAGACGAACTCGCAAAGGCAGTTCGATCTCCTGTTCAAACTCTTTAACTGAACTATTTCCGGCTTGATTCTCGAAGGGATACATAGGCAGCCTTTCATAAGGTCCAGTCCGAAATCAATCAAAATCTTTTTATTATATATTTCATCTTTTGTTAATGAGCTGCGACTCAACTAGGTTTAAGGTTTTAGGTGGCTAGAACTAGAATTTCACTTACAGAACTTGCGGCCGAAGTTTTTCAATCTATTGTAACAATCGCTATGCTTCTTATGAGAAATCAAAATAAAGATCAAACTTTTCTTACTCGTTTTGTTATCTTTTCATATTTTCTGCCTTTATTCGATTACTTGTCGTTAGCTCTTTTAGAGAATTCGGACCCCAAGGAAAGTAGGGTTTTCTTCTCTTTTCTTTGTTCACTAAAATCGACAGTGCGAATTTCTGTCCCCACAGTCGTGATTAATTCATTTTATATTGTATTCATCGTTACTAAGTTCTAATACAAAAACACTTGTTGTGATTAATGCGTCATAACTCAAAACATGTATTGTCGTTAATTCGTCGCAATTCAAAAACACTGGCCGTGACTAAAATATCGTTTCACAAAAACACGAGACCTCACTACTCCTTTTTAAAATTACAACTAATTTATGACAAACACGATAAGTATATATAAATCGACCAATTCTCCCTCTTTGCTTTGCTGTATCGTCTCTCTCTCTCTCTCTCTCTCTCTCTCTCTCTCTCTCTCTCTCTAATCTCCTCGCTTGTAGTTACTTTAGTAATCTATTTAGTTCAAGGAATGTAATTATTTTAGGATATGGAATTACTTTATGTAATTAATTTTAAAATGTTTTTTTCTGATGGGTCCTAGAAAGAGAGAGAAAAAAACACATTATGATGACACCTTTCTCCCTGGAGACTCTGATGCATCTAGTTCGAGTAGTCCAATTGGACTTGATGTTATCCCTATAGTCTGTCTCATAAAGCACCACAACCTATACCTCCTCCACCACAGCCTTTGCCTCAGGTGAAGAAGGCACTTAATGCTAAGGCAATGAAACGCTTAGCAAACACCGCCTTTGACTGGAAGGAGAAATGGGAGAGCATAGGAGGGCCCGATCCACTATTGGACAACCCCTCACTTTGTCTGAGTGGCCGCCCAGTGCTGCCACGTTCCATTTGACAAGAGATCCAAAATGGCCATTTAGCGATTGTCCACACTTCTGGACAGACACCATATGCCGGGTCCTTCTCAAAATTGTAAGTGTTATATTTAATTTTTAACTTAAATTTATATTAGTTTCCATCAAATTAATGTTTATATGGATTTAATGTTTAAATCAACTTTTTAGGCCGTCTGGGAAGGAGAACTACCGCTTCTTTCTCGACTATTCAAGACTACACACAAGACGCAAGCCATCAATTTCGTGGATTCTATATCGGAAAGGATTCACAAGAAAGTGGTGGATCAGATCAAAGAGGGTCAGACCTAATTGGCCCAACAAACTTCGGCTGGGACAAATCCGTCCAGTTCTCCACACCATAGGTGGGCAAGATTTTTGAAGGGGTTATAAAATATTTTCAAATATTTTACTCTTAATTATAATTATTATATTTGTAACTATACATTTTAAATATATTAGGTTGTTCCAAACAAAAGAGGACAGATGATCAGGGTGGGTTCGGTTAACGATGTCTCAAGGATGACATCATCATATGCTGCCGCAAGGCAGAAAGGTTCTCACCTCTGTGCATAATTTCACGTCAGCCAACAACGTTATTGCAGCGCTCCAGGAAGAACAACAGGATACCATGGTTCGGTTGGAGTTTATGGAAGGATTGTTTGATGTCATTGCATCAGGAAACCCGGAAACTTTGTGATCTTGGGAGATTACGCGCCAAAACCTACACCGCCAACGCACCACAAATGAGCAGGCGGATTTTGACCAATGCACTGATGCCTCCAGTTCCGAGCTCTATGAATACCTTAGACACTAATTTGTTTTATATTTTAAAATTTTATGTTTGTAAAATATTTTCAAACTTTGTGTTTGTAATAAACATTCATTTAACATCGAAATGTTATGACTAAGTAACAACAAATATTTACGACTACATAACAACGAAAATCTATGACATACGTTTATGTCTTATTTATGACAAATTATGGTGTTGAGTGATGGACTTGATCCATTGTCGACCGATGTTTCTTTTTTAATGTCGACCGACGGTACTCCTGAAAGTTTCTACTCTTTTTTTATTATAAAAACCAGTTTTAAACTCAATAATCCTCAAAATAAAACACAATATTAGAAATACCTCCCTCAGACGTAAACAACATTGTCACCAGTGTTATACAATCTGAGATTGTTGAAGAAAATAAATCATAAGGAAAAAAAATTAACAAGGAAAAACAATATACATGCGTGCTGATGGTGACCGTTGATTAACACGTTTAAGTGGCGATCGATGCTCGGTTTGCTCTGTCGATCAACATTGATCAAGTGCCGATCGATTCTATGTGCAGACTATCTTCCTTGGATTTTTTTACCTAAAATGAATCGAAAACGAAAAAAATCAGTAATAAATTAAAGTAAAACAAAATTTAAAACTTACTAACCAGTGGGTTGCCTCCCACTCAGTGTTTGGTATTGTCATTAGCCTGACGTTTTGGAACTTTTATTCAGTCCAGATGAGGTTGAGAACTTTCTCCAAATCAACTCCCAATGTCCAATATCTTCAGATTTGTCACACTTTTTGTGAAAGCCTCCATAGACTCTTCTCATTTGTCTATCATATCAGCAATAAAGAGTGCTTGAAGTATTGCAAACGGCTGTAAGAAGCATCTGCTGTGCACTCTCTATTTTCTGACACCATCTGAGAAGTAGGGAATCAATGACAACTGTGGACCGCTGGTCTTTTTCTCTTCTTCCAATTCCTCCTTTTCTTTCTACTATCTTTCCCCATACTATTCTGATCTTGTGGTGGTTCCTCCATCAAAAAGATTTCGACATACTTCCAACTCATTATGCTCTGATACGTGACGGGTGTCGATCGATTCACCAATGGTGATGTCGATCGATGCTGCAATCAATGGTCCTTGGTCAACGTCACCTTCATACCTCAATCTTCTATGAGAAACAATTGTATGCGGAGGATCATCAAATACCTCAATGTTGGGATCCATACGCACACTTCCATCTGGTGGAAAAGGAAATTCAACATCAAAAACAATGTTGGGAACCACAAACTTCATAGGGTCATGTATCCTCTTCACTCTTTTGTGAAACCCATCAGCTTCTTCTGTGCAGATAGGTGGTCTCTGATGTTTACGGACAGCAAGATGTGAGGTCGTAGACTTGTGCACTCTTTCCTTAGTCGGTTCCAGCTCAACAGGTTGTTTCTCATCCTCTAGCTCTAGGAAATCCTTTATAATCGACTGATCAAACTTCAGTGTTGAGTCTGCAATGTTGTGAAAGCAACTCGATCTTTCAGATTTTTAACAGGTATCAATCGACAACAGAGATTTGTGTCGATCGTTGTTGTGGTATTAGTGTTGATCAACACTGAGGTCTTTATGTCGATCAATGATAAGGTCGGATCACTAATATCAGCTTCTTCCACATTGCTCGGACAGATCCATGATGCTCATCACCTTTATGTGTAATCTCACCTGTCTATTGAGCCCGAATATCTGGCTTCTTAGCGTGAGCGTTCAGTGTTTCACATTCTCTATCTGAATGAACTTAAACATCAGCTCCTTGTCTCGGCCCTTAACCATCATTTCCAGCATATCATCAATCTTCCTTTGCCGATCTGCTGCAGCATCAGTGAGAAATTTGTAGAGGAATGTGCTTTAAATGTCCTCCCAATCTTTTAGAGATCTTGGCTGCAGTCCATTGAACCAGCTAAATGCATTCCAGTGAGAGTCTGTGGGAAAATCTTTGAGAGTATGTGATTTTCAGCTATTCCATGTCCCTCCCTCAATGAGACTAGTTTCTCAAGTTCTTCGATGTGGTCTCTGAGATCTTCGTGAGGAAGTCCCTGAGAGGGCTACTGAGCAAACCAATCATACAATTAACGGCTCATCTTTAAGTAATTCATCTTAGCAAAAGCAGTAACATCAGGGATCACAACACAATGTGCATTAATCAGTTGTCATGTACTGTTGCAAGGATGACCTTCTTCGTCTCGTACCATTCTCATCATACTCAAGTATAAGCACTTCGATTTCCTCTGTCTTCTCGCTAGTGGCGTCGACCAATACCGAGTTGTTGAAGTCGACAGACATCAGAGTGTTGGTATCAATCGACGGCGAGGTGTTTGTCTCGATCGATAATTGTTTCTTTTCACTGTTGATCACTGCTTGGAGGGTGTCGACTGCCCTCTTAGACTTATGGATCGTGCGTGAATCAGTAGAATCCTTCTTTGTAGAGCCCAAAAATCCTCTTCTCATAGCTCATTGTACTAAGATATATGTACCTGAAACAAAAGAAAAGAAGAATAGAGTTAGTAAAACTAAAAATAGAAACCTAGACGGAATCCTACCCCAGTCACATGGTGATCAGGGTCCCCAGGAATGACGCCAAATTTGATGTGTTTAAATTACAACAAAAGAAACTTTCTCAAATAAGAGATAGATTCTCAAATTACCACAAGAGCAACTCTCTCAAATAAGAGATCGATTGTAGTACTTAAGGATCATATCCACGGAGACTCTATATCTCACACAATAGACTTGAGTTTTAGACTACGCAAGGTCAGATAATATATAGAGTAATAAATAATAAAGCAAATGAATCAAGGAGTTTTTTTTTTTGATGGAAGGAAGGGTACTAGACTTAGGGTTTCAGGCAAGTGGACAATAAAGGATATAAGTTAAGGGTATCAATCCTAGAACTCGATATTTAATGTAAAAGACGACCAGCTCTCACTGCAAGTCTAATCTATTGACTCTCGTATGTGAACTCGAAATGACCATCGGTCGATGCTATTGGACTAGCGTCGATCTATGGGTAGTTAAGTCAAGCATTACGGCCTAATTCGATATGTTCACTAAGTTAATTAAACCAGTTTTCGCATGTATCTAACAACCTAGCTCAGGTGGATTCAATTCAGGTAATAGACCATGCTCTTGCCTGCGCCTAACTATCATATGATGATGTTTCTAGTTAATTAATTTAGAAGCAAGCAATAAGAACAATCATGTGAAGGATACAATAAACACCCTAACAATTATATTATTTGGCTAATCCATCAAAACCCTAAAAAACCTAAACCTAGCAGGTGGATCTACTCAGACATGATATTTTTCATTGAAATCATAGATGAATACATATGAAACATAAAGGAATAATAATAAAACCAAATCCAAAGGATTTCCACGAGGAATCTGAAGGAGTTCCTCCTTTCTCTCCTAATCTAAGAGCTATCAATAAAATAAAATTTAGAATAATACTTAGCAGTCAACAAGGGATTAGAAACACAAATACATAGGATTTTAGGTCGTGTATGGGTATTCTGGTAATTTCTCTTCATCTCCTAGATAGCTTCGTCTCGCGAGGCAGACTGACCACTCTTTAGTAAAACGGACATAACTTGTGCTACATGATGCTGATTGATCTCAAACCGGTGGAATTGGAAATATAACTAAAATATATATCTTGTGTCACAATATAGGCTTATTATAAGGGTGGGAAGGTTTCCATCCACAGATAAATATCTGACGCTTCTGTGCAGTTCTGCACCTCTAAAAGCTCCATAATCACCAAGTTCTCCAGAACGTACATGAACCTGAAAACACTTTAAAATATACAACAAACCAATATTATAGATTCTAAAAAGCACATGTACCATGGCCTAAAAGTGGTAAAATCCATGGTATATCTATTAGTTTGGTCGGGACTCGAAAAAAAGATCTTCAAAGAAGGAGACGGTCTCGTCGCCTGTGGGCTTTGAGATGTGGAACGTGTCTTCTCATCTATGGGCGAAGAGACTTGGAGACAGTCTCCTCGGTCGTGGCTTTGAGACGCGGAGCATGTCTCGTCGCCAATGGGCGGCGAGACTGACTTGGAACCGGTCTCGTTGTGGGAACTGAAATTCACACCGTCGATTTCCATAATCAGTGGAAAGCTAAGAATCCCTAACTTTTCCTGAGGTCCTGGATTTCTCCTGAGCCTATGACATGCGATCAAATTATAAATAAAAACGTAAAATAATCAAATACAAATTGCGAATGAAAAGAAAGATCTTATTGAATCAGCTTTGCGTAAGGACGCTGCGATGGTAAAACTGGTTTTAAGAGCTTTGGCTACACGAGCTGTCGGCGTATCCTTAGTTCTAGCACCTAAACCCTTAGCCTTGTTTAAGTCGCAGCTTGATGACAAAAAACGAAATTGCTAAACATATTTCTAAGTCCTAAGTTGCAGAGATTTCTGTGTGTCTGCGTCCCAGTCCCTTTCTTTGTTTACAAAGGTCTTCAAGGCCCACCGTCTTCCCTTTTCTGCTCCCGATTTGAGTTTATCCTTCTGCGAAAATCTTCCTTATCTTTTCGTTTTCCATTATTATCTCAGTACTTTGACAATTATCTTCTTTTCCATTTATGTTCTGTGGATATACAGTAGACTGTCATAATAGTTGGGCTCATTCTCGTCTAAAACCGTAAGTGGACTTTTATCGCGTTATAGACCATTTCGGGCAGTTTTGCGATTTAATCGATTTTTACGATTTCTTTCGGAGAAATCTTCCTTCGTATGATTTCGCGATACTGACTCTGCAAAATAGTAAACTAATCTGTATAGTCAAAGATAACATTGTGTTTAAGTTAATCGTTATCATTTTATACGATTGACTTGGAAGGTTTACGAGAAAACAAGTCTTTGCGATTTTTATAGTGAAAATTCAACAGAAACACCAATCGAGACGGAACAAGAAACAGTCGAGTCGAGATTCAACAGAGAGAGTGATGCAGAGGACAAGGTCTAGTCGACCATGGGCGACTAGACGTTTGCACCCATCTAGTTTCCCATAAGCGACAAGACTTTACTGGGATTCTAATTGCCCATGGGCGACAAGACTTTGCCGAGTGTCTAGTCGCCCATGGGCAATTAGAATCCCAGCAAAGTCTTGTCGCCCATGGGTAATTAGAATCCCAGAACAGTCTTGTCGACCATGGGCGACTAGACGAGACTTGGATGTGAGTCTAGTTGCCCATGGGCAACTAGCCTTGGTGATAAGTCTAGTCGCCCATGTGTGACTAGACTTGATGGTGAGTCTACTCGCCCACGAGCGACTAAACGTTT
Organism: Moricandia arvensis; assembly: GCA_905132765.1. Classification (NCBI taxonomy): domain Eukaryota; kingdom Viridiplantae; phylum Streptophyta; class Magnoliopsida; order Brassicales; family Brassicaceae; genus Moricandia; species Moricandia arvensis. The sequence continues at coordinate 170,296 of CAJHQP010000364.1, forward strand.
CGTGTCTAGTCGCCCATGGGCGACTATACATAAGGTGTGTCTAGTTTTTTATGGGCGGCTAGACCTTGGCACAGATCTTGGTCGCCGTGGGTGGCTAAATGTTGCGGGTCTAATCGCTCACGGGCGACCAGACATGGAAGCGTCTCGATTGTTCCCTCGATTGCCCGTCTTGAAATGTTTACCGGGATGAGATGGGTTAGGCAATGAGGAGTTTAGATGCAAGGATTTCTTGTTTTTTATCAAAAGAGAGCTAAAGTTTTTCCGCGGTAAATTTTAGGCATTGATTTCCGTGGCCATTTTTGACCCCAACAGTTAGCCCACAGCTTGCAAGAATTGCCGAAGCATTCCGGCGAGGTGTTAGATGTGTTAGATAAGTTAGACGGAATCGATGGCTAAAGTCCGAGGACGAATAGTAAGTCATGTTTTTTGTAAGTATGTGGCGCAAGCTTTCAAATTCTTTACTTCCTTAGTCACACAAGAAAACTCCCCAAGGTAGAAAATCTTTTTTTTATTTCTTTTTGACGTGTTTTTATTTGTATCATGGCTTTCAACAACAAAGTTTCCAAGAATTCATTGCCTTCCATTTTCACTCTCGAGAGCTTGGCGTTTGGGGCGACGAGGTCGTTCCAAAAGTCCAGCTTTTGCAACATTTCGTCGATCCTGAGGAGGTGAAGGCGTATTGGGAAGCGAACTGCAGTCTCCCACCTCCACGAACCGACAGGTAGAGTCCTACTATACCAACCTTCACCTTACTTTCCGTAGGGACAAGTGACTCTAGGAGTTCCTTCCTTGCCACCATCAGATATTTTTTTCTAATCCCAGAGGAGGTGGAGTTTCAGATGCAAAACATGGGGAGAGTGCAAACTCCCCGCCTCGTGTGTTTTTTTCATTCTACGAGGCACACCTTATGAAGTGTCGCCTATGGTTTCCCATCCTGGAAGTCATACTTTGGTTCCTGGATCATTATGGCTTGTCGATAAGCCAACTTTCGCCTGGCGGCCTGCAGCACATCGTTGGACTTTTGGTTCTGAGTTAAGAACAAGGAATGGATCTAAATGTCCACTATTTTTCTAGCCTTTCTTTATTCGAAGAGGGTGGGTCGGTCGACCAGATATTGCCTCAAGCCGAGAAATTTTGTAGCAGTGATTTTGTCGTTCAAGTCCAACTTCCATGGTTTGAATAAGCGATACTTCTTTGTCCGAATAAATAATTCTTCCGTTGTGAAAGAAGGAATTCCTTGTTCAGATGAAGAATGAGTCACAAGGGTATTGTGGTTGGATTTTTTGATCGTTTTTGGTTGCTTATTGATACATGACGATCTTTTTGTTTTTAAGTTATTGAACATCTTCCCCGTTTCCTGTGGACACGACTTTCGTTAGGGAAATTCTTTGAGGCGGCCTGTTTCATTGGGGTTAATTTTCTCCGTAGAGATTTCGCATATTGGTCGAGTACCACCACGCTAGAGCTCGGCCTCATATGGTCTTGGAGGCCGAATTGGATCCATTCATGGACCAATACATTCCATTAAAGATTCCCGTTGTGAGGGAGAGGGAGAGATCTCCCAAGAACAATCAAGTTGCTGCCAACGAAGGCGATGTTGCTTTCGATGGGGTGGATGTTCCCTCAGATGAGTGGTATCGCAATCTCCTCGCTGGAGATGGGAGCGTTACTAGTCAGACCCCGCTGCCATCGTCCAGAGTTGGATCCTACCTTGATGAGCATCTCGCCTTTCTTGCGTTCCTTCGGGTCAGCATGAGACCAAAGGAGGACCTGCCAGATTAAGAGCCGTATACAAAAGCATCACGACTCTGCATGAGGGTCAGGTTTTCTCTTTTACTCTGGCCTTGCTTTATTAAATTTCCCTCCAGCGAAAGGTTTCGTTCCGGGCCTTCACGTGATAGACGAGGCCCTTAAGGAGAGCCATCTTGAAGCACAGACGGCTCAGTTCAAAGTTGAGATGGCCTAGAAGGAGAATGCTCATTTTAAGGGTGAGGTTGAGGCATGCCTTCTTTGCGAGAAAGAGTCCAAGCGGGAGAGAGAACGCCTTTTTCGCCGTGAGCATAAAGCTGGTCAAAGACGGTTTACGACCGAATTTGGAGAGTATCTGCGTGCATATAAGTCCTTCGGGAATATCGTGAGTGTCGAGGTTCCGTCGGTGCTCTATGGTGCACCCAGGGAAGCGATTTTGACTTCGAGACCGAAGTGTCGATGATGTCAAGGAATCTGGCCGGCCTTTCCAGCACGGAGTCGATGATCCCTGAAACAAAGAATAATATTTGGGAGCATTTGGCCCCGATCCCCGTTTCTCCAGATTCGAAGGAGTCTTGACCTGCCGCTCCGCGAGACGATGTCAAAGTCGAGCAGCGCATGGACCCATTGAGAGTTAGTGATTACTCGATCAGGAGGTCAATCTCTGAAAATTACGAGCTAGAAACGTGAAGGGTATCCATGCTTTAAGGGAGTGTGTTCCCTAAGTTGTATATATGTTATTGGTTTGGCCAAGTATGGCCGTTTGGAATTGTCAGGAGTGGTCGTTGGTGGCTTTGAATCACTGCCGCTTTGCAGCTTTTCATTTAATAATGTATGTTTCGTTTTTAGTAGTGTAAGAGTAGTTTTATGGATGGTAGAGGAAAAATACGAGTTGTCATCTCGTTTCTAACTCTTTGAACACTCATTACGCGCCTGTTCATTTCAGATGCTAGTATTCAGAAACTTGATTATCGGTTTTTATGAACATACGAATGTAAGCGAAGAGACAAGTTTGGGGATTTTGTATCGGTTAGATAATATGCCTTAAGATGTTTGGGACAAGTGAGCTGGGTTTAGGGCAAGACCTAAGCTTACTTTCGCTTTTTGGGTTTGCTATGACTATTCCAGCTTACCCGTTTAAGGTTTCAACCTCCTTATGTCTTAATATTGAAGTCTACGATAAGTTTGCATGAACGGAAATCGAGCATCTCTCCAAAGACAATTTTGAAGTCGTCTGGAAGTGCTGACAAAAATTTTGGATTTTTTTTATAGCACTATTATCCTTGTGTCGGATGTATGAGGACCAATTATTTGATTGCTGTACTCATCGGGGCCAATCGACGAATGCGATATAAGAGTGAGCGTATGCTCTTATGATTTTGTTGCCAATTTATAGTCACGGACGAACTGTTTTGAGTTTGGCCCTATATTTTTGAAGGTTTTCTCGCAATGTCTCGCTTTTGTTTTTCGGAAAATATGTTTCATGCATAAGGTGATCTTAAGTTGAGAATGGGGTTTAGTGTTTCGGTTTTGAGGTCGTTTTTGACCGTATGTCAGAAAGCCATTTGTGTAGTAGTTTGTTGAGAAGTATTTTTCCGGTCAGAAGTTTCCTTGGTGTATGTTTTTTTGAAATGTTTTGCGGGTTTCGAAGACTTATACGTTGTCTGAATGATGAAGTTCGGAGCATTCGGAGTTTTGATGTATTTTTTGTTTGTGAGATCAAGTACTTCAAGCGATGAAGGAGATTTATTAGACCATTTGGAGTCTTACTGCATTTTCTTATTATCGAAAAAGTTTTTAAAATATCGAGTACAGAAGCAAATGTTTTAAAATGTCGTAATATATGTATATGTAACCATTCATCCCATTTTTGAGAGAGGAGGACAGCTGAACTCTTCTTGCAATGGGTTGCCAACATATCCCTTTCGGGGATTAAGTCATCTCGTAGTTCAGTTTGTGCCGCAAGTGTTTTTACTCGGCGGTTGCTGCTGTGTCGATCGCCTTAGTCACAGTGACTGTTGCTGGATCGGCGACTTCTTCCAGGTTTATTTCCTTCGGTTGGGTTATGGTGTTGGGCTTGGCAGCCTGCTTACTTTATTTGTCGGCAGCCATTGGTCAGGTGCACGATCCTGGATCGTGCTTTTCAGAAGCGTTTTCAGTCGGGGACTGAGTTATCTTCGTGCGTTTGGGTTAACCATAGACGTTGTCGTGATCTGCCTCAGCTTATGTTCGGCCAGGAAGCAGAGTCTTGACTGATTTTGGCATGACCAGATTGCCGCGGTTCCGTTTGGAGTCAGATATTTGATGCCCATGCGATATGTTGACGGGACCGCCTTCATGGAATTTATCCAGGGTGTTACCATAATTATGTTATAGATGGCTGGGTGGTCGACAACCGCAAAATTGACAATTTTTGTGACTTCTTTGGCCATGACCGGGAGTTTGATCGATACTAGAGTAATTGAAGTTTTGCCAAAAAAATTCGTGAGTGGTGTTGGCATTAACGTGACTTCGGATAGATCGACATTCATCCTTCTGATTGTCTCGCGGAAGATAACGGTGGCCTACAAGGAATCTGGTGATCTTGAGATTCTTTATCACGAGATCTATTACGAGTGGATCACAGTGAGGTTTGTCAATTTTGACTGTCTCAAGGTGGGGACTGATATCGTGGCTGGACTGCGATCCTCCGATGATCATGTTTACCCTGCAACAATTATTGCCGTTGCCTTTGTTTTATGCCCTTCGTCCACTTTTTCTGTTTCGCCCGATCGATTTCCTTTAGGAACGTTTTCCGCTGGCGGATTTTGATCGGTCTTTGGCAGACGGTCAGTATCTCGGATGAGGTCTTTATGCTTGTTATCTCTGCATTTTTTCCTGCGAGTAGTTTCAATGTTAGCCTCGCTCCTAGACCTTTGTAGTTCACGGTGGAGTGGCCCCTGGTTTCATGAAACTCGCCGAATGCGTTTTGTTGTAGGTCAAGTTTCAGGTCCATGCGTTTCCCGACGTTATTCCTTGTTTTGACGCGGAGTGGATGGCATAATTGTGCTCTCCTCGGACGTCTTCCCTCTCGTGATGGACATACTTTTCGTTACGAGAGGTTTTCCTTTTCAGTTTCTGCTTTGATGCTGTGTCTTTCGTGGATGTACTCGTTTTTGATGTTTCTGCTAAAGGAATTTCTTCTCTTCTTCATGATGATGTAGTCTGTCGCTTTATGAAGAGCATCTTGGATCTTACACGGTTTTTCGAGAGTTATCCACTTTTTGAATTTTGACTTGTACCAGAGAGTCTTCCTGAGCGCATCGATAGCCACCTTGTCGCTGATTCCGCTAACTCTAGACATGACAATTTTAAAAAAGTTCATGTAGTCACGGAGAGCTTCATCTTCCTTTTGGGACAAACTCCAAAGATCGACTTTGGAGGTCTCCCTATTCATGAACATCGAGTATTGGTTGAGGAATTCTATAGGGAGTTAGCGGAAGCTTCCGATGGAGTTCCGCTTTAAGCGAGAGAACCATTCAAGTGCTGCTCCCTTGAGATGAATGATGAAGAGGCGAAAGTAGCTGGCGTCCTTTGGGCCGTCTCTGAGTTTGGACCTACCCATTGCAATTTGGAAGGTCGGCAAATGCGCTTTTGGGTTGCTTGTTCCATCGTATACTGGGATTTCTATCTTTTCGGGATCCGAAACTCTTGTTTCAGTGATACGAGCAGTAACGGAGTTTTCCGAGCTTTATCAAGGATTCTGTCAATTTCGGGTGCGGCACTGGTGGCGTGGTGAATTTGAGATTTCAAAGCTTTTACCTCCGCGGCTGTTTTTTCGATAAAGTCCCAGAGATCGCACATCTCACTAGGGTCACTGCCAGCAGGTTTTCGAGTTTGCCGGCGTTTTCAGCATATGACTCGAGACTGCTCTTCAGCTAACTTTTACTGCTTTACCCAGAGGATGTTTTCTTCTTCTTCTTCAGTCATGGGTATACTGTATGGAGAGTTATCCTGAGCCGCCCGGCTTCTTGTCCTCCTTGGGTGCACGTCAGCATACTCGTCCGAAAGGTCAGACTGATCGCTTTTTTTCCAAATTGACCCGTTCAACTTTGTCAGGCCCCGTTTCTTGCTCGAGAGGTTAAATGTTTTCCGCGTTCAGCCGAGTTCCGTCAGGGTTTGCTTCATCTTGATTCTGATCAGCCAAAACATTTCGCGCGTTAGTTGACCAATCGTGCAGTTGTGAAGTCGAGTCTTCTTTCGTGGATTTTGGTATTCCACGCGGAAGAACGCCCCTGGTTCTTGCTGTTAGGGTTTTAACCTGTTTGGCGAGAGAACTCGTGAGCTTGTCTTGTTGGGCCGAATTCTTTTCGAGAGTCGCGGACATCTTTTTAATCTCCTCGAACGCTGCGGTGTTTGCATTTGTGTTAACCGCATACACATTCACTGCTGGAGTGGTTTCAACATTGTCGTCGACGGCATTCCCATCGTGAGGTGGTTGATTGTCTGTAACGTCTGTAGAAATATTTGACCAAGAATATTTATGGCTGTGAGTTAGATTGATCTGTTACCCCTCCCCCTCCCTCTAGTGCCAAACTGTGGGAATCGAAATTCACACTGTCGATTTCCGTAATCGGAGGAAAGTTAAGAAACCCAAACTTTCCTTGAGGTCCCGGATTTCTGCTGAACCTACGACAAGTGTTCAAATTATGAATAACAAAACGTAAAATAATCAAATACGATTTGCGAATAAAATGAAAGATCTTATTGAATCGTCCTTGCGAAACAATAGCTGTCAGTGTTTCCCTAGTTCTACACCTAAACCCTAAACCTAGTTGAATTGCAGCTCGATGATATGGCTAATTGCGCTAAATGCTATACTTGCTCTGAGTAAGATTTTTTGTGTCTCCTCTGCATCCTCAGCCTCGAAGCTCTTATATACTCCTCCCAGAGGCGGTTTTCTCTTTCCCCTTCTACCCTCGGTCGAGTTTATCGCTCCGCAGAAATCTTCCTTTTTCCTTTGATCTTCATGATTATCTTTGGAAACTTAACATTTATCTTCCGAAATTGACATTAATCTTCTGAACTTAACAATTATCTCTTCCTGCAAAATTAAAAGATAAACCGTCATAAACATTGTGCTCTATTTCAGGTAAAACCGAGAGTGGGCTTTTAGCCGAGTTTTAGACCTTCTTTGGTCATTTTTCGACTTAAGCGTTTTTACTATTTTATCGAAAGAGCATTTCGGAAACGACGTCGATCCCGAAGAGAGTTATAATCTCTCGTATAGTGCAGACAACTTTAGGTGTTTAGTCAACCGTTGCCGTTTTACACTATATATTTGAATTTTATACTAGGGAACGAGTTCTTAAGGTAAAGTTCCAACGTCAATCTTGATCTAGACGAAACAAAGATGAGTTTGATCCGATTCCGAAGGAGGAAGTTACGAGGATGATATCAAATGGATTGATTGGTCCAACTCACCGAACGGGTGAGTTGGACTGCTTGTTTGACCCAAATCATCCGTTCGGCGAGTTAGATTGGTCCAACTCTCTGAACGGGCGATTTGTTTGTCTTGTTCGACACAACTCATCCAACGAGGGAGTTGGTCATCTTGTTCAAACCAAATTGCCCGTTCGGCGAGTTGGACTGGCCCTACTAGCCGAACGGGCAATTTGGTCATCTTGTTCAATCCAACTCACCCGTTCGGCGAGTTGGACTGGCCCAACTCGCTGAACGGGCAAGTTGGTCATCTTGTTCGATCCAATTCGCCCGTTCGGTGAGTTGGTCGTCTTGTTCGATCCATTTTGCTCGTTCGGCTCACGCTGCCCAACTCGTCTGTTCGGCGAGTTGGGCTGGTCCAACTGGCCGAACGGGCGGGTTTGTCGGCCCACAATGCCAAACTCACCAGTTCGGCGAGTTAGACGTTTTGCTTGGCCAAATTTTTCGTTTGGTGAGTTTGACAATCGATCCTTACAGTCGTTTTGTCGTTTCGATGCACGGGGATCCGTTTATCCGAGGTCTAGAGTAGATTTTCTCGAGGACTTACAGCGCGGACCCTTCTTCCGAGGTCACCCAAAACTTTGCTTCGATTTTCCCGTTATCTTTTTTCGAGATATTATCTCTATTTTTTAGAAAGAGTATATCCCTCGGGAAGTTTTTGACTTTGATTCCGTCATAGCCGATTTTGACCCCGGTAGTTAGCGCCCCCCTAACTTTTTAGAATCCTGATGTTCTTGCGAGCGGTTTAAAATCGTGAGATGTTCTTGCGAGCGGTTTAGAATCGTGATGTTCTTGCGAGCGGTTTAGGCATGTCGGGTAAGTTAGGCAGAATCCAATGTCCAAAAGTCTGAAGGTGAAATATTGAATTCTCTCTTCTGTAAGTATATGGAGAGAGTTTTTAATTTCTTCACTTGCACATTTCCTCAAACTCTTTTTTAAGTGATATAGCCTATTTATTACTAGTTTTAGGCCATGTTATAGGCTCTATTTAGGGTCTACTATGTGTTTCTAGGATATGTTTTGGAGTATTTACAGGTCCAGGAGCGTTTTCGAGATATATGGCGATACATGAAGCTTTTGGAGCATTTAGAGGAGAAGAATCCGTAGCTGAATATTTGAGGAGTCGAAGTACAAGACTGTCGTCGATCGACGACACAACCATGGAGTCGACTGATGATAAAAGACGAAGGTCGATCGATGCTACACACTTGCCGTCGATCGACGTTCAACTCGAAAATTGCCGATTTAAAAGCCGAAGTTAGAGTACAAATGATGAGAATGCCTTGGACGAGTTTCGACCTAAGTTTTAGGGTTTTATATTAATTCTTATGAACTGAGAGCATGCAGAAGTCCAAGTGCATGTTAGACTAACAAAGCTTTATTATAGTTCTAGGTTTTTAGGGGAGAAGATTCAAAACTCCTTAGGGAGATTTGTATTGGAACCCTAATAATTTATCTATGCATTATTTTCAGACTATTGTTCTTTCTTTGATTATGTATTAGTAGTCATCAAGTACATTTAGGTTTGAATGATAGCAATCATGAATTAGCCCAAAAGTAGGATTGTTAGGTTAAGTTAATATCCATCAATTGATTTGTGCTTAATGGTTGCATTCTAGAGTAGCTAACTAGGATCTCGAAAGTAGGACATGGACGACTACGAGAGTAGGTGCTGTGCCATAATAGACTCCATTAAACTAGGCTGTTGGGCGCATGCAAGAACTATTCTAATAGGTCTGGTGGACTTATCAAATCTCGTTCACACTTCCTTATGATTTCACCGTCGATCGACGTCACCTTCTTTAAAAGGGTCAGAATAGTTAATATTTGAGTTCTAGTATATTTACATTTCCGTGTTTCCTATTCCCTAAAATCCATTAGACATGAAACCCTAGATCTAGCATATTTACAATTGCATCTAGTTAGTTTATTAGAATGTTTCCATATTTGCATTATTAGAATATTTTTATATTGCATCTCTGCTTCTTGATAAAGAATATTTTCTTAACTATTTGTTTGCCACCAATATATATATTCACCTAGCTTAATCTTTAGAAATAAGAAATCTATTGTGTGTCATTGCTCTCTGTGGATTTGATCCCTAAGTACTACACCTGATCTCTTTTGGCAAGAGTAATATTTATGTGTTATGACCAGGGTTAGAAACACGCATGTCAAATTTGGCGCCGTTGCCGAGGAGCACTGATCGCCATTAGATTTAATTTCTAGGATTTAGTCTAGGTTTGTTACTACTTTCAAGTTACTAAATTTTTTTTTCCATTGTTTTTCAGGTGCATGCGAAGACACAACAGGAGCAATGAAGAACAATAACTACTATTCTTGACCCCGATAGACTCGAACGTACCATCAGCAAAGAATGACGACAAGCATCGATCGACAACAGCTACACCGCTTTGACCGACACATCTTTACGGACAGCATCGACCGACATCAGAACTCGAACATGGATCGACACTGATCACATAGCACCGGTCTACAGCAACCTACCCTCATCGAACGACAGAAGCAAATGAGCTCAGATGGGTGCAACTTTAAAATTGATTCCGGATGAGAATGGAGACCTGCGTGACCTCAACGGTCATCTCTGTAATGCAGCAAGTCAAAAGATCAAGGATAAATAGAAGCTGGACAGAAGCACCAGCGCAATGCATCGATTGACGATGATTTTTGGTTTGGAGTGAAGAGAGGAAGGCTACAAGAGGGAGGATCCGTTCACACATACATCGATCAACACTAGTTACTAAGAATCGATCGACGAACCCTGTGGAGGTAGCAGAATCAGGAAAATCCTCGAACATCGTTTGACGAATCAACCGTAAAATCGATCGACGATTCCCATCAGAAAAATGGGTTTATTTGCCAAAGATCAAGAATATGACAACTCCAGAGCAGAAGATGGGTACATCAGAGCCTATGATGGTTGATAAAACTGTCGAGGGTCATCCCAGGGAAAAACAGAGGATCATTCTGAAAAATAAAAGTGATCTTGGAAAGTTTGTTGTGCCATGCATGATCAAAGGCCACGAGTTTACCAATGCCCTCTGTGATACTGGATCGTCGGTGAGCATCATACCCAGATCTATGGTGGAAAAGTTGAACCTAAAAATGGAACCTTCCAGCGATTCTTTCATCTTTGTGGATTGCTCCTGAGTAGATTCAGGAGGTATATGTAGAGACCCACTGCAAATTCATGATGTCTTAGTTCCGATAGACTTCCATGTGATGGATATCTAGATCAATTGAAATTCTTCTTTGTTACTTGGAAGAGCTTTCATGGCCATAGTGGGAGCTATCTGCGACATGGGGACAAACAGGTTGTGCCTTTCCTTGACTGATCATAATGTTTATTATGAAATTTTTAAGAATAAAATCGCCCTCACGAAAATGTGTGATGATGCAGAACTTGTGGCCACATGCTTCTGCGATTATGACTTCAATGAAGAGTCAGAGGATGGACCATCGATCATCACCCAGCCAAGAAAATCGATCTACGTGCTTGCAGTTCAACAATCGGTTGACACCCACCCTTTGTTATCAACCGACAATCCTACTCCAGAACCGATCAACAACTGCCAAACTGATGGTTGTTACAACCCAGCCTACCCCGAGTACGACAAAGACTACAGAGAAGAAAAAATAATCAAGTTTCGTGGTATTGCAATGGAAGAGGCCGGTGTTTATCACAGTTCCCATCGACTCGGGAAATCGACATTGATCGACGGTAACCCTACGACCTCGATCGATATTGACCTAGAAGCTGCATCCGTAGTAGATTCAGCTGAAGAACGCAAGAAGGAATATAGTTATCTACAACCAGATGAGATATCAGATGCGAACCAGATCACGAACTTGGACCAGAAGATACAGATATTGGTAATCTTAAACCAGATGAGTTCGGATTTCCAGAGACCCAGAGGGACGTGCACGGGCTCTTTATGGAAGAATCCTACATTTATCCAAGGAGGACGTAGTAGATGCCTTTTTTATGGCTAATGGATTGAGTACTTTATTTGGACATCAGCAACATCCATCGATCGACGCTAATCTTCCTGCATCGATCGACAATGAGGAGCAGAAGAGGGAGCTGATCCGTAATGTTCCATACACTCCCAAGCATCCTAGAACGATCAACGGCAACCATCGCGTATCGATTGACAGAGCCTTTCCGGAGGTACACAAATTTCGTCCTTCCAATGCCCATAATTCAAGGAGTACACCATCAATCGATGGGATCAAACCATCATCGATCAACTTGCGTTTCGAGCAAGGTACGAGAGATTTTGATGCTGAGGGCAACATACTTATCTGCTGGGAAAAGAAAGATGATGGCATCTAAAGAGAAGAGAATGGTAATAAACGAGCTACAGACGAAATAATGTGCAAGCTGAAGACATCAGAGCAGTTCTAGAAAGAGGTAATTTGTTTGAGCAAAGCTACATATGTTTACCAGAACATGCAGCAAAGATCGATCAACAGACATACAGCAGAGAATAGATTGATAATATTTTGCATGAGATCTAAAGATCTCAAGAGATGTCACTGGATGATTTCTACAAGAGGTTGGATGATGTCTACTATCCTATAGACAACTGCCTCACTAGTTTGACTGTACGCATGGATGAGATAAAGCAAGATTTGGATATTGTTTAGAGAGAGCATGTGATTGGGGCAGATGAACTGGCATCGATCAACGGCAGGATCATGCCATCGATCGACACTGAAGACAACGGATAGAAGACAACAGCAGAAATACCATTGTAAGATAGGTTCGATAAGATTGCTTTTTCTCAGAGCCTGATGAAGGAAGATATTTCTCTGCAATTGGAGGATATATCCGAGCCTATAGCCGCCAGACTTAGAATACTAGAGTGAAGTATTGAGAAACTACAAGGAAGAATGCATTCAATGGAGTTTGCTAGAGCAGTTACAAGGAATGAGAAAACCAAAGGAGATTAGTCAATTTAGAGCTTCAATGGTACATGGTTTCAGAAGAGCAAAGAAGATGTAGACGCTTGTTTTCCAAGTGTTGATCCAACTCCATACTAGTCAGAAAGTTCACAACGTCGAGATTAAAACTATAACCAAGCGCTAAGTGGGAGGAAACCCACTATTTAGTAAGTCTTTATTTTCATTTTGCTTATACTACTATTTCTTTTGAATTTTACTTTGTTTTGTAGACTGTTTGAGTCAACCATCGATCGACACCATAGAGGCACCATCAGTAGACATTGGATCGCGACCATCGAGTTTTCTACTTACACTATTTACTTATGATTTAATTTTTCCTAACCAATCCGGGAGGGATTGCACTGGGGACAGTGCAATTTAAGTCTGGGGGAGGTTCACTGATGCTATTTGATTTGTTTTGAGCTTTATTTACTATATATATATACATAAGTTTTTGAAAAAGTTTTATTGAGTCAAGAAGGGAACTATTATCAAGATTTATTATTGACTAAGAAAACTTTAGCACCATTTTTAGAAGGTTTTTTGTAGAGATTACTAGAGATACCAAAGTGGATCATCCTGCCACTATATCACACTTGCTTAGAAAGTTTGAAGGAACCAAAGCTTATTTCCAACACTAATCTTGACATTTTTTGCTTGCTTTGAGCCTTGGTATACAGTGGACTGGATTCCTTATGGAAGTATGTAGGTACAAGTCATTGCACCTTTGGTTTCCTTCTCTCTTTCTCTTCAGCATCTACCTAATAGCTTAAAAGATTGAGATAACTTCCCGATATGCAGAGGGAAAGGTACATTACCTATGACCCCACTATTATAATTAGGAGGAACGATCACACATTGTTGGACGTGAGGGGTAGGTACATTACCGAAGACCCACTATTCACCAACAACTTTCCCCAAAAAGCAAACGAAAAAGAAAAGTAAAGAAAAAGAAAAGGAAAATCGAAAATGAGATGGCAAGATGGACCGTATCATCACCAATGTCAATTAAGTTTGAGATCTAAAAGATTCAGAGAGAAAAAGGGGAAGAAAGGAACCAAGAGAAGTCTTTGTGCCAAGTTTTTCAGATATTTGCAAAGGTAGAGTCCATGTGTCCTTTGATCGATACTCCCAAGGTAAAGCCTACACTTTTATTTTATGCAAAGAAATGAAATCAATAGAGGGGTGAGTAAGACTATTATTTGCTAAGTTGTTGGTAGACTTGATTTTGTTGCTATACTAGGATAGGGTATACAAAGTTTCTCTATGATTGACTTGGTATGATGTGGTTGCAACAAAGTAAGGTGAAAATTATTCTTAGACATTATGTGAATCTCCGCCTTTCAAAACCTCTTTCACACGCTTCGTTTTCTTAAGGACAAGCAAAAAGTTAAGTCTGGGGGAGTTGATATAGCCTATTTATTACCAGTTTCAGGCCATGTTATCGGCTCTATTTAGGGTGTATTATGTGTGTCTAGGATATGTTTTGGAGTATTTACAGGTCCAGGAACGTTTGGGAGCTATATAGAGATACTTGGAGGGTTTGGAGCATTTAGAGGAGAAGAATCCGTAGCTGACTATTTGAGGAGTCAAAGTACAAGACTATCGTCGATCGACGACACAACCTTGGAGGCGACCGATGATAAAATACCAAGGTCGATCGATGCTACACCCTTGATCAACATCTAATTCGCAGACAGCTGATTTAAAATCCCAAGTTAGAAGACAAATGACGAGAATGCCCTGGACGAGTTTTGATCTTCTTACTACCAGGCCACCGTGGGAGCTATCTGCGACATGAGGAAAAACAGGTTGTGCCTTTCCTTGATTAATCATAATGTTTATTATGAAATTTATAAGAATAAACCTGCCCTCCCGAAAATGTGTGATGATGCAGAACTTGTAGCCACATGCTTCTGCGATTATGACTTCAATGAAAAGTCAGAGGATGGAGCATTCATCTACACCCAACCTAGACAATCGATCGACGCACTTGCAGTTCAGCAATCAGTCGATGCCAACCATTTGTTATCAATCAACAATCCTACTGCAGAACCGATCAAAAATTGGCACATTGATGGTGGTTACAACCCAGCCTACCCCGAGTACAACGAAGATTACACAAAAGAAGAGATAATCGAGTATCATGGTATTTCTATGGAAGAGGCTGGTGTTTATCACATTTCCCATCGATTCGGGAAATCGCATCAATCAACGGCAACCCTACGCTATCGATCGACACTTCTCTAGAAACAACATCCGAAGTAGATTCAGCTACAGAACGCAAGAAGGATTATAGTTATCTACAACCAGAAGAGCTTGGTATCATGAGAGATCCAGACGGTCACGTAATAGCTATGGATGGCAGACTACTAAATGTCACAAAGGAAGATATAGAAGATATTCTTGCCATGGCTAATGGAGCAGGAAACCTTTTCGCGCAACAATCTTGTTATCGAGTATCGATCGACAACTGACATACACCATCGACACACGTCCAGCATGCCAAGAGTACGATGAAGCTTACAGAGGGGAAGAGCAAATTAAATATAGCGGCCTAGCATCAGAAGACGCTGGCTGGATGATGAACGCGAGAGCGGATAATCAAGCATCGATCAACGGCTACTCCTGGATATCAAACAACATCAGCGCGAACCAGAACACGAAATTGGAGACCTGCATGACCTCAACGGTCATCTCCGTAATGCAGCAAGTCAAAAGATCAAGGAGAAAATAGAAGCTGGACAGAAGCACCAGCGCAATGCATCGATTGACGATGAATTTTGGTTAGGAGTGAAGAGAGAAAGGCTACAAGAGGGAGGATCCGTTCGCACATACATCTTTCAACGGACCCTGTGGAGTTAGAAAAATCAGGAAAATCTTTGAACATCGTTTGACGAATCAATCGTAGAATCGATCGACGATTCCCATCATAAATGGGTTTATTTGCCAAAGATCACGAATATGACAACTCCAGAGCAAAAGATGGGTACTTCAGAGCCTATGATGGTTGATAAATCTGTCGAGGGTCATCCCAGGGAAAAACAGAGGATCATTCTGAAGAAGAAAAGTGATCCTGGTAAGTTTGTGCTGCCATGCATGATCAAAGGCCACGAGTTTCCCAATTCCCTCTGTGATACTGGATCGTCGGTGAGCATCATACCCAGAGCTATGGCGGAAAAGTTATACCTAAAAATGGAACCTTCCAGCGATTCTTTCATCTTTGTGGATTGCTCCTGAGTAGATTCAGGAGGTATTTGTAGAGACCCACTGCAAATTCAGGATGTCTTAGTCCCGATAGACTTCCATGTGATGGATATCTAGATCAATTGGAATTCTCTTTTGTTACTTGGAAGAGCTTTCATGGACACCGTGGGAGCTATCTGCGACAAGGGGACAAACAGGTTGTGCCTTTCCTTGATTGATCATAATGTTTATTATAAAATTTATAAGAATAAACCTGCCCTCACGAAAATGTGTGATAATGCAGAACTTGTGGCCACATGCTTCTGCGGTTATGACTTCAATGAAGAGTCTGAGGATGGAGCATCGATCGACACCCAGCCCAGAAAATCGATCGACGTGCCTGCAGTTCAACAATCGGTCGACACCCACCCTTTGTTATCAACAGAAAATCCTACTCAGAACCGACCAACAACTGCCAAACTGATCGTGGTTACAACCCAGCCTACCCTGATTACGACAAAGACTATAGAGAAGAAGAGATAATCGAGTACCGTGGTATTGCATTGGAAGAGGCTGGTGTTTATCACATTTCCCATCGAATCGGGAAATCGACATTGATCGACAGTAACCCTACGACATCGATCGATACTGACCTAGAAGTATCATCCGTAGTAGATTAAGCTGAAAAACGCAAGAAGGAATATAGGTATCTACAACCAGATGAGTTCGGTATCCTGAGAGATCCAGAAGGTCACGCAAGAGCTATGGATGGCAGACTACTAAATGTTACAAAGGAAGATAAAGCATCTATCATGTGTGTCTAGGATATGTTTGAGGGTATTTACAGGTCCAGGAACGTTTTAGAGATATATGGAGATACTTGGAGCTTTTGGAGCATTTAGCGGAGAAGAATCCGTAGCTGACTATTTGAGGAGTCGAAGGACAAGACTGTCATCGATCGACTACGGATCCTTGGAGTCGGCGGATTATAAAAGACCAAAGTCGATCATTGCTGCACACTTGCCATCGATCGACAGCCAACTCGCAGACAACTGATTGAAAACCCCAAGTTTAGAAGACAAAAGATAAGAATGACCTAGACGAGTTTTGACCTAGGTTTTAGGGTTTTTATATTTAAAACTTAAATATTGAGAGTATGCATGGTGTGCATGTTAGACTAAGAATTTTTTAACTATAGTTATAGGTTTTTGGGGGAGAACATTCATAACTCCTTAGGGAGATTTGTATTGGAACCCCAATATTTTATCTATGCATTCTATCCAGACTATTGTTCTTTCTTTGATTAAGTCTGAGTAGTCATCAACTAGATTTAGGGTTCCATGATAACAATCATGGATTAACCCAAAAGTAGGATTGCTAGTTAAGTTAATATCCGTCAATTGAGTTGTGCTAAATGCTTGCATTCTAGAGTATCTAACTAGGATCTCGAAAGTAGGACATGGACGACTAGGAGTGTAGGTTTTCTGCCAGAATAGACTCCACTATTAGATGCATGCAAGAGCTGGTCTAAACGGTCTGCTGGACTTATCAAATCTCGTTCACACTTCCTTCAGATTTTACCGTCTATCGACACAAGAGTTGGAGTTAAAAGGGTCAAAATAGTTAATATTGAGTTCTAGTATATTTACATATATGTGCTTCCTATCCACTATAAACCATTAGGCTTGAAACCCTAGATCTAGCATATTTACATTTGTATCATGTTAGTTTATTTGAATATTTTCATATTTCCATTATTAGAATTTTTCCATATTTGCATTATTAGCATATTTCCATATTGCATCTCTACTTCTTGAAAAGAAATGTTTCCTTAACTAATTGTTTGCCACCAATGTATATATTCACTTTGCTTAATCTTTAGAAATAAGAAACCTAGTGTGTGCCTTTGCTCTTTGTGGATTCGATCCCTAAGTACTACACCTTATCTCTTTTGGCAAGAGTACTATTTGTGTCTTAAGACTAGGGTTAATTTGATAGTTATTTTTTAGAATATTTATACCCTGCTAGAACAATAAAAACATGCATGTCAAATTTGGTGCCGTTGTCGGGGAGCATTGATCGCCATTAGATTTAATTTCTAAGATTTAGTCTAGGTTTGTTACTACTTTCAAGTTACTAAATTTTTCTTTTCCTTTGTTTTCCTGTGCATGCAAATACACACTAGGATCAATAAAGGACAAGAACGACTATTCTCTGACCCCGATAAACTCGAACGTACGATCCGCAAAGAAAGGCGACAAGCATCGATCGACAGCACCAACATCGCGTCGACCGGCACTTCTTCACGGACAGCATCGACCGAAATCAGAACTCGAGCATCGACCGACACTGATCACATAGAAACGATCGACAGAAGCTTACCCGCATCGATCGACAGAAGCAGACGAGTTCAGATTGTTGCGACTTTAATATTGGTTCGAGATGACGATGTGATGAAACCCTTCCCACGGACTACACACTCTGAGGCTGGTGGTTTGGATAGTCTTGGACCAGAATGGCCAAGTGATGGAAGTGTAGGATACACAAAGGGATGCGGAAGGCCCTTTGTGCTGGTTTTCTCTTCAGCCATGAGCGTTGGCTCACAATTGGCTAAGAGAGGTTGCATCGGAGATCCCTCTCCTAACAACCCAATACAATGTTCATCAGGAACAAGGGATTCAACAAGATTAAAGAGAATGGTTTTTATTAAAAATGCTGAATGATTATTACTCAGGACGTGAAGCCCTTTATATAGTCTTACAATGTGTGAAAAACTAGAAAGAAAGTTAAAAACTAGGCAAAGACTTTGTGTAAAAACTAGAATTATCGAAAACAGCAATGAAGACTAAGACTATTGACCAGAAATGAGTTCTCCTTTGAATGACCCTTGGCATGACACGACCAGGACTTTCTTGCTGACTCTCTCTTGGTATTCTTGATGAGAAAAAGGCCAGAAAGCTCTGATAATAAGGCTGGTTGATTTTTTCATGAAGCAGACCCATAATAAACTTGTTATGAACTTCCCATGGGCTGCAACACTTCTTCTTGGGCCACTTGATCCAAAACAGCTTAAAATGGGTTCTTGAACTTGAAAGTCGTGGCTGGACCATCAGCAAGAGAGTTTGAATCCTTATCTTGGGCTTGGCTGCATAAAATGGCCTTGTCCATTTTGATCATTAGGCCGCATTTCAGCTCAGTCCAAACCAGCTCTAGTGTCCCTCTTTTTAGCTCAGCTTCAGCTCCTGGATCAGTGTCACTCCCGCTCACTTGATTATTCAGCTCATCATCACTCTTTTAAGCTGGTTTAGCTCGTCCTCAGTCTTGTTTTCAGCTGGTTTTCAACTCATCCAAGGTTGCATAGCTCCTCACGTTGTAAAACTTCATGGATCATACCAATAAGGCTCATAAACAACCCATTAAGCCAAGCTATGATCAGTTTCTTAGCTGGTTCGTGCCTTTCTCTACTTTCCTTAACATAGATGCTGCTCAGGGTTACATCATCCCCTCCTCCTTTAAGAGGATTTGTCCTCAAATCCGAACCTCCTAGGATGACAGAACCGACCTTGTCTTGCTTCCAATGTGTCGTTACTTCAACCAAGATGTTGCTTTTGCTCCTGTGCACACACGCCTCTATTCCTGGCTCAAATATGAAGTGTTATAGCCCCTTGACATGTCTCAAATTCTCCACGAGGATATGCTTGATCCAAATAATTGGTTTGATCTAAAACTCACAAACAAATGGTTCATGAAATACACCTGAACTGCAAACCATTGTGTTCTTCTTCTCATGAGCAGCTTCTGATCCAATACCAACCACTTATTCATCCATGTCTTGGACAGGCCAGAGATTACTCACGGCCTTTGAACCTTCCTCTTGATGCAGCTGGTTGAACAAACAATCTTTCTGGTCAAGATTAACCAGTTTCGGTTCAGTTTCTCTAATCTCTTGAGTAGTAGTAACTGAGGTTAGCTGAGTGGCTGTCTCCTTTTGTTGATCCACCTCCTGGAACAGACACTTCCATTTCTCCAAGTTCTGTAGCCTTCCCTCTTCTATGGTTGCATTAATATGCACAAAAATATTTGTTGATTCTGGTTCAGCAACTTTGATCTCTTGAATGGTAGTGAATGCTCCTTGCTTCTCTGGTTTTACTGATAATTGTGTGGCTGGTGATGGACGAGGGGATGTGATATCTTGATGGATCTTCTCCTTAAAAGCACACAGCCATCTCTCCAAGCCATCATTTTGTTTCTTTTCAGATCTGGCCGATGGAGTCGCTATGATCGGATTAGATATAGGCTTTTGTTCTGCCTTCTTTGATCTGCTTTGCTTTACTCCTTGTTGAGATGCCCTGATGTTGCTGGATTTTTCTTTTCTGGATGGACTAGGTCGTGCCCAAAATGAATCAGATGGACTTTGCAATTTCTTCAAATCAATTTGACGATAACTCTTGGCTACAAACCTTTCCGTCATTACTGTGTTCATTTCAAACCAACACCCAACCTGTGGCTCTCCAGTGTGTCTCCTAGTGTTAGCAACCTGATTCCACCAGTCAAGGGCATACACACACAACCGAGTAACTGCAACACAAAACCGCTTCTCTGCTGTGTAGTTATGGCAGCCAAAGATTGTCTCCATCTATCTTTCCCAGTTGTTGTATGAATCTGGATCAAACTCTCCATGGAAGGATGGAACCTTTTTCTTTCCTCTCAGTGACTCTCTTGTTGCTTTGCGTTCAGCCTTCACTTCATGGTCTCTCTCCATTCCAAAAGACACATATGATTGTCTAGAAGACGAAGAGTTAAGAATGGCTGGCTGTGAAGAACTCTGAACCTCAGAGTGGCTCTGATACCACTTGATGAAAACCTGGCCAAGCTTTTGATGACTTGGTTTGGATTCTTCGAAGACCTTTCACTCCAAAGTGGTAATGGGATAATCCTAGACCTCTTGGACTCGTGTAGACCCAACAAAAGGTATGTGAAACCTGATGCCTGATCCTAGCAACGCTTCAAAGAAGATAGGTGGTGGAACCTCCGAGAGATGATTAGTGTAGAACCAATGAAGAGTGTAAGAACTCGACACCTTAACTATTTATACACCTCTTAGCACAATTTGGTGGTAGAATTGCTACACAAGAGCTTGCGGAATAACTCCTGATACACCTTTGATCTTCAGCTTCACTAAGAGATCGAAATGTTCCAAAGGAACAAAGAGAATCACTCTCAAAACACTAGGTTTTAATCTCAAAACAAGTCTCCTTTATTCAGTGGCAACTTAGGCCTTTATATAGGAGTTTACAGAGTGACAAACTCTAAAAAGAAGTTGGAAAGACTAAGAAAACAAAGTTGAAACCAAGGCATAGAAAACATAAACAAAGACTTGACTAAAAATGTGTTTTGACTGAAAACTTGGACTGCCCCTTGGCCTCCCACGACCTTGACTTCTCCTGTTGCTCTCTTGGTCTTATCTTGATGAAAAATGGACTAATTCATCACTGATATAAGGCCTGGTCGAAATCCATTTGCAGCAAAACAAAGTAACTTCTTTTGTATCTTTCTTTCGGCCCAAACCAAACCACAAAAGGCCCACTGATCCAAAAACATATTCCTTACTTTCTCTGAGTATTTTAGCCCATGAACATGTCTTAGTACTGTTATAAGGTGGGCTTGGATCATCAGGAACAAGGTTGGTCGAATATAGTTCCTCGGGTGGCCGAACCAGCTCGGAAGAAAGAACTAGTGTGCTCAGCTCGTCCAAGTGAGTGTCAGTCCAGCTTACTGAAGTATTCAGCTCATCCAGATCAACTTGGGTCATGTGGGTGAGTGGGTATTGGTTAGATGATGGTTCTTGGCCTTCTTTGGCCGGAGATGAGCCAAAATAGCCCAAAGGGTTTTGGTCATTAGGCCGCGTTTTAGCCTGGCCAGAATCAGCTAGAGTGTCACTCCAAATCAGCTCATCTTCAGCTGGATCAGTGTCAGTGAGCTGGTTCAGCTCATTTAGCTCCTTTGGATTAGTGACACTTAGCTCGCCCAGCTTGCCTTGAGTGCTTAGCTTGCCAATACTCACTTTCACTGGTTTCACACTCTTTTGAGCTTGCTTCTTATGTTAAAGTTCAACATCTTGTTCCTGTAAACATTTAACAAACTAGTTAAAGGTAACAAGATCTCAGAAGGGTTTCTCTCAAAGTGTTTGTCTCTCTCTCTCTCAATTGATTCTCTAGTGACTTCTCCAAGTTCCAAGGGAACTAACAATCAATCTCAGTGCCAAACCAAAGAACCAAATGGTAAATCAGAAGGAGAAGTAGATAGAAAGATTGCAAGATTTTATTTTGCAAGAGGCTTTACCACCAGAGGCTGGATTTCTCTTCAACCTAGTCGGATTTCTCTTCGACTTTTTTTTTCTTTTGTTCCTTATTTTTCTTTTGTTTTTTTTTCTTTTTTTTTCTTTTTTTTTCCCTCTTTTTTTTTAAATTATCTGGTTGGCCCCCTTGCAGTACAACAGATAGGAAGAAAAGATGTGTTTAAGAAATGGTGGAAAGATGAGAAGATGAAATGATAGAATTACCGGGCTTGGGAGTGTTGCTCCAATACCACTTGATGAAACCCTTCCCACGGACTACACACTCTGAGGCTGGTGGTTTGGATAGTCTTGGACCAGAATGGCCAAGTGATGGACGTGTAGGATACACCAAGGGATACGGAAGGCCCTTTGTGCTGGTTTTCTCTTCAGCCATGATCGTTGGCTCACAATTGGCTAAGAGAGGTTGCATCGGAGATCCCTCTCCTAACAACCCAATACAATGTTCATCAGGAACAAGGGATTCAACAAGATTAAAGAGAATGGTTTTTATTAAAAATGCTGAATGATTATTACTCAGGATGTGAAGCCCTTTATATAGTCTTACAATGTGTGAAAAACTAGAGAGAAAGTAGAAAACTAGGCAAAGACTTTGTGTAAAAACTAGAATTATCGAAAACAGCAATGAAGACTAAGACTATTGACCAGAAATGAGTTCTCCTTTGAATGACCCTTGGCATGACACGACCAGGACTTTCTTGCTGACTCTCTCTTGGTATTCTTGATGAGAAAAAGGCCAGAAAGGTCTGATAATAATGCTGGTCGATTTTTTCATGAAGCAGGCCCATAATAAACTTGTTATGAACTTCCCATGGGCTGCAACACTTCTTCTTGGGCCACTTGATCCAAAATAGCTTATAATGGGTTCTTGGACTTGAAAGTCTTGGCTGGACCATCAGCAAGAGAGTTTGGATCCTTATCTTGGGCTTGGTTGCATAAAATGGCCTGGTCCATTTTGATCATTAGGCCGCATTTCAGCTCAGTCCAAACCAGCTCTAGTGTCCCTCTTTTTAGCTCAGCATCAGCTCCTGGATCAGTGTCACTCCCGCTCACTTGATTATTCAGCTCATCATCACTCTTTTAAGCTGGTTTAGCTCATCCTTAGTCTTGTTTTCAGCTGGTTTTCAACTCATCCAAGGTTGCATAGCTCCTCACGATCTAAAACTTCATGGATCATACCAATAAGGCTCATAAACAGCCCATTAAGCCAAGCTATGATCAGTTGCTTAGCGGGTTCGTGCCTTGCTCTACTTTCCTTAACATAGCTGCTGCTCAGGGTTACATCAGGATGGGAACCTGCATGACCAAGACGGTCATCTACGTTATGCAGTAGGTCAAAATATAGACGATCAAGGGACCATAATCCCTGATACAGAAGCAGAAGCAGACGCTGCAGCATCTCAACCTGAAGCTAACGCCCAAGAATCTCAGAGACCACTGGCTGACTACAACGGTCCAGACATTTTCAACGCCAGCAGATCAGCCATCCGCCCTTCAGCTTTTCAGAGGAAAGATTTTGAAATCAAGCCCGCCTTCTCCGGACTTGTAGCACAGACACCTTACCATGGGTTACGACATGCGCACCCTATGGATCATCTGGAGCGATTTGCGGATCTAGTTACTGTTATCAAATCCAATGGAGTCCCAAAGGACTATCTCTTTTATAAGCTCTTCAAGTACTCACTTGCTGGAGAATCTTCATATTGGCTTAAGCAGTTACCACCGGGATCCCTGACATCCTGGAACGACATCAAGAAAGCTTTCGTGCGTAACTTCTTTGATGACGCAAGAGCAGAAGATCTGAATAGCAAGATTACTACATTTTCACAAGAACCCTCAGAATCTTTCAGAAACTCCTGGATGAGATTCAAATCATACCAAAGAGATTGTCCACACCGTAGGTTCAACAACGTTCAACTTCTCCGCACTTTCTTTAGAGGTGTTGATTGAAATATTAGATGGCTTTGGACACAACTAGTGAGGGAAATTTCAGCACTAGGAACTATGAAGAAGCTA
Source organism: Moricandia arvensis (assembly GCA_905132765.1). NCBI lineage: Eukaryota > Viridiplantae > Streptophyta > Magnoliopsida > Brassicales > Brassicaceae > Moricandia > Moricandia arvensis. Next base: position 194,051 of record CAJHQP010000364.1, read on the forward strand.
CAAGGTTGATTGACAATCTGGCTTCCAGCAGCAGAACCAAAGAACACGTACTTTTTATGAAAGAAGACAACTCCAACTATGAGCAAGGATCAAATTAAAGTGTTCAAGGCAAAATTAGACAGTGTTCAGAAATTCTTTAGGAAGCAAGTCACTTTTGCAGAAGTAGAAGCAATAGAGTCTGGATATGATGAGATTGAAAAAGAAAATGTGAACTACATTGATGGGAATGGTTTCCAGAGACAAGGGAATCTTGATTTCAACATGAACTCCTATGGGAATGGTCAAAGGAGTAACTTTAGTCAGGGTTCATAGCGAAAGACCTTCAATAACAACAAAACTTATGGATCTTGTTACTACCATAATCCTCCTCGAGAGACTCAAAAAAGAAAGATTGAAGAAATGGTTGACATAGTTTTAGAGGAACAGCATAAGATAACTGTGGATTTCAATGGGAAGTTAGATGGGCTGTACCTAAACCTCAACAACAAGTTCGAAAATCTCAACGCCATGTGAAGAAGCTGGAGAATCAAGTGCTGTAAACAAGTGAAACTATTAGGGGACATGAGAGCCTGATCAAGGAGAAAGTTGAGGCTAAACAGAAGCAACATGTCAATGCATTGATTGATGATGATTTTTGGCAGGAGGTTAAGAGGGAAAGGCTCCAAGAAGGAGATTTCCGTGTTGAAAGTTCGATATCATTCGGCAGTTCGCATTGGTATCGATCGACACCAGACAACGAGCATCGATCGAAAGCGAATCCTGCAGCATCAGTAGCTGCGTGTTAATCGACAAACATGGATCGACACCTACATGAGAAAATCGACCGACAAAGAGATAGAGGAATCTATCGACAATGTGACCTGAGCATTGATCGACATATGAGAAAACCGGTTTGACTGCCAAGCATTGCTGTAAATTTGATTGTGCGTCCAACCAGAACAGTTTCAGAACAGAATACTGACACATATGAAAGTATGGATCTTGATAGAGAAGATGAGGGACACACAGGAGAAAGCAAAAGATCCCCAAACATCTACGCAGAGAAGCAAATGAAAAAAGAGATGGATAGCTTTACCAAAAGAGTTTTCAAAATTCCTTTAGATACTCCTTTTGATGAAGCTTATTATACTAACAGATTGTGGATGTTCTTCAGGGAAACAAGGGCGACAGACGGTGATTTAGAGCTCATGTTCAATCATCTCAGAGAAAAAATGAAACATAGGACATGTCTTAAAAAGAAAAGTGATCCTGGGAAGTTTGTGATTCCATACTTTATAAAGGACAATGAATGCCCCAATGCCCTCTGTGACACTGGATCATCAGTGAGCATTATGCCAATAACTATAGTAGAGGAGCTGAACCTGAAAATGGAACCCTCCGGTGATTTCTTCAGATTTGTAGACTGCTCTAAAGTGAACTTAGGAGGGATGGTAAAAGATGTTCCAGTGCAAATTAACAACACCATAGTTCCAGTAGACTTCCACGTGATGACATCACGATAGATTGGAACTCTGCACTACTACTTGGGAGAGCATTCATGGCTACCGTGGGAGCTATCTGCGATAAGAAATTAAACATGTTGTATCTATCTCTAATTTATCAAAATATTTTCTATGAACCTGTAAAGAATAAGAACAAGGCTTCTTTGATCTGCTTTGCTTTACTCCTTGTTGAGATGCCCTGATGTTGCTGGATTTTTCTTTTCTGGATGGACTAGGTCGTGCCCAAAATGAATCAGATGGACTTTGAAATTTCTTCAAATCAATTTGACCATAACTCTTGGCTACAAACCTTTCCTTCATTATTGTGTTCATTTCAAACCAACACCCAACCTGTGGCTCTCCAGTGTGTCTCCTAGTGTTAGCAACCTGATTCCACCAGTCAAGGGCATACACACACAACCGAGTAACTGCAACACAAAACCGCTTCTCTGCTGTGTAGTTATGGCAGCCAAAGATTGTCTCCATCTCTCTTTCCCAGTTGTTGTATGAATCTGGATCAAACTCTCCATGGAAGGATGGAACCTTTTTCTTTCCTCTCAGTGACTCTCTTGTTGCTTTGCGTTCAGCCTTCAATTCATGGTCTCTCTCCATTCCAAAAGACACATATGATTGTCTAGAAGACGAAGAGTTAAGAATGGCTGGCTGTGAAGAACTCTGAACCTCAGAGTGGCTCTGATACCACTTGATGAAAACCTGGCCAAGCTTTTGATGACTTGGTTTGGATTCTTCGAAGACCTTTCACTCCAAAGTGGTAATGGGATAATCCTAGACCTCTTGGACTCGTGTAGACCCAACAAAAGGTATGTGAAACCTGATGCCTGATCCTAGCAACGCTTCAAAGAAGATAGGTGGTGGAACCTCCGAGAGATGATTAGTGTAGAACCAATGAAGAGTGTAAGAACTCGACACCTTAACTATTTATACACCTCTTAGCACAATTTGGTGGTAGAATTGCTACACAAGAGCTTGCGGAATAACTCCTGATACACCTTTGATCTTCAGCTTCACTAAGAGATCGAAATGTTCCAAAGGAACAAAGAGAATCACTCTCAAAACACTAGGTTTTAATCTCAAAACAAGTCTCCTTTATTCAGTGGCAACTTAGGCCTTTATATAGGAGTTTACAGAGTGACAAACTCTAAAAAGAAGTTGGAAAGACTAAGAAAACAAAGTTGAAACCAAGGCATAGAAAACATAAACAAAGACTTGACTAAAAATGTGTTTTGACTGAAAACTTGGACTGCCCCTTGGCCTCCCACGACCTTGACTTCTCCTGTTGCTCTCTTGGTCTTATCTTGATGAAAAATGGACTAATTCATCACTGATATAAGGCCTGGTCGAAATCCATTTGCAGCAAAACAAAGTAACTTCTTTTGTATCTTTCTTTCGGCCCAAACCAAACCACAAAAGGCCCACTGATCCAAAAACATATTCCTTACTTTCTCTGAGTATTTTAGCCCATGAACATGTCTTAGTACTGTTATAAGGTGGGCTTGGATCATCAGGAACAAGGTTGGTCGAATATAGTTCCTCGGGTGGCCGAACCAGCTCGGAAGAAAGAACTAGTGTGCTCAGCTCGTCCAAGTGAGTGTCAGTCCAGCTTACTGAAGTATTCAGCTCATCCAGATCAACTTGGGTCATGTGGGTGAGTGGGTATTGGTTAGATGATGGTTCTTGGCCTTCTTTGGCCGGAGATGAGCCAAAATAGCCCAAAGGGTTTTGGTCATTAGGCCGCGTTTTAGCCTGGCCAGAATCAGCTAGAGTGTCACTCCAAATCAGCTCATCTTCAGCTGGATCAGTGTCAGTGAGCTGGTTCAGCTCATTTAGCTCCTTTGGATTAGTGACACTTAGCTCGCCCAGCTTGCCTTGAGTGCTTAGCTTGCCAATACTCGCTTTCACTGGTTTCACACTCTTTTGAGCTTGCTTCTTATGTTAAAGTTCAACATCTTGTTCCTGTAAACATTTAACAAACTAGTTAAAGGTAACAAGATCTCAGAAGGGTTTCTCTCAAAGTGTTTGGCCCCCTTGCAGTACAACAGATAGGAAGAAAAGATGTGTTTAAGAAATGGTGGAAAGATGAGAAGATGAAATGATAGAATTACCGGGCTTGGGAGTGTTGCTCCAATACCACTTGATGAAACCCTTCCCACGGACTACACACTCTGAGGCTGGTGGTTTGGATAGTCTTGGACCAGAATGGCCAAGTGATGGACGTGTAGGATACACCAAGGGATACGGAAGGCCCTTTGTGCTGGTTTTCTCTTCAGCCATGATCGTTGGCTCACAATTGGCTAAGAGAGGTTGCATCGGAGATCCCTCTCCTAACAACCCAATACAATGTTCATCAGGAACAAGGGATTCAACAAGATTAAAGAGAATGGTTTTTATTAAAAATGCTGAATGATTATTACTCAGGACGTGAAGCCCTTTATATAGTCTTACAATGTGTGAAAAACTAGAAAGAAAGTAGAAAACTAGGCAAAGACTTTGTGTAAAAACTAGAATTATCGAAAACAGCAATGAAGACTAAGACTATTGACCAGAAATGAGTTCTCCTTTGAATGACCCTTGGCATGACACGACCAGGACTTTCTTGCTGACTCTCTCTTGGTATTCTTGATGAGAAAAAGGCCAGAAAGGTCTGATAATAATGCTGGTCGATTTTTTCATGAAGCAGGCCCATAATAAACTTGTTATGAACTTCCCATGGGCTGCAACACTTCTTCTTGGGCCACTTGATCCAAAATAGCTTATAATGGGTTTTGGACTTGAAAGTCGTGGCTGGACCATCAGCAAGAGAGTTTGGATCCTTATCTTGGGCTTGGTTGCATAAAATGGCCTGGTCCATTTTGATCATTAGGCCGCATTTCAGCTCAGTCCAAACCAGCTCTAGTGTCCCTCTTTTTAGCTCAGCTTCAGCTCCTGGATCAGTGTCACTCCCGCTCACTTGATTATTCAGCTCATCATCACTCTTTTAAGCTGGTTTAGCTCATCCTCAGTCTTGTTTTCAGCTGGTTTTCAACTCATCCAAGGTTGCATAGCTCCTCACGATCTAAAACTTCATGGATCATACCAATAAGGCTCATAAACAGCCCATTAAGCCAAGCTATGATCAGTTTCTTAGCGGGTTCGTGCCTTGCTCTACTTTCCTTAAAATAGCTGCTGCTCAGGGTTACATCAGGATGGGAACCTGCATGACCAAGACGGTCATCTACGTTATGCAGTAGGTCAAAATATAGACGATCAAGGGACCATAATCCCTGATACAGAAGCAGAAGCAGACGCTGCAGCAGCTCAACCTGAAGCTAACGCCCAAGAATCTCAGAGACCACTGGCTGACTACAACGGTCCAAACATTTTCAACGCCAGCAGATCAGCCATCCGCCCTTCAGCTTTTCAGAGGAAAGATTTTGAAATCAAGCCCGCCTTCTCCGGACTTGTAGCACAGACACCTTACCATGGGTTACGACATGCGCACCCTATGGATCATCTGGAGCGATTTGCGGATCTAGTTACTGTTATCAAATCCAATGGAGTCCCAAAGGACTATCTCTTTTATAAGCTCTTCAAGTACTCACTTGCTGGAGAATCTTCATACTGGCTTAAGCAGTTACCACCGGGATCCCTGACATCCTGGAACGACATCAAGAAAGCTTTCTTTCATAACTTCTTTGATGACGCAAGAGCAGAAGATCTGAATAGCAAGATTACTACATTTTCACAAGAACCCTCAGAATCTTTCAGAAACTCCTGGATGAGATTCAAATCATACCAAAGAGATTGTCCACACCATAGGTTCAACAACGTTCAACTTCTCAGCACTTTCGTTAGAGGTGTTGGATTGAAATATTAGATGGCTTTGGACACAACTAGTGAGGGAAATTTCAGCACTAGGAACTATGAAGAAGCTACAAGGTTGATTGAGAATCTGGCTTCCAGCAGCAGAACCAAAGAACACGTACTTTTTATGAAAGAAGTCAACTCCAACTATGAGCAAGGATCAAATTAAAGTGTTCAAGGCAAAATTAGACAGTGTTCAGAAATTCTTTAGGAAGCAAGTCACTTTTGCAGAAGTAGAAGCAATAGAGTCTGGATATGATGAGATTGAAAAAGAAAATGTGAACTACATTGATGGGAATGGTTTCCAGAGACAAGGGAATCTTGATTTCAACATGAACTCCTATGGGAATGGTCAAAGGAGTAACTTTAGTCAGGGTTCATAGCGAAAGACCTTCAATAACAACAAAACTTATGGATCTTGTTACTACCATAATCCTCCTCGAGAGACTCAAAAAAGAAAGATTGAAGAAATGGTTGACATAGTTTTAGAGGAACAGCATAAGATAACTGTGGATTTCAATGGGAAGTTAGATGGGCTGTACCTAAACCTCAACAACAAGTTCGAAAATCTCAACGCCATGTGAAGAAGCTGGAGAATCAAGTGCTGTAAACAAGTGAAACTATTAGGGGACATGAGAGCCTGATCAAGGAGAAAGTTGAGGCTAAACAGAAGCAACATGTCAATGCATTGATTGATGATGATTTTTGGCAGGAGGTTAAGAGGGAAAGGCTCCAAGAAGGAGATTTCCGTGTTGAAAGTTCGATATCATTCGGCAGTTCGCATTGGTATCGATCGACACCAGACAACGAGCATCGATCGAAAGCGAATCCTGCAGCATCAGTAGCTGCGTGTTAATCGAAAAACATGGATCGACACCTACATGAGAAAATCGACCGACAAAGAGATACAGGAATCTATCGACAATGTGACCTGAGCATTGATCGACATATGAGAAAACCGGTTTGACTGCCAAGCATTGCTGTAAATTTGATTGTGCGTCCAACCAGAACAGTTTCAGAACAGAATACTGACACATATGAAAGTATGGATCTTGATAGAGAAGATGAGGGACACACAGGAGAAAGCAAAAGATCCCCAAACATCTACGCAGAGAAGCAAATGAAAAAAGAGATGGATAGCTTTACCAAAAGAGTTTTCAAAATTCTTTTAGATACTCCTTTTGATGAAGCTTATTATACTAACAGATTGTGGATGTTCTTCAGGGAAACAAGGGCGACAGACGGTGATTTAGAGCTCATGTTCAATCATCTCAGAGAAAAAATGAAACATAGGACATGTCTTAAGAAGAAAAGTGATCCTGGGAAGTTTGTGATTCCATACTTTATAAAGGACAATGAAAGCCCCAATGCACTCTGTGACACTGGATCATCAGTGAGCATTATGCCAATAACTATAGTAGAGGAGCTGAACCTGAAAATGGAACCCTCCGGTGATTTCTTCAGATTTGTAGACTGCTCTAAAGTGAACTTAGGAGGGATGGTAAAAGATGTTCCAGTGCAAATTAACAACACCATAGTTCCAGTAGACTTCCACGTGATGACATCACGATAGATTGGAACTCTGCACTACTACTTGGGAGAGCATTCATGGCTACCGTGGGAGCTATCTGCGATAAGTAATTAAACAGGTTGTATCTATCTCTAATTTATCAAAATATTTTCTATGAACCTGTAAAGAATAAGAACAAGGCTACTCTGATTGAATTGTGTGATGATAAAGAACTTGTGGCCACATGCTTCTGCGATTATGACTTCAATGAAGATCGGAGGATGGACCATCGATCGACACCCAGCCCAGACAATCGATCAACACCCTTGCAGTTCAACAATCGGTTGACACCCACCCTTTGTTATCGATCGATACTCACACTCTAGAACCGATCAATGACTACCACAAAGATGGTGATTACAACACAGTCTACCCCATGTACAACGAAGACTACAAATAAGAAGAGATGATCGAGTACCATGGTATTGCAATGGAAGAGGCTGGTGTTTTTTATATTTCCCATCGACTTGGGAAATCGACATCAATCGATGGTATCCCTATGCCATCAATGGATACTGACCACGAAGCAGCATCCAAAGTAGATCCAGCTGCAGAACGCGAGAAGGAATATGGTTATCTACAACCAGATGAATTCAGAATCATGAGAGATCCAGACGGTCATGCAATAGCTATGGATGGCATAATACAAAATGTCACGAGGGAAGATATTGCAGACGTTCTTGCCATGGCTAATGGAGCTGGAAACTTTTTCCCGCAACAGTCTGGTTATCGAGAATCGATCAATGGTCACCATACACCGTCGATCGACACACGTCTAGTATGCAAAGGATACGATGCAGATTACAGAGAGGAAGAGCAGATGAATATCGCGGCCTGGCAACAGAAGACGCTGGCTTGGTGAAGAACACAAGAGTGGATAATCAAGCATCAATAACCAGATACTCCTGGCCATCGAACGATATCAAACGCGAACCAGCACACGAACATGGAGCATAAGAGACAGATATTGGTAATATCATACAAGATGAGTTTGGAATTTTCAGAGACCCAGAGGGACGTGCATGGGCTCTTCATGGTAGAATCCTACATTTATCCATGGAAGATATAGCAGATGCATTTATTATGGCTAATGGATCGGGTAATATATTTGGACTGCAGTAGCCATCGATCGATATTGAGGAGCAAAAGAACGAGCCGATCCGTAATGTTCCATACATTCCCAAATATCCGGGATCGATCGAAGACCCCCACTGAGCATCAATGGACAGAACCTTTCTAGAGGTACAAAAATTTTGTCCTTCCGATGCCAACAACTCCCCACCATCGATCGATAGAAACATCAGGTCATCGATCGACTGACGTTTCGAGAAAGTTATGAGAGATTTTGATACTAAGGGCAACATAATTTTCCACTGGAAAAAAGAAAGATGAGTATGGGATCTACAGAGATGAAAATGGTAATGCACAAGCTACATACGGAAGGGTAAGGAATGTGCTGAAGACTTCAGAGCAGCTCTACAGAGAGCTAATTTGTTTGAGCAAAGCTACATATGTTTACTATATAATGCAGCAAAGATCGCTATGTCTAGGAAGGATCAACAGACATACAGCAGAGAAGAGTTTGAGGATATTGTGCATGAGATCTACAGAGCCCAAAAGATGTCATTGGATTATTTCTACAAGAGGTTGGATGATGTCTATTATCCTATAGACAACTGCCTCACTGGTTTCATTGCACGCATGGATTAGATTAAGCAAGATTTGGATAATGTTCAAGACAGCTTGCGAATGGGGCAGCCGGGTTGGCATCGATCGACGGCAACATCAGGCCATCGATCGACACTGAAGACAACGAACAAAAAATGGCAGCATAAATGGAATTAGAAGATAGGTTCGATGAGAATTCTTTTTCTCAGAGCCTTATGAAGGAAGATATTTCTCAGCAATTGGAGGATTTATCAGAGACTACAACTGCAAGATTTAGAATGCTACAGTGCAGTATTGAGAAACTACAAGAAGGAATGCATTCAATGGAGTTTGCTAGAGTGGCTACAAAGAATGAGAAAACCAGAGGAGATGAGGCAATAAGGAGCTTCGTTAGTATATGGTTTCAGAAGACCAAAGAAGATGTAGAGACTTATTTTCCAATTGTTAATCCAACTTCATACTAGTCAAAGAATTCACAACATCGAGCTTAAGACTATAACCAAGCGCTGAGTGGGAGGCAACCCACTGTTTAGTAAGTTTTTATTTCGTTTTTACTTATACTACTATTTATTTCGAGTGTTACTTTGTTTTATAGACTGTTTGAGTCCACCATCGATCGACATCACAGAGGCACCATCAGTCAATGTTGTATCGCGACCATCGATCGACCACACACGCCTACCATTGATCAATCTCCTTTAAAGTGTCTGGTATTGAGTTTTCTACTTATAATATTTACTTATGATTTAATTTTTCCTGACCAATCCAGGATGGATAACACTGGGGACAGTTTAATTTAAGTCTGGAGGAGGTTCACTAATGCTATTTGATTTATTTTGAGCTTTTGTTTAGTATATATATAAGTTTTTCAATTGACTAACCACACTTTAGCACCATTTTTAGAAGGTTATTGCAGAGATTACTAGAGATACTGGTGTCATCCTGCGAATGCTCAAACTCAAGTCATGGGAACCAATGTATTGGCTAGCTAATCTACTGATCAAAGCTTGGCTGAATGGGCAGTTTCAATGTCTCATTGGAATGGTTTATGAGGTATTAGACAGTCGAGCCATCCCTCTTGTTTCCAACATCAATCCACAAGATGTAATATTTTTACCAAGAAGTAAAGGGAATTAAACCATTGGTTTAATCTCTGATTGTTTAAGGGATTGTAATATTTTTAATTTGAACCAAAGGCAATTTCGTTTTGGGATTAACAAGGGTAAACCAAAGCTAATTAGGATAAAGATTTGTAAACCAATTTCAAATTGGATTAGGATTAAAATTAGAGTAAACCAATTTGGTTTAGGATTAGGGGATTTGGTGTTTTCTTTAATATATTGTACGCAGTCAGCTGAATAATGAATCAATCAAGTTTTAGCAGAAACAAACGTTTTCTTTCATCTTTTCTCTTGCTTTGGCGAGTTGAGACTTTCTGGTGAGTAACATCCAGCGTGAGTTCTCTAATTTTGTGTGTCATATCCATATCAGAAACCTCGGAGTATAAGGAGTCGAGCCATCTCTCTTGTGTCCCACATCAATCCACAAGCCTTGAAGCAGATTGAGTCCTTGATTCTCTGTTTGCAAGGATTATCAAAGATTTTACCCACCTACAAGAGATCTAGGGAATTACAGCCTATCCAGGGCCGTACCAGATACCAAAGTGGATCATCCTGACACTATATCACACTTGCTTAGAAAGTTAGATGGAACCGAAGCTGATTTCCAACACTAATCCTGACATCATCTGCTTGCTTTGGGCTTGATATACATTGGATCGGATCCCTTCTGCAAGTATGTAGGTACAAGTCATTGCACCTTTGGTTTCCTTCTCTCTTTCTCTTCAGCATCTACCTAATAGCTTAAAAGATTGAGATGACTTCCTGAGATGCAGAGGGGTAGGTGAATTACCTATGACCCCATTATTCTAATTCGGAGGAACAATCACACATTTTTGGCAGCGAGGGGTATGTACATTACCAATGACCCCACTATTCGCCTAGAACTTTACCCAAAAAACAAAAGAAAAAAAAGAGAAGAAAAAGAAAAGAAAATAAAAAAAAAGAAGAGGAACATCGAAAATGAGATGACAAGATGGACTGTATCAGCATCATTATCTATTAAGTTTGAGATCTGAAAAGATTCAGAGATAAAAGGGGGAAGAAAAGAATCAGAGAAGATTTTGTGCCTAATTGTTCATATACTTGCAGAGGTAGAATTCAAGTGTCCTTTGATCGATACTCCCAAAGGAAAGCCTGCACTTTTATT
>CAJHQP010000365.1:0-204786 GCA_905132765.1 Moricandia arvensis
TCATGATATTCCTCATGAAAATCCCATAGACCATCTTGAAACACTCAAAGATTTTGTTTCTAGCATCAAGGTGCATGGAGTCTCTAAAGATTACCTTTTCTGCAAGCTGTTCCAACATTCTATTTTTGGAGATGCGGTTTATTTGCTGAAAAGCCTATCACCAGGATCTCTCACTTCCTGGAATGATATCAAGACTGCATTTCTAACTGAATTCCTTGATAACGCAAGGTCTGAAGAGCTGAGAAATATAATCTATACATTCTCTCAAGGTCATGCTGAGGGTTTTAAGGCTTCATGGGCAAAACTCATAGCTCACCAGCAAGACTGCACACACCATGTTTTTTCTGAGATCCAGCTACTTAATATTTTCTTAAGAGGCCTCGATTGGACATACTAAGTGGCTTTTGACGCTGCGAGTCAACGGAATTTCAAAAAAGAAGCCCTGAAGAAGCTATGAAGCTCATTTGAAATATAGCATCTAGCACTAGTGTCGAGAAGACCGATCTTGAAAGGAGGAATAAGGCGGAGAACTCGAATAAATATTAGATATCGGAGGTAAAAGCAAAATTAGTGTCGGTTAAAACCTTTATGGTAGGACATAATCATTCTCGATCGAGTAACATGAACGATGACTACTCGCCTGAACAGGGAAAGCAAGTAGAGTCTGTGGCCGAATCCAACTTCCCAGTTCAGCAATTCCTACCTGAAGAAGGTAGTTTCACTAGAGGCTACAATGCATCTATGAAGGTGCGAAAAGAGGACACAAATTCGAAAAGGAATCAATTCTTCATAGGAAATCGTAAGGTATCCACCGACCTCGACGAGAATTATATTTAGTATACTCAAAAATGATGGAGAAATTCAAAATTTTGAGTGAGAAAATTAAGAGGATTGACAACAAAGTTGTGAATAACGCATTGTCTATCAGGAGAGAAGAATGATTCCTACCTAGGAGAACAGACACAAACCCTAGGAGTCAACTCAGTGCCATAATGTTGAGAAGCGGAAAACAACTTATTCTCAGCGTGAAAGCGAGCATCACCAATGATGAATTTGCAAAGATTGAAAAGCAGAATCACACCCCATACCGCTTGACATTGACGAGCATGGTACAGCTATTCTTCCTGAAACTGAAGAATTAGACCAAGATGGAGACTTAGAAGAATTTCCAACTAACTTAAAAGATAAAGAAACAGAATTGGGAGTTCGTGAGAACATCGATCGATACTCTGGACCCAAAACCGATCGATACTTTGGACCCAGATGCGATCGACGCCCAATCCCCGACCCAAAGTCAACAAAACTGGTTAAGAATAGGGTCTACCAAGTGAGAACCCGTTTTCCTAGTAGTAATGCGAAAGCGAAAAAAGATTTAGATAGATCAATATGCAAGAAAGCTTTTGACAAAGTGATCATCGTGATGCCACTGAGCTATGCCTTAAAGGTTTCACCTGAAATCAAGAAATATGTGAAAGACACAGTGTCACGAGGATTCAGTGAGAGAAAGCATAGCATAATGATGATATCCAAAGAAGTGAACGCGATTATTCAAGGAAAAACCCCAATTAAACTTCATGATCCCGGTAGCTTTGTTCTAAATTGCATCCACAATGAGAGATTCCAAAGATCACTCTGTGATTTAGGCTCTAGTGTAAACTTGATGCCTTACTCAGTTGCAATTGCCCTCTGGCTAAATCAATTTTTGTCTAGCGGGATCACTCTCGTTTTAGTCGATAGATCCACTTGGATTCTAGAAGGTGTACTTGAAGATGTGCCCATTCGCATTAATGACTGTCTTATACCTACAAAATTCTTAGTGCTAAGATATGAGCAAGAACCCATAAATCCTCTAATTTTAGGAAGACCATTCCTGGCTACAGCCGGAGCGATCATTAATGTCAGAGAAGGACGCATATGTCTCAATCACGGTAATATGCCGATGGTTTTCGACATGTAAATGATAGTCAAGAAACCTTTGATCGATGGTCAAGCCTACCATATAGATCACCTTTCTGAATTAGCTGAAGAGTCGCTTACAGATATGTGTTCCTTTGGGAAGAGCAATCACTTTTCCGGAAAGTGAAATCTTTGCGTTGGGTGATCGAGCTAAGGAATATGCTAGATTGATGGACGCCGCCAAAGAAGTAATTGACATCTGGTGTTCTATTGTTCTTCCAGGGTGTAAATATCCTAAACAATTAACTATCAAATTAACTCTAATCTTAACACACAAATAATACTCTTGCCAAGGGAGAGTAGGTGTAGTACTTAGGGATCGAATCCACAGAGAACAATGGTACACAATAGATTTCTTGTTTCGAAAGAGTAAGCTAGGTGAATATATATATTTGTGGTGAACAATTAATTAAGGAAATATTCACTATCAAGAAGTAGGGATGCAATATGGAAATATGCTGATAGTGCAAATATGGAAATATGCTAATAATGCAAATATGAAAATATGCTAATAAACTAACTAGATGTAAATGTAACTATGCTAGATCTAAGGTTTCAAGCCTGACAGATTATAGGGAATACGAAGCTCAGAAATATAAATATTCTAGAACTCAAATATTAACTGTTTTTACCCTTTTAACTCCAACTCTCGTATACGAGAAAAAGGAAAGACCATCGATCGACGACTAAGGCTTGATGTTGATCGACGGTGAAATCAGAAGGAAGTGTGAACGAGATTTGACAAGTCCAGCAGATTTATTAGACAAGCTCTCGCATGCGCCTAACAGCCTAGTTCAATGGAGTATGTTATGGCACATAACCTATTCTTGTAGTCGCCCATGTCCTACTTTCGAGATCCTAGTTAGCTACTCTAGAATGCAAGCATGAAGCACAACTCAATTGATGTATATTAACTCAACCTAGCAATCCTACTTTTGAGCGAATCCATGATTTCTGTCATTCAACCCTAAATCTAGTTGATAACTACTCATACATAATTAAAGAAAGGACAATAGTCTGAATATAATGCAAAGATAGAATAATAGGGTTCTAATACAAATTTCCTAAGGAGTTATGAATCTTCTCCCCTAAGAACCCTAAAACTATAATAGAAAACTAAAACTCCTTGGGCACAAAACTCTGCACTTCATGCACATAAGCACCTCTCTCTTCACTTCAATACATAAGGCATAGATATAAAAACCTTAAAACTTAGGTCAAAACTCGTCCCAGGCATTTTCGTGATTTGTCTCTTACTTGGGCTTTGAATCGGCTGTCTGTGATTTGGACGTCGATCGATGGAAAGTGTGCAGCATCGATCGACTTTGGTCTTTTTAACATCGGTCGACGCCAAGGTTGTGTCGTCGATTGACGACTGTCTTGTACTTCGACTCCTGAATGATCAGCTACAGAGTCTTGTCCTCTAAATGTTCCAAAAGCTCCAAGTATCTCCATATATCTCCAAAACGTTTCTTGACCTGTAAATACTCCAAAACATAGCCTATAAACACATAATAGACACTAAATAGAGCCTATAACATGGTCTAAAACGGGTAATAAATAGGCTATATCCATCTCCCAGACTTAACATTTTTCTTGTCCTCAAGCAAACTAGGTATGTGAAAGAGGTTTTGAAAAGTGGAGACTCACATGATGTCTAAGTATAACCATCACCCTACTTTGTTGCAACCACATTCTATCAATTCAATCACAGAGAAACTTCATATACCATATCCTAGTATAGCAACCAGATCCAGTCTACCAACAGGTTAGCAAATACTATTCTGACTCACCCCTCTATTGATATCATTTCTTTGCATAAAATAAAGGTGACTTTACCTTGGGAGTATCGATCAAAGGACACATGGACTCTTACCTCTCCAAGTATCTGAACAACCATGCACAAAGTCTTCTCTTATTCCTCTCTTCCCCCCTTCTCTCTCTAAATCTTTTTAGATCTCAAACTTAATGGACAATGATGCTGATACAGTCCATCGTGCCATCTTATTTTTGATTTTCTTCTTCTTCTTTTTTAGTTTTTTTTTCTTTTTCTTTTTGGGAAAAGTTGTAGGCGGATAGTGGGGTCATCGGTAATGTACCTACCCTTCGCTTCCAACAATGTGTGATCGTTCCTCCGAATTAGAATAGTGGGGTCATCAGTAATGTACCTACCCCTCTGCACCTCGGGAAGTCATCTCAATCTTTTAAGCTTTTAGGTAGATGCTGAAGGGAGAGAAAGGAACCAAAGGTGCAATGACTTGTACCTACAGATTTGCAGAAGTAATCCGATCCAGTGTATACCAAGCCCCAAAGCAAGCAAATAATGTCAGAATTAGTGTTGGTAATCAGCTTCAGTTCCTTCAAACTTTCTAAGCAAGTGTGATATAGTGGCAGGATGATCCACTTTGGTATCTCTAGTAATCTCTGCAAACAACCTTCTAAGAATGGTGCAAAAGTGTAGTTAGTCAATAATAAATCTTAATCATAGTCCCCTTCTTGACTCAGTAAAACTTCTTAAAACTTATATATATAGAAAATAAGGCTCAAAACAAATCAAATAGCATTAGCGAACCTCCCCCAGACTTAAATTACACTGTCCCCAGTGTAATCCGTCCCGGATTGGTTAGGAAAATTAAATCATAAGTAAATAGCTTAAATAGAAAACTCGATACCTCTCTTTCTGGAAGAGAGTGTCGATCGATGGAAGGCGTGAGGGGTCGATCGATGGTCGCGATCCATTGTCGACTGATGGTGCATATATGGTGTCGATCGATGGTGAACTCAAATTGTCTACCAAACAAAGCAAAACTTGAAATAAATAGTAGTATAACTAAAAACAAAATAAAGACTTACTAAACAGTGGGTTGCCTCCCACGCAACGCTTGGTTATTGTCTTAAGCTCGACGTTGTGAACTTTCTTACTAGTATGGAGGTGGATCAACACTTGAAAAAAGTCTCAACATCTTCTTTGCTCTTCTAAAACCATTGACCAATGAAGCTCCTCATTGCCTCATCTCTTTTTTTTATTCCTTATAATCCCTCTAGCAACCTCCACTGAATGAATTCTCATTTGTACGTTCTCAATATTGCGCCGTAGCATTCTAAGTCTGGCAGATGCAGTCTCTCATATATCCTCCAATTGCTGAGAAATATCTTCCTTCATCAGGATCTGAGAAAAAAGCAATCTCATCGAACCTATCTTACGATTGTATTTCGGTGCGGTCTTCAGTCCGTTGGCTTCAGTGTCGATCGATGGCATGATGTTTCTGTCGATCGATGCCTGTCTGTCTTCCCCAATCTCTTGCTGTCTCTGAACAGTATCCAATCTCTTGCTGTCTCTGAACAGTATCCAAATCTTGCTTTATCTCATCCATGCGTGTAGTCAAACCGGTGAGGCAGTTGTATATAGGATAATAGACATCATCCAGCCTCTTGAATAAATCATCCAGTGACATCTCTTGAGCTTTTAAGATCTCATGCACAATATCATCAATCTCTGCCCTGCTGTATGTCCTTTGATTTTTCATAGACATAGCAAACTTTGCTGCATGTTCTGGTAAACATATGTAGATCTACTCAAACATATTAGCTCTCTGTAGAACTGCTCTGATGTCTTCATCTTGCACATTCACTACTCTTCCGTTTGTAGCTCATGCATTACCATTCTCATCTCTGTAGATGCCATACTCAACTTTCTTTTCGCAATGGAAAAGTCTTTTGCCCTAAGCATCAAAAGCTTTCGTACCTTGCTCGAAACGCCAGTCGATCGATGGTGGGTTGATACAATCAATCGATTGTAGACTTCCTGAATTATAGGCGTTGGAAGGAAGAAGTTTGTGTACCTTCGAAAAGGTGTTGTCTATCGATGCATGATGGATTCTGTCGATTGATCAAGGATGTTTGGAAGTGTATGGAACATTACAGATTGTCTCGTTCTTCTATTCCTCAATGTCGATCGATGCTGTAAGATGCGCGTCGATCGATGGCTGCTGCAGTTGTCCAATTAAATTATCTGATCAATTAGCCATAATATGGGAATCTTCTACAACCTCCTTAGATATATGTAGGATTCTCCAATAAAGACCCCGTGCACGTCCCTATGGCTCTCTGAAATTTCCAAACACATCCAGTCTAAGATGACCAATATCTACATCTTCTGCTCCACGTTCGTGTTCTGGTTCGTGTCTGATGTCGTTTGATGGCGAGGAGTTGCCATCGATCGATGCTCGATTATGCACTGTTGCGTTCATCACCCAGCCAGCGTCTTCAGATGCTATGCCGTGATATTCAGTCAGCTCTTCCTCTCTGTAATCTTCATCGTATCCTTCGTAAGCTTCACCATATCCTCGGCATGTAGGACGTGTGTCGATCAATAGTGTATGGTGATCGTCGATCGATGCTCGATAACAAAATTGTTGCCCGAGAAGGTTTCCTGCAAGTATATCCGCTACATATTCCCTCGTGACATTTAGTAGTCTTCCATCCATAGCTCTTGTGTGACCGTATGGATCTCTCAGGATACCAAACTCATCTGGTTGTGGACAACCAAATTCCTTCTCGCGTTCTACAGCTGAATCTAGTTTAGACTCTGCTTTTAGATAAGTATCGATCGATGGCGTAAGGTTACCGTCGATGGATGTCGATTTCCCGAGTCAATGGGAAATCTGATAAACACCAGCCTCTTCCATAGCAATACCACGGTACTCGATTATCTCTTCTTCTCTGTAATCTTTTTTGTACTCGAGGTATGCTGGGTAGTAACCACCATTTTTCGTGGCAGTTTTTGATCGGTTCTGGAGTGGGGTTGTTGATCGATAACGAAGGGTGGGTGTCGACCGATTTCTGAACTACAAAAGCGTCGATCGATTGTCTGGGCTGGTTACGATCAATGCTCCATCTTCCGAGTCTTCATAGAACTCATAATCGCAGAAGCATGTGGCCACAAGTTCTGCATCATTACACAATTCAATCAGAGTAACCTTGCTCTTATTCTTGACAGATTCATAGAAAATATTTTGATCAATTAGAGATAGATACAACCTGTATAATTTAATATCGCAGATAGCTCCCACGGTAGCCATGAATGCTCTCCCAAGTAGTAGTGAAGAGTTCCAATCTATCATGATGTCCATCACGTGGAAGTCTACTGGGACTAGGGTGTTGTTAATATGTAGTGTAACATATTTTACAATCCCTCCTGAGTTAACTTTTGAGCAGTCTACAAATTGAAAGAATCATTGGAGGGTTCCACTTTCAGCTCCTATGCCTTAGTTTTTGGCATAATGCTTACTGATGATCCAGTATAACAGAGGGCATTGGGGTATTCGTTGCCCTTGATGAAGCATGGAACCACGAATTTCCCTGGATCACTTTTCTTCTTCAGACAAGTCCTCTGTTTTATCCTCTCTCTGATATGATTGAACATGATCTCTATATCATCGTTTGTGTCCCTTGTTTCCCTGGAAAATATCCACAACCTGTGAGTATAATAAGCTTCATCAAAA
Source organism: Moricandia arvensis (assembly GCA_905132765.1). Classification (NCBI taxonomy): domain Eukaryota; kingdom Viridiplantae; phylum Streptophyta; class Magnoliopsida; order Brassicales; family Brassicaceae; genus Moricandia; species Moricandia arvensis. The sequence continues at coordinate 7,461 of CAJHQP010000365.1, forward strand.
GGAGTATCTAAAGGAATTTTGAGAACTCTTTTGACAAAGCTATCCTCTCTTTTTCATTGGCTTCTCTGCGTTGATGTTTGGGGATCTTTTGCTTCCTCTTGAAGTCTCCTTCCTCTTCTCTATCAAGATCCATAGCTTCAGACGTGTCAGTATTCTATTCAGAAACCGTTATGGTTGGACGCACAATCAAATTCGCAGTGGTGCTTGGCAATCGAACCGGCTTTCTCATCTGTCGATCGATGCTCACGTCGCATTGTCGATTGATACCTCTATCTCTCTGTCGGTTGATTGTCTTGTGAAGGTGTCGATCGACGTTAATCGATTCACTTGAAGCTACTGATACTGCAGGACTCGTTGTCAATTGATGCTCATTTCTTGGCGTCGATTGACACCAATGCAACTGGCGAATGATATGGAACTTTCCACATGAAAATCTTCTTCTTGGAGCTTTTCCCTCCTAACTTCCTGCCAAAAATCATCGTCAATGAATGCAATGACGTGGTGGTTCTGTCCAGCCTCTATTTTTCTCCTTGATCAGGCTCTCATGCCTCCTAATGGTTTCACTTGGTATGATTTTAATCTGATCCAGGAGTTTCTGAAAGATTCTGAAGGATCTTGTGAAAAAATAGCAATCTTGCTCCTCAGATCTTCTGCTCTTGAGTCATCAAAAATTTACGCAATAAAGCTTTCTTGATGTTAGTCTAGGATGTCAGGGATCTTGGTGGTAACTTCTTAAGCCAATATGAAGCTTTTCCAGCGAGTGAGTACTTGAAAAGCTTAGAAAAGAGATAGTCTTCGGGGACTCCATTGGCTTTGATAGCAGTAACTACATCCTCAAATTGCTCCAGATGATCCATAGGGTGCTCATGTCGCAACCCATGGTAAGGTGTTTTTGCTACAAGTCTGAAGAAAGCGGGCTTGATTTCAAAATCGTTTCTCTGAAAAGTTGGAGGACGAATGGCGGATATGTTGGCATAGAACTGGTCTGGACGGTTGTAGTCAGCCAGTGTTCTCTGAGCAGCTTGGCCATTAGCTTCAGGCTGAGGTTCTGCAGAGTCTGCTTCTGATTCTGTATCAGGGATTATGGTCCCCCGATCGTCTATATTTTGACCTGCTGCATTACGCAGATGACCATCAAGGTTCTATAGCTTTCCGTTCTCATCCTGAGTCAATATTATATCACAACCATCTGCACTCGTATGCTTCAGTCGATCTATGCAGGTAAGTTGCTGTCGATCGATGCTATGTGATCAGTGTCGGTCGATCCTGTCCGTAAAGAAGTGTCGGTCGGCTCTGTATAGGTGATGGCGATCGATGCTTGTTGTCTTTCTTTGCGGATCGTACATTTGAGTTTGCCGGGGTCAGAGAATAGCAGTTCTTGTCCTTTATTGCACATGTTGCGTCTTTGCATGTACCTGAAAAACAAAGGAAAAGAAAAATTAGTAACTTGAAAAGTAGTAACAAACCTAGACTAAATCCTAGAAATTAAATCTAATGGCGATCAATGCTCCCCGGCAACGGCGCCAAATTTGACATATGTTGTTTTATTGTTCTAGCAGGGTATAAATATCCTAAACAATTAACTATCAAATTAACGCTAATCTTAACACACAAGTAAACTCTTCCCAAGAGAGATCAGGTGTAGTACTTAGGGATCGAATCCACATAGAGCAATGGCACACAATAGATTTCTTATTTCTAAAGACTAAGCTAGGTGAATATATATTAGTGGTGAACAATTAATTAATGAAATATTTCTTATCAAGAAGTAGGGATGAAATATGAAAATATGCTGATAATGAAAATATGAAAATATGCTAATAATTCAAACATCGAAATATGCTAATAAACTTACTAAATGTAAATGTAAGTATGCTAGATCTAGGGTTTCAAGTCTGATAGATTATAGGGAATATGAAGCATGAAAATGTAAATATTCTAGAACTCAAAAATTAACTATTCTGACCCTTTTAACTCCAACTCTCGTATGCGAGCAAATGGAAAAATCATCGATCGATGGCTAAGGAATGATGTCGATTCACGGTGAAATCAGAAGGAAGTGAACGAGATTTGGTAAGTCCACCAGACTTGTTAGACCAGCTCTCACATGCGCCTAACAACCAAGTTCAATGGAATTTGTTTTGGCACAAAACCTACTCTCCTAGTCGTCCATGTCCTACTTTCGAGATCCTAGTTAGCTACTCTAGAATGAAAGCATGAAGAACAACTCAATTGATGGATATTAACTCAACCTAGCAATCCTACTCTTGGGATAATCCATGATTGATGTCATTCAACCCTAAATATAGTTGATAACTAGTCAGACATAATTAAAGAAAAGACAATGGCCTGAATATAATGCATAGATAGAATATTGGGTTCCAATACAAATCTACCTAAGAAGTTATGAATCTTCTCCCCTAAAAACCCTAAAACTATAATAGAAAACTAAAACTCCTTGTGCACAAAACTCTGCACTTCATGCAGACATGCACCTCTCTCTTGACCTCAATACATAAGGCATAAATATAAATCCTAAAAACTTAGGTCAAAACTCGTCCAGGGCATTTTCGTGTTTTGTCTCTAACTTGGGCTTTGAATCGGCTGTCTGCGATTTGGACGTCGTTCGATGGCAAGGTGCAGCATCGATCGACCTTGGTCTTTTAACATCGGTCGACGCCAAGGTTGGATCGTCGGTCGATGACTATCTTGTACTTCGACTCCTTGAATGATCAGCTACGGAGTCTTCTCCTATAAATGTTCCAAAAGCTCCAAGTATCTTCATAAATCTCAAAAACGTTCATGGACCTGTAAATTCTACAAAACATAGCCTAGACACACATAATAGACCCTAAATAGAGCCTATAACATGACATAAAACTGGTAATAAATAAAACTAGTAATAAATAGGCTATATCAATAATGCACGCCGACATTGAAGAAATCGAGTTATCGACCACCGTTGATCAAGAGGCAAAGCCTACCATCAATCGACAGCCTTCGATGACCGGAGACTGGAGTAAGAAGAAAGCACCCAAGATTGAACTTAAACCGCTCCCAGCTAGACTTAAATAGGCCTGTCTTTATTAAAAATCCTATCCTATCATCATTAATGCCAACCTGAATAGTGGAGAGCAAGCACTTCTGCTTAACAAGTTGCGAAAACATCGCAAAGCTATCGGGTATTCCCTCGATGACATTCCAGGGATCTCACCCGATTTTTTATGCATATGATACATCTAGAAAACGAATCGAAGTCATCTATTGAACATCAAAGCAGACTGAAACCAAACCTAAAAGAAGTAGTGAAGAGAGAAATCATGAAAATTCTGGAAGCATGGATTATATACCCGATCTCATATAGTAATTAGGTCAGTCCAGTACACGTCGTTCCTAAGAAAGGCGGAGTTACGGTTGTGAAGAATGACAAAGATGAATTAATCCCAATGGAACTGTCACTGGACACACAATGTGTATAGATTACAGAAAGCTTAACGTTGCCACAAGGAAGGATCACTTCCTCAACCCTTTATAGATCAGATGTTAGAGAGACTTGCAAGACACAAATAATATTGTTTTGTTGATGGATATTCAGGATTTTTCCAGATCCCCATCCATCCTGATGATCAAGGAAATACCACATTCACATGTCCATATGGTACTTTTGCATACCGCATGATGCCTTTTGGACTTTGTAACGCCCCCGCTACATTCCAGAGATGTATGACATCCATATTCACAGATATGATCAAAGATTTTATGAAGTTTTCATGGACGATTTCTCGTTGTACGTAACAGATTTTGAATCATGCCTCAACAACCTATGCAAGGTGTCAGCTAGATGTGAAGAAAATAATCTAGTCCTTAACTGGGAAAGTGCCACTTCATGGTTGACAGTGGAATTGTTTTGGGACACAATGTCTCAGCAGCTGGCATTGAAGTGGACAGAGACAAAAACGAAGTAATGACGGGCCTGCCGCCACCCAAGAATCTGAAGGACGTTAGAAGCTTCTTAGGACATTCTGGATTCTATAGAAGATTCATAAAAGGTTTTACAAAGATTTCTAGACCTCTCACATCACTCCTATGCAAAGAAATGAAATTTGAGTTCACACCTGAATGCCTCAAAGCTTTCAAAGAAATCAGCCCTCGTTTCTGCTCCAATTTTGCAAGCACCAGATTGGACTCTACCTTTTGAAATAATGTGTGACGCTAGTGATTTTGCTGTAGGCGCAGTACTTGGGCAGAAAAAGGATAGAAAGCTACACGCTATATACTACGCTAGTAAGACCCTAGATGATGCACACCACAGTTATGCGACAACATAAAAGGAATTATTGGTTGGAGTGTTCGCTTTTGAAACATTTCGCTCCTATCTAGTGGGTTCAAAAGTAATTGTTCACACCGACCACACCACCTTTAAGTATTTAATGAACAAAAGGGATGCGAAACCTAGATTTTTGAAATGGATTCTCCTATTACAATAATTCGACATAGAAGTCAAGGACAAGAAAGGAGTAGAAAATGAAGTCGTAGATCACTTATCCCGAATAAGAGTCGAAGATGACATTCCTATAGATGATTTCCTACATACAGATAATGTTTACCAATTAGAACCAACTTTTATTGGTAGTGTGCGTTCGACACATGAAGAAGAATAGATCAAAAACTTTCAAAGAACATCGATCGATGGTACCCCTAATCTGTCCACCTACGTCATCATTCCACTCGAAATAAATGTTAGATGTAACCCTTCGATTTCTGATAACGAATCACCCAGAGGTAGAAGTTTAAGCCGAGGGGGGGGTGCGTTGAACCAGAACTCTTTAGAGGATATCAAAAAACAAAATTTCTAAGGGAAATTTGGAGATATCACTGAGATGAACCCTACCTTTACAAACACTATTCTGATGGCATATACCGACGATGTGTTGCTTAAAGCGAAGCCCCAAATATCCTGTAACGTTGTCATTGATCCGATTATGCTGGGCATTTCGCGAGTTTTAAGACAGTGTCACAGATTCTACAAGCAGGATTTTTGTGGCCAATTATGTTTCAAGATGCACAAGCCTACATAGCACAGTGTGATCCCTGCCAGAGGAGAGGAAAAATCAGCAAGAGACACGAAATGGAACAAAATTTCATACTTGAATTTGAAGTGTTTGATTGCTGGGGTATCAACTTTATGGGCCCTTTTCCTTCTTCGCACGGGAACAGATACATATTAGTCGTTGTAGACTACGTAACCAAATGGGTTGAAGCGATAGCCACTCCGAAAAATGACGCTGATGTAGTCGTCAAACTTTTCAAAAGTATAAGCGACAAAGGTACCCACTTTATTAACAATGTGTTCGAGAAACTACTCAAGAAACATGGAGTTCACCATCGAGTAGCAACACCCTATCATCCTCTGAGTAGCGGACAAATAGAATTATCCAACCGTCAAATCATAGAAATCTTAGAAAAGACGGTAGGATCAACCCGTAAAGACTGGTCTTTAAAATTGGATGATGCATTTTGGGCTTACCGAACCGCGTTTAAAACACCGGTAGGAGCCACCCCATTCCACTTACTCTATGGAAAAGCATGCCATCTCCTAATAGAGCTAGCGCACAAAAAAGATTTAGCCATCAAAACAACAAATTTTGATGCTAAACACACTGCAGAAAAGAGATTAATCCAATTAAATGAACTAAGCGAGATCAATCATACCTACGTGAACTCGAAATTGTACAAAGAAATATCTAAAGCCTATCATGACAAGAAAACCATTTCTAGTCATTTCGTACCTAACGACAAAGTACTCTTGTACAACTCTCGGTTGACTCTAATTCCTGGGAAATTGCGTTCTCGTTGGCTAGGACCCTTCACTGTGAGAGAAGTTACACCTTCTGGAGCAATTGTTCTGATTAACTTGAAAGCGGAGGTCTTCATAGTGAATGGGAAAAGAGTAAAGCATTACTGGGCTAAAGGGAAAATCCCCCACCCTCAGAGCATGCGTCTAGATCTGAAAAATCCAACTTACAAACCCTTTATGTCAAGCTAATGACCTTAAACAAGTGCTGAGTGGAAGGCAACCCACTATATGGAAAGTTTTTTTCATTTATTTCTAATTTTCGTGTTTCTTCTATTTCATAAAAATAATTAGAATAGATTAAGTTGGAGGAGCACCATCGGTCGGCAACAGCCATTCACCATTGGTCGACGTTGACGATCAACCGTCAGCCGACATTCATTAACCACCATCGGCCACTCTTCATAGAGTTTGGTAACCTCGGCTTTCTCTCTACCTTTTAATTATGATTTAGTTTTTCCTTAATTGAACATGACGGAATGACACTGGGGACAGTGTTATTTAAGTCTAGGGGAGGTTCACCGATGCTTTTATCTATTTAGGCTTTTATTTATTAAGTTTTGTCAAATATTTTTATTGAGTGGAGAAGGGAATTATGATCAGAACTTATTTAATGACTAACCACACTATAGCACCATTCTTAGACATGCTGATTGCAGAGATTATTAGAGATGCCAAAGTGGATAATCCTGCAACTAGATCACACTTACTAAGAAAGTTTGAAGGATCCAGAGCTGATCTCCAGCCTAATACTGACTATTTTGCTTGCTTTGGGGCTTGGTATACTCGTGATCATATTGTTTTTACAAGTTTGTAAGGTACTAGTCTGTGTCTTTCTGATTTCCCTTCTCTCTCTCTTCAGGATCTATAAGAGAAGATTCAAATGATTTCCTGAGATTCAGAGGGGTAGGTACATTACTGATGACCCTCTTTTCTAATTCAAAGGAACAATCACATATTGTTGGAAGCGAGGGGTAGGTACATTACCAATGACCCCATTATTCGCCTACAACGTTTTCTAAAAAAATAATAATAAAAAAAATTGAAAATGAGATGGCAAAATGGATTGTATCAGCATCATTGTCCATTGAGTTTGAGATCTAAAAAGATTCAGAGAGAGAAGAGGGAAGAAAGGGATCAGGAGAGACTTTATACCTATGTATGCAGATTTGCATGAGTTGAGTCCATGTGTCCTTTGATCGATACTCCCAATGTAAAGTCTGCACTTTATTTTTAGAGAATGCAAAGAAATGAGATCTGTAGAGGGGTGAGTCAAATTAGTATTTGTTGAATTGCGGGTAGAATGGATTTTGTTATTATACTAGGATAGGTCGTATAAAGTTTCTCTTTGATTAGCATTATTTGATGTGGTTGCGATATAATAGGGGTAATAGTTATACTTATATATTATGTTAGTCCCCGCTTTTCAAACCTCTTTCACAAGCTACCTTTGTTTTGCTTAAGGACAAGTAATAGGTTACATATTTTATATGCAATTGGTATTGTTGTAGAGTGTTTTCAGGTTCATGTACGTTTTGGAGAATTTTGGTGATTATGGAGCATTTGAGGTGTAGAACTGCGCAGACACGTCAAATGTGTAGCTATGGATGGAAACCTTTCCATTGTGCAACTGGTTTGAGTTATCTTTCCAATGCAACTGGTTTGAGATCCATATGACAGTTAGATCTAATGGTATGCCCGTTTTACTGAAGAGTGGTATGTCTGCCTCGCGAGAAGAAGCTGTCGATAAGATGAAGGACTGTCGATCCGACGGCACAGATTTAGTGTCGATCGACAGCACAGAATTAGTGTCGATCGACGGCACAGAATTAGTGTCGATCGACGACACAGAATTAGTGTCGATCGACGGCACAGAATTAGTGTCGATCGACGGCACATAATTAGTGTCGATCGACGGTGATCCAAGGTGACAGTCCCGACTTGTTACAAGACGAACTGAAGCCCAGTAACCTCCACAAATTACCAAAATACCCTTGGATGAGTTTCTGACCTATTTTTTTTGTTTTGTTAAGCCATTGTTGACAGCTATGTTTTACTTGTTAGCAGAGAAGAGCTTAGGATTGGAGCGAGAGATCTGAACACCTTTACAGAGAAGATCTTAAACTCCCTTTAATTAACTCTTATCTTATTATTTTATGCAATTCATTCAGTTATTTATTTATGTTTCTTATAACATGTCTGAGTAGTTCATTGTTAGATTTAGAGTTCTTCGAGGGTAGTAATGGATTGTTGATCACATAGAATTGTTAGGGTAATCATTTAGTTCTTTGTTTAAGTTGTTCTTAATGCTGAGTTGAACTTGATAACTTCAATCATAGAATATAGGATTTAACAACGCAAGCGAGAGTCTGACTATAACCCTAAAATGTAATTTAAATGAATTAGAGAAATAGTAATAAACGAGAGTTGAATTAGAATTTTAGGGAACACATGAAACAACGAAATTGTAACCATTTAGTAGCAGCGTCGATTGACACCACACAGTGGCCATCGATCGACACTGAGTTGAGAATCGCGAAAGTAATCTCCTAAACCTTGGAGTTTCAGTTCGAGAACCACACTTCATCAAACCCGTAGTATCTATTGAGTCTACATAGTCCAACTTACCTGAGAGTTTCCCCTAAGTCTAATATTTCCCATAAGTCTTTACAAACCAAATCAATCCTGAAATCAATGCATGCTAATAAACATATACTGTCTAGCTTTAATTTGAAAACAATAAGTCTATTGTGCAATCCTAGAGTCCCTGTGGACTCGATTCATAACTACTACACTAAACCTTCTTATTTGAGAGAATCAAAGTAGCTCATAGGGTTAATTTGAGATTACACATAAAAAGCCACATCAACACGATTGCGATAAGAGATGCTGTAGAGTTGTTGTGATTATGTTTTGTCTGTTTAGGTATGCTGTAAGCATTTAGACGAATTTAGATTGTCGTTGGCCTTTTGGACGATTTCAGTGGGTCATTTCATTGCTTAATGTCTTAAGAGTTTTCTTTGTCGACAGTGTTTTCTTGATGCTAAGGCAAAAAGTTTTTGAAGTATGGGAGTATACGAGTATAGTATACATACCTACTCCCTTTTTACAAAAGAAAACGGCTGAACCAATCTTTTGAAGGGTTGTGTACGTTTTTCTTTCAAGGATTAAAATGACATTGGGTTTGTGATCTTCGGTTGTTTTCAGGTTGGCGACTTGGAATGAGTGGGTTTTAAGAAAAGTTCTAGGAACTAGTCGTTTTAAGATGACGTTCATGAATCTAGTTTTTTATTTGGTTAGGAAGCGAGCTGAGAATGCTTGAGTGTGTGGCGATTGTTTCTAGGTTTTTTGAGATGTTAGATTGGTTTGCAAGTTCTTCCTGAACAACTGAGGAAAAATAGAACGAGATAAAAAATTCGCCTAAGACTTAGTTTGCAAGTTCTTCCTGAACAATTGAGGAAAAATAGAACGAGATAAAAAATTCGCCTAAGACTTAGTTTGCTAGACTATCTACCTACATTCTAAGTTCCCCAAAGTTTACGGCAGTTCCAAGACGTTTTAATTTTTAATATTTTTCCTATGAAAAATTCCAAGTCTGATAACATACCTTAGTCTTATCAGAGATTCAGATTTGCATCTTCTTCATTTTTCTCTTCTTCTCCTCGTGTCTTCTGATCTGAGTTTTGATTTTCTTAGTTTTAGTTTTAACAAGAACGGCTATGTATTTCATAGAAAATTTTTGAGAGTATGCATATGTATTTTATCTAAACTTTAGTGGCCATTTACGAATAGCCACTTACGACTCAATGTCAAAGAACTCTGCAAAGTTTGATTCTGTTTTTTTGTATGATATAATTTTCAACAACACTGACGAGAATATCGAGCCGGTGAAGAGATTACATTGTCTAAGTTTCTGTTTTCGTGTCTTTGTACCAATGGTTTTACAAGAACGACTAAGTGCGCTTCATATATTGTTGAAAATTCTATAAAATGTTTATGAGTAGATGTTTCGACTCAACGTGGCAGAATTTCATAAATTTGGATTGCGTCTTTCGTATCAAAGAAACTTTACAAAATCATTGAAATAAAGTGAGGAGAAGCAGATGAGGACTCAAGGAAGAGTGAAGTGGGCGATGAGAAAAAAGAAGCAATGGATTCGATGTCAGTCAGGTGAGGTACACATTTTGTCAAACTGTGAGCGAACTGGTCCTGTCCTAGCCTTTATTGTATTCATTTTCTGTTGATTGTTTCATATGATCTAGTTTGACTTCCTGAAGGTTGTCAAATTTTTTTTTATTGCTGATAATTGTTTCACAATTTTTTTTCTACGAGGTTGTATTGTTAAATTTTACGAAAGCTGTCTTGTAAAATGTTTTAGAGTTTAACTTTACAAAAACTGTTTCGTAAAATGTTATCGAGTTTAATTTTATGAAAACAGTTTCATAAATTGTTTCCGAGTTTTATTTACGAAATTTGTTTCCTAAACTTGTTTTCGAGTTTGGCTGTACGAGAGCTGTTTTTTTTTGGAAAACTCACGTTTTGCGTCTTTTCCGCAAATCTAGTTTGTGGTTTTAATATCAGAAACTCTAGCTGCTACGAGCTTAATTATCGTGTCCAAACGTTATCAAAAAATTTCTCATTTCCTTAGGATTGATCTGAGGGAGTTTCAAGTACTTTTTCCGAAGTAAGCTTAGTAGACAAACATCAAGAATTCGCAGAATATGTTGCTACCAAAGCGGCGTTTGAATATTCTCGTAATCATAAGTTTAGGACAAATTTTAGCAGTGAGGGGAACGATCTCCCTTTTTTCTTTTTTTCTATCTTCGTCAGCCGTTTTAGGGTTTGAGTGATTCTATAGAAATCAACTATGTTTTTCAGAATGTCATACGGAAGAATTACGACAGTGAGGAATGGGCATCCGATGTGTTGTCCTTCCTTTTTCTGTGAGTAAATTAGGATTTCTCTGAGATTTTTGGGAAAGCAATTTTTATTTTTCCAAAATTTTTTTGGTAAACGTTTTTTGGTTGAACCCCTTATGCGTCTATAATTCTCCAATTAGGTAATGAGACGATATTACGGGGTTTGATAGCTTTTATCTTTTCCTTTCCGCTTAGACAAAGAAATCGCGAGCTCGATTAGGTTTTTGATTTCATTGAGCGCTGCAGCGGTTGTGTTAGCATTGGCCACAAGAGTAGTCGTCTCTGGAGTTGTGTTACCAGCGTTGTTGTCGTCATTGACAGTGTCGACGCGAGGTGCGTGATTATCTCCCTTACATACAGACATCAATTCGATCAAGCGTTTTGTGGCCGTGTGAGTAAGAATATTCTGCCCCCTCCTTCTGGTTCCAAATTGTGGGAACCGAAATTTGCACTGCCAAATTTGTTTGCAGAGAAATAAAGATTCTCAATTTTTCTTGAGGGCCAACGAAAATTGATCAAATAAATGCGAAAATATAGAAAAAAACAATATGAATTAAGAAAAGATAAATCTTTATTTCGAATCCGCATAAGGGCGTTGCGATCATGACAACATATTGTAAAAGCTTCGGCCGCCAGAGCTGTCAGCGAGTTTTCTAGTTCTAGCCACGTAAACCTAAAACCTTGTTGAGTCGTAGCTCTATAACAAAGGACGAAAAAGATACAAAAAAAGTTTTGATTGATTTTGGACTGGACCTTGTGAAAGGCTGCCTACATACCTTTTTCGAAGATCAAGTCGAACATATTTCATTTTACAGAGTTTGAACAAGGGATCGAACTGCCTTTGCGTCTTTGTCTAGTAATCGAGTGTGATACATAGAAACAAGCATGTGGAAAAGAATGCTTAAAGTTTCTAAGTGCAAAACGTCTAGATCTATGAAATCTTCCATGTGCTCCTCGCCTTGGCTGTCCATATATATGCCTCCAAGGTTGGCATCTTTCCCTTTCTGCCCATGATTCTAGTTTATCTCTTTGCAAAAAAATTCATTTTCTTCTCTTCATGTTTATCATGGAAGTTTTACATTTATCTTATTTTCCATTTATCGTCATCCAAATTGTATAAACCGTCATTTTTCTATGGGCTTATTCTTGTTTTGAACCATTATTGGGCTTTTGTCGTGTTTGAGACCGTTACAGGCCGTTTTACTTCTTATGCATTTTTACGATTATTCTCGAAGAAATCATTGATTTTGTCCGTTGTCTGTTTTCTATGTCATTGGTCTTACAAAATGAACAAAATCCATTAATTAAGTCGAGGATATGATGTTGTTAAGTTAACCTATATCATCTTGACATTTGAATTGAACTTTTACGGAAAAAAACATGTCTTACTTGTTTTCTTCGTAAAATCTCAACCGAAACTTTGATAGAGACGAAACGACAAACATTTCGATGAGACTCAAAGTCGAACATGAAGAGAGCTCTATTAGGGCGATGAGAGCCAATGAGGGCGATGAGAGAGCCTTGAGGTTTATGAGGGCGATGAGAGAGCCTTGATGGCGATGATGGCGATGAGAGAGCCTCTATGGCCATGAGGGCGATGAGAGAGTGTGTGTGGCTATGAGGGCGAGGAGGTGGAGAGGAGCTTTGATGGAGAGCAGGTGGAGAGGATATGGATATGGCGAGGAGCTAGTGAGGGCGAGGAGATTCAATGGTGAGGAGTTTTGGTGGCGACGAGCTCGCGGCGAGGAGCTAGTGGCGAGGAAGGTGAGGGCGAGGAGTTTCGATGGCGAAGAAGGTGAGGGCAACGCTGGGAAATGTCAGGTGAAGCTAAGCCACGTCGGGAAAATCTAGGGCTCGTGGGGCAAGGCTAAGAGCTCTGAGGCGAGGCTAGGTGCGCTGAGGCGAGGCTAAGGAAAGAGAGGTGCTCTCAGGCAAGGATGAAGAGCAGTGGGGCGAGGCTGAGCTTGTGTGGGGAAAAGCTGAACCATGTCAGGTGAAGCTGGACAGTGTCGGGCAAAGCTAGGATGTGTCGGGTGAAGCTAGGCCGTGTGGGGCGAGGCTGACCTATGTGGGGTGAGGCTAAAGAGCTGTGAGGCAAGGCTGAGCTCGTGTGGGGTGAAGATGAGATGAGGGGAGTGTGTGTGTGTGTGTCTTTCTTCTGTTTCCATTCCCTCCGTTTATCGCTTTGTAATCTTTCATAACTATTTAGTTTGTTTTACACAAGTTTTTCTTCCTAGATTTTCTGGATGTTGTTTTGTTGAAGATTATCTTACAGGCTTTCCTATGAGGTTCTTCTGTGGAAACTTTTTCATCTTTTGTTTTACGGAGGATTGTTTTGTAAAATTCATCATTTATCACAATAACCTTCCCTAGGAACGTTTTTTCGTTCACTTCCTGTTTGGACAGAAATTCTTTTATTCCTTGTCCGGAATAAAATATATGAAGTTTGATCTTGTATCTTTATGAAAATAGGTTTGTCTTATGCTGTCTAGTTTCTCCGACATTTCCAGCTCATATTTTTTTTAAGAGATAATTTTTGGAGGATTTTGGCTGTAGATTTTGCCACGACTTATTTTGACCACAACAATACGATGCCATAATATCTATTTAAAAGTAAATTCAGTATTTGAGATAATATAAATAGAGTATATAGTTCGTATGGTAATCATTATTCTGCGGGATATTAAATCTATCAAAACGGTTCTCTATAATCATTTATATATTCATGATAATAATAAAATAGTTAGATTTGAAAGAGTTTTATGGAAACCGGTAAGAATAATATCAAACAAAATTGTAATATTCACTGAAAAGTTTCGTTATAAAACAGAAAATAATATTGAACATACATTATACCAAATCATACAGATAAGATACTAAACATCCCAATCGTAAACATCTTCATTGCGTTGAAAAGCATGGTTGGAAAACATCCTACAAAGGAAAAGAAATATGTACATAGTATTACTTAAGTGTAATGACGATAATAACATATATCATTGAATAACTTAATTTGTTTTCCATTCATCACTTATATAACAGGAGTACTGAACAACATAGCAGTAACATCATTTTCGGATCTGATATGGAATTGACTAAAACTGATATACCCTATGAGCGACGTTACTCTCTCAAATAAGATGTTCAGTTGTAGTACTTAGGAATCAAATCCACAAAGACTATAGGAATACACAATAGATTTATTTTCTTTGAAGTAAAGCTAGATAGCAATGGTAGAAAGCACTAAACATAAAGATTAAATGTTGTAAGTTATCAAGATGAGATGAAGCTAGACTTACGTGAACTCTAAGGTGTAAATAGTATGCAAACTAAACATGTTATCAAGGATATATTAAGATGCAGTCCTTGATCTCAAACTAAAGTTATGATCGCCCAAATTTCATGTGCAAAGATTATCTAATGTCTAGACTTAGAACTTCTAGTCTCTTACTTAAATCCTAAGGGAGTGTCGATCGACAACCACTTACGAGTGTCGATCGATACTACTTCCAAACAAGTTTTAGCGAATATGTGTGATAGTTTTTCTAACTTCCTAGACCAACTGTCGTATGTGCTTAGTCAATTACATCATACTAGTATTAATTCAGACAGTGAACCAAGCCTTCACTTGCACCAACTTATCCTAAGATCTAGGTTTAAGGTGATCAATCTTAATCCTAGCAGTAAGAATAACTAGATAAAAAATTTGTTAGTTACCCTAACAACAATACAAATTGGCAAGTAAATTGCATAAAACCAAATAGAAGAGTAGAGAAACAAAGTATGGAACAAGGGAGTTCAAGATTTTCTCTCAAAAGGTGTTCAGATCTCTCTCTCCAATCCTAAGCTTTCTCTCCTCTCTAGAATAATGAAGCATAAAAGGTGTGTAAAAGAGGTCCCTCTTAAAAACAATAGAAAACCCTAATAAATAGCCTAACATGCGGCCAGGGAAATTCTAGTAATTTCATCAAATCATCATTAAACTCATGGATGGCTTGACTGTCGATCGACACACATGGGCCAGTGTCGATCAATACTCATCGTAGGAACATGCTACGACTTCAAGTTTTCAGGAGAGTTTCTTCAGAGCTCTGAAATGATCCAAAAGCTCCAATGTTGTTCAGTAAGTACCTAGACCTGAAAAGACTGTAAAACAACTCCGAATACATATAAAAGACTCTACAAACATACTTATATCATGGGTGAAAACAGTTAAAATCCATAACATATCAAAAACCTTCATACATAAACAAACTATTATGGTGAAATGACTTTAGATAGGTGTATTCGTCTGTATCACTTAGAGATGATGAGATGGACGCAAAACTACTAAAAGTCATGTGATTGATGGGTTTGTTGATTTGGTTTGATGTATTCAAGGCTACCAGCACTTGAATAATGGGTGACTTTTTCATGCAAGGATGATGGAAGATCCTTGGGTTTCTCATCTATGGAAATCTAAAAGTGTAACCTTGTATAGGACGATGCATGATGGTATTCATGTTAGTAGTATAGTTAACTATCTGGTGATCGAATATGAATGTTCAAAGATGAACAAGAAGAGATGTGCTCGTGAGATAATTTCTTTTTTTGCAAAAGCTTTTTAGATTAATGGGTGCTTTGCACAAAGGTTACAAGATAAGTATTTAAACTAAAGACTAAACCGACTTGAAAAACCTAATGTATTCTAAAAAGGAAAACCAAAACTAACTATAACTATGTTTAGACTTGACTTAATACTAATGAGTTTAGTAAGAGAACCTAAAACTCTAATCCTCTCAAACCGAAAGGTTAACCCAAGTATTCTGATCTTTCTCCTTCCCATAGGTCTACTCCTCTTGTTCTTAAACAAACTATATTAAGAACCCAAGTGCTTTCAAGGCACTGGCCTTTGATCTTTTGTTTTCCCAAACTGAATAAACAAGTGGATCATCCTTTGGGTCTTCACACTCTCTTTGAGCCGTAGATGTCTTGTCTCGTTCACCAAGTGAATGAGCCCATTCCAAAGGCATTCTGTTTCATCCATCTTCTTCCTTAGGTCCACTTTGTTGAGAAAAATGCTCTCCAAAGTCTTCTTCCAACTCCAGATTATTGTCCTTTGGTTCCAGATTTTTCCTCGTCCATTTCACTCCATTACCAGAGCTTGGTCCAGTCAAGTTTTCAGATCATCCATTTCCCGACCACCATTCCTTGTTCAATCAATTTTCAAATGGTTCACCCATGTTAGTAGCTGCCGACATGTCAAAAAAAACCTCTGAATAACTCTCTTGGCTGACTTGCATCTTTTGGTCCAATGATGGCCGAATCATCCCCTCCTCCTTTGAAAGGATTTTACCTCAAATCCAAATCATAAACAATAAAAGGAGATAGATTAGCAACATTGAATGTGGAACAAATGGAGTACTTATCTTCGAGATCAGTCTTATAAGAATTGTTGTTAATTTTCTCCAACATTTTGAATGGTCCATTCGTGCAAGGCATCAGTTTGGATTTTTTTTCATTTGGGATCGTGGGTTGAAGTCGACTGCATGACCGAGATATGTTCGCGAAGGGGGTTTAGTGGTCGGCAGGATCTGTTGATCCTGACTGTGCTTTAGTCAATGTGATGAAGTTTTTTTTTTGGAAGAGTGTTTTCTGGAGTTGATCCGTTTTGAGGCAGGGCAATTTTCGTGAGGTTTCGTTTTCGGGTTTGCACAATAGCCGTTTTGCTCGTATCTGGATGTTTTTTCTGAAAGTATTACAAGATGTTTTCTTTGAGATAAGAGAAATTTTGCGAGATTTTAATGAAGTCTTTATTGCCGAAAAAGTTTCAAAAATATTGAGTACAAGGTAAATATTTTAGAATTCGGGAATATACAAGTATTTGTATATGTACCCACTCCCCCCCCTTTTTGAGAAGGGGATATCTGAACTCTTCCTTCGACGAGCTGCCTATGTACCTCTTTTGGGGATCAAGCCATCTCGTAGTTCTGCTGTTTTTGCGAATGTGTTTACTCGGCTGCTGTGTTTACGACGATCGCGTTAATTGTAGGATCGACGTCTTCTGCCGGGTCTGACTCCTCTGGTTGGATCGAAATGTGGGGCTCTGAAACTTGTTGTTCTTTGGTCCTTGGTTGAGTTGACAATTCTGGATCGTCTTCTTCTGAAGCATTTTCAGTTGGTGCCTGATTTAGCTTCACTCGTTTGGGCTTCACCATTGCGTTGGTCGTGATTTGCCTTAGCTTATGTTCGGCCAGGAGGCAACGTCTCGACTGTTTCTGGCATCTCCAGATTGCAGCTATTATGCTGTGAGTTGGGAACTTGACGCCTAGGTGATAAGTCACGGGACTGCCTTCATGGCGTTTAGCCAAGGCATGCCCATAATGCGTTGTAGATGGGCGGGTGGTCGATGACCGCGAAGTCAACGATCATGGTAACTTCTTTTGTCGTGATCGTTAATTTGATCGATCTGAGGGTCATTGAGGTCGTGCCTGAGAAATCGTTCGACGGCTTGGGCAAAGGTACAACTTCTCCTAGTTCCTCGTTCATCCTTTTGAGAGTATCGCGGAAGATGACGTTGACCGTGCTACCTGTATCGATGAGAACTCTGGCGACGTTGAGATATCTTATCATGAGATCGATGAAGAGTGGATCGCAGTGGGGTTGGTCGATCCCGCCGGCCTCTTCTTCTCCGAAAGTGATCGCTCCTTTTGGGATGACCCGGGATGCAGACTAGTTGGAAGAATTTGCGCTCGTCTCGGCCTTACGCTGATAAGGTTTGATGGCTGAGACGGTGTTGCCATAGTATTGCGATCCCCTGATGATCATGTTTCCTCTGCGACGGTTATTGTCGTTTGCCTTCTTCCGCACTTTTCTCCCAATTGGTTCCCCTGTGAAGAGTTCTCCGTTTGAGGAGCTTTATCGTTTTTTGGGGGACAGTTCGAATCGCGAATGAGGTCTTTCACGCTGGAAACTACGGAAATTTCTCCCGCGAGTAGTTTTGCAGCCAATCTGGCCCCAAGAACTTTGCAGTTGATGGTTGAGTGGCCGCGAGCTTGATGAAAGTCGCAGAAGACGCTTGTCGTAATTCGGATTCCGGGTCCATGTGTTACTCGTCGTCTGGCCTTGCTCCGATCTGGAGTTGATGGCGTAGTTATGTGCTCCCTGGGTCTCTTCTTCCTTGCGATGTACATTCTTGTTGTTGCGAGGGTTTTTCTTTTTCGACTTCTGATCCGACCCCAGATCCCTCAAAGACGTCTTAGACGTTTTATGCTTTCGCAACAAGACCTTCGTCTCCTCTTCGATGATTATGTAGTCTATGGCTTTGTGGAGGGCGTCATGGATCGTACGCGGCTTCTCAGATTTATCCACTTCCTGAACTTTGAATGGTACCAGAGCGTATTTTCGAGCGCGTCTATGGCCATTTTTTCACCTATTCCACTGACATTCATTATAACGGTCTTGAACTGTTTTATTAAGTCGCAGAGAGATTCGTCCTCTCCCTGGTATAGGCTCCAGAGGTCGACATTGGAGGTTTCTCGTTCTATGAACATAGAGTACTGCTTGAGAAAATCCGAGGCGAGTTGATAGAAACTTCCGATAGAATCTAAGGCGAGGCGAGGTCATCTCGCCATCATGAGAGATGTACCAAGGCGAGGTCATCTCGCCATGATAGAGAGATGGACCATGGGCGAGGTCATCTTGCCATGACGGTGAGACGGACCCGGGTGAGGTCGTCTCGCCGTAGGGTAAGGTCGTCTCGCCATGATGGTGAGATAGACCATGGCATGGTCGTCTCACCGTGTTGAAATGATTAACCATGGGCGAGGTCATCTTGTCATGACAGTGAGACAGACCGAGGCATGGTCATCTCGCCTTCATGGCAAGATTAACTAGTGGACGTGGTTGTTTCGACCTCACGGTGACCAGTTGTGTGGTCGTCTCCCCATGATGGCAAGATGGACCAACAGACATGGTTATGTTTCCATGACGGCGAGACGGACTGGGATCGAGGTCATGGAGAGAGTGATGGTTTCTCGTTTTGTCATACTTTTGAATGTTGTTTGTTAGAAGATCAAGAGTGACTTTCGTAAAAACTTGTTGCTTGATCGCTGTTTAATTCTTTTTCGAAAAATAATATTTCCTCGGGATTTTTTACATTGATTCCGTCTTGACCGATTTTGACCCAACAGTTAGACTCCCAGCTTGCTAAAATTTTCATGATGTGTTTTCGAGTTGTTAGGTGTGTTAGGCATGTTGGGCAAAATTAATGGCTGAAAGTCCGAGGATAAAATGATTTTTATCAAAAGCTATATTAGATTTCCCTGATGTTTCCCTTTTATAAATATGAGGTGAGTTTTTTATTCTTACTTACTCATACTCAACTATCCAAGGAACTTCCCTTAAGGTAGAAAGTCTTTCTCTCTCTTTTCTCTTCTTTAGTTAAATCCATTATGTCACCAAGCAAGAAAATTTCTGGGAGTGCCTCGCCCTCTTCTTTCGATCCCAAGAGTTTACTTGACAGAGATTGTAAAGTTGTTTTGAAGATTGAGTTTGTACTGCATACCATTGAACCTAAGGAGGCCGCAGAGTTTTGGTTTGCCACATGCTGCTTGAACAACCTCCAACAGAACCGTGGTGCTCGGTGACGCCTCACCTCTAGTCATCGATGGGAAAGTAAAAGTACTTATCCTTCCCCTGACATCAGTCCCGGAGGAGGTGAAGTTTTGCATACCAAATTATGAGGAGAGTGCTGATGCTCCTCCTCATGGTTACTTACATGTTAATAGGCATATCTTTTGCGTTGTCTTTTGTGGTTTCCTATCCCACAGATCATAATTCAGACCTTGAATCGTTTCAGGCTGTCGATAAGATAGATCTCTCCTTGCGGCCTGCAACATCTCGTAGGAATACTGGTATTAAGCTTCAAGTGAGGGATGGCTCTCGTGCCCATTATGTCGAAGCTCTTTTGTTCCCGAGCAATACAGCAATAATGCTCCAATATTGTTTCAAGCCGAGGAACAATATGGCGATAATCAAGGGGTATGCCTCTCATGTACACAAGTGGCAAGAATACTACTTTTTTCTTTGTGTCGACAGCACCTCTTATGTGGAAGAGTGTATCCCTATTTTTAGGAGCAAATGGAGTCGAAGGGTATCATGGTTGGATACTCCAACAGCTTTTCCTTTTGACGATATCTAACCTTGTATTCATTTTCTTTCTTTTGCATTTTTTGATCATGTCCCTTCATATCGCGTGGATTTTCCCATCATTAGAGATATCCTTTCTGGTGGTTCGTTCTTTTAGGGATATTTCTCTCTGAAGCGAGTCCGTGCAGCCGTCGTGTACCACCAATTCTGAGCTCAACCTGGACTGTTAGTTGAAGAAGATTTGGATCTGACCATGGAAGAATATGTTCCGTACGAGGTTCCTTTGGTGACGTAGAGGGGGAGATCTCTCAATATTAAGCATGTTTCCGTTGATGAAGACGATGTTGCCACTGCTGGGGCGGAGTTTCCCACGGATGTTGGTTTCACAGTGGTTTTCCCAATCAGGCTCGCGGAAATGGTGTTTGATATTGAGGACCTGAATTCAACGCTTTATTTTCCTCAATCGAGATCCCCTTTGATCAGCTCCCGGCTGATAACGAGTCCGCTGGATCGGGGAAGTTTGCGGAAGCTTCACGATTATGCATGGGGGTTAGCTTCAAGCTTGATAAGTTTTGTAGCCGATTTCCATTCCACATCCTTTATATATATATATATATATATATATTTGTAGGGCCTCTATATTATGAACGATATGGCGAGTTGTTTGGCGGCGCGGTCATATCGTTTTTAGGGAAGAGAAGGCTAAGAAAGAGGTTGCTCGCTTGAAAAGTGAAGCTGAAGCGTGCTCTGTGCATGAGAATGACCTGACGTCAAAGAAAGCCTCCATGATCCGTCATGCGCATTGGGAAGGAAGGAAGTGGCCTCGATCTTCCAAGATCGCTCGGTTCAGATTCCGTCCGACCTTGAAGAGATGAAGAAGGTTCAGAAGTCCTTCTGCGAATATCGCGAGTGCAGGGATTCTGTGGTCGCCCTGTTGTGTATGAAGATCGATGGGTGTTGTATCCGGAGCGAGTATGTTCCCTACTTGTTGATTTGTGTATCATTTTGTATTGTACTCGCCCTCGGGGCTTTCTAATATGTTCTGTTTCATAGCTCTTCTTTTTAATGGATAAAGCCTCAATGAGAGCAAGAGAGTGTAATATGCTTCTCATTTCTTTTGCCCTATCGGATCGCGATACTTTGAATTACATTTAGATGAAGATTTCTAAGGGTTATGACACGAGGAAGCTCATCAACACTTAAGTGTCAACGAAGAGACAAGTTTTTGTATCTCGTATCAGTATACTATGCCTTTGAGCGTTAAGAGTGGAGTTAGGGTAAGACCTTGGTTAAATTTTGTGTCTAGAGTATGCGGGGCCGATCCCGCCTTACTTGACTCATTTTTGATTTCCACCTAATTCTATTTCGATAATGAAAACTATGATGAGTTCCCGGCTTATGTGATTTGCATCGATCGGGAATCGAGTATCTCGCGAAAGACAATTATGAAGTCTTGGAAGTACTGACCAAATTTTTTTTTTCTATAGCGCGCTTATCCTTGTCTCGGATGTATGAGAACCAATTCTGTGAGAGGAGTATGTTAGGCTAAGCGTTCGTTTTAAGAACAAATGATTTGTCCATCGGGGCCAGTCAACGCACGTGATGTAAGAGCAAGTACTTGTCTTTTCTAACCAGTATTCTATCGTGATTTAGGCCACTTGGGCCATTTTATGATTTCACGCGTTTTTACGATTATTTTTTAGAGAAATCAATTGTTTGTTCAAAATCTGTTTCTGTATTAGTGGATTTGTAAATCCATATGTTATCATGCAGAGTGATGCTATGCTAATCATTCCTGCCTCATTTATCGTTTGAAAATTTACGAGAAAATATGTCGTGTTAGTTTTTTGTCGTAAAATTTTGACGCAAAATTCGATCAAGATGAAACGAAAGGTTTTTTCGATCGAAACACGAAAGAGAAAACTAAGAATGAACTATGAGGGTGAGATGATAGATACAGGGGGTTCGAATCACCTTGATGTCTAGACGAATCAGAGAGGAGGTCATCTCGCCATGATGGCGAGATGGACCATGGGCGAGGTCGTCTCGCCATGATGCCGAGATGGACCAAGCCGAGGCCTTCTCACCATGATGGCGAGATGGACCAAGGAAAGGTTGTTTCATGATGGCAAGGCAGACCATAGGTGAGGTCATCTCGCCATGATGGCGAGACGTACCGGGGGGAGGTCATCTCACCATGACGACGAGACAGACCAGGGCGAGGTTGTCCCACCATGATGGCGAGATGGACCAAGGTGAGGTCGGCTCGCCGTGATGGCGAGATAAACCATGGGCGAGGTCATCTTGCCATGACGATGAGAGGGAACGAGGCATGTTCGTCTCGCCATGATGGCGAGATGGACCAGTGGACTGTGTTGTTTTTACCTCAAGGGGAGATAGACTGGTCGTGTGGTAGTCTTGCCATGATGGGGGAGATGGACTGACGGACACGGTCATCTTGCGATGATGGCAAGACGGACTAGGGTCGAGATCGAGGTGACGATGATGGTTTCTCCTTTTGTATTACTTTCAGAAGTCGTTTGTTAGAATGTCACGAGTATCTTTCGTGAAAACTTGTTGCTCGATTGTTTTTAAATTTATTTTTGAAAAAGAATATTTCTCTGGAGGTTTTAGACATTTATTCATTCATGAGCAATTTTGAACCCAACAAGTTTCTCTTGTTGGATTTAGGGTTTTATTAGGGTTTATATGAACTTCTGAGATATATAACTGCTAGGGTTATCTTTTAAGAGTCTTCAACAGAATTGTACTTACTGTTTGGGTTATAGAATAGCTAGCTAGAACCCTGAACTTAAGATTATTGACAACCGCGAAAGTGGGTTCAACTCCCGATATTAATTCTATTGAGCTAGGTTGTTAGATACATGCGAGATCTGGTCTAGAATAACTTAGTGAACATATTGATTAGGACATTAATGCTTTCCTATTGAAACATCGATCGACAATCATACAATAGTATCGATCAACGCTAGCTCCTTGTTCGGCTGCAGAAGTTGGAACCAAGACTAGGTAATCTGATTAGACCCACAGCGATAGCTGGATATCTTAATTTTGCATTCGAGTTGTAGGAAAGTTATCACACACCATTAGCATCTATACATCATAATTCTATTGCCTGAAACACTAAGTCTAGCTACTTTATCATATCTATTACAACCAACGGCTAACTTTTCTACTACTATTTATTGCTTTAATATTTAATATATTTCGTCTATTGTGTGTCCACGCTCCATGTGAATTTGATCCCTAACTACTATAAGTAAACCTCTTATTTGAGAGAGAAAGTTTCTCTAGGGTAATGATATGTGCTCAAATTACCCTAGAGCTACTGATTACTCTTTCAAATAAGAGGTTCAGTTGCAGTATTTAGGGATCGAATCCACAAAGAGCGAGGGAACACAATAAATTTGATAATCATCTTAGTTATGCTAGGTAATGAAATAAACTTTAAGAACTAGTAAATCAAGAATGAGTTGGTTGTAAGCAAAAGGAAAATAGATAGATCTAGGGTTTTCAGGTAGTGAATTAAAATGGATAGAAGCCAAGGAGTTTTCAATCATATAACATGAATTTAATGAGTAAATATATAATTTATATCTATCTATGGCTAAGCTTAGAATCTACAACTTTTGTATGAAAATTCAGAATGACCGTCGATCGATGGTATGCAAACGACATCGATCGATGGCTTTCTTAGTCAAGCATTATACGATCAAATTTGAGAAGTTCACTTAGAATTACTAGACTAATCTCCTAATTATCCCTAGAACATAAGCCCAACAAGATTAGTTCAGGTAACGATCCTACTCTCGTAGATATTAATTATCCTAATATAAGGTTCTAGTTAGATACTCAAGCACACAAGCAATAAGCACAATATTGATGATAGATCTATTAATCACCCTAGTAGTTCCATTGTTTGGCTAATCCGTCAAAAACATTAATAAACCCTAAATCGAAAAAGAGACCTACTCAGACATAGCTAAGCAGAACATAATCATAAACATAAAATAATGCATAAGATTAGGGATAGAAAATTGGGGTTCCAATACAAAGCTTGAAAGAGGTCTTGATCTTCTCCACAAAAACTACTATGTTTTCTATGAAAATCTCTAAACTTGTAAAAGAGCTCTCTTTTCAAAAAACACAAGAAAAGATAATATAAACTAAGTAAACCTCGTCTATGGACAATCTTGTAATTTCTGTGACTTGGGCTTCGAGTCGGGTATTTTGTGAATTGGGCTTTTGCGTGTTGACCGCCGATTGATTGCAAGGGTGCGTTGTCGTTCGATGTAACTCTCTGTTTGGACTCCTACATTGCTGATTTTGACCAGCTACGGGATTCCTCCCTCTTTTAGCTCAAGAAAGCCTCATCATATGTATTATGCTCATAAATGCACCTGGACCTAAAAAGACTCTAAAACACATCCTAGACACACATAACAGACTCCAAATAGGGCCTATAACATGGTTTAAACGGTAAATATTAGGACCTCTCAGTAATTTTAGCAGATATCAAATCTGGTGTCGTTGCCGGGGAGCATAAGATTTGCCATTAGACTTGATTAATAGGTTTTGTGTACGTTTTACTTTTTTTAGTTGTTTACAAAAAAACTTTACTCATCCTGCAGGTGCATGGCTAGCAGTACTCGTTGAAACAAGGAAAAATATATTTTATTCTCAGACCTGCAAGTTTAGAACGCACAATACGCAAAGAGAAGCAAACAACGTCGATTGAGACCATCACATCTTCGTCGATGTACACTTATTGTGAGCGAGCAACGATCGACACCAACTCATATTCATCTACTGATACCAACCCACTAGCAGAAAACATGGTTGCCACTCTTATACGAACGCGGGATGTGAATGGAGACATGCATGATCCTGAGGGTCATTTGCGTAATGCAAAAGGTTAGAGAATTGATGAGCAGGGCGCTGTAATCCCAGATCCAGAAGCTGCTTCCCTAGAAGCTGGTAATGCTAAGAATGCTGCAACCAATGTTCAGGTTGTAGCTGATGAGAATTTCCAGGCTGCTCGATCCAGAACGTTGGCTGATTACAACCATCCTGATCAATATTATGCCAACAGATCTGCCATTCATCCTCTTACTTTCCTGAGGCACAATTTTGAGCTGAAGCATGCATTCTTTACATTTATGGGATAGACACCTTACCATGATCACCCATATGAGAGTCTGATGGACCATGTTGAGCCGTTCGAGGATCTAGTTTTTGATATAATAGCCAATGAAGTCCATGAGGAATATCTTTTCTGTAAGCTCTTCAAATACTCACTTTCTGTAGATGCTTCATATTGGCTTAAGCAGTTACCACCAAGATCTCTTACATCCTGGACTGGCATAAAAACGGATTAATGCATAATTTATTTGATGACGCGCAATATGAAGACTTTGTGAACATAATTGCTACATTCACACATGAGCCTGCAGAATCTTTCAGAAGCTTTGGATCATATTCAATTCATATCAGAGAGATTGTCCACACAATGAATACAACAAGGTGCAACTGCTTAGTACCTTCTTCAGAGGCATCTCTTTTGTTTACTAGATTTCTCTAGACACTGCTAGTGAGGGAAATTTTAACACTAGGAATTTAGAAGAGGCTGATAGACTTTGAGAACTTGATATCTACCAAGAACACTGAATTGGAGAGGAAGAAATCGGCTGCTAGCTTAGGTAAGGAGAAGAGGGATGAAGTTAAGGCCGAGCTTGACAGTGTTCACAAGCTTCTCAAGAAGCAGGTGAGCTTTGCGGAAGATGTAGAGGCTGTTGCTACCACCAGTTATAAGAACGAAGAAGAACATGTGAACTACATCAGTGACACTGGTTTTAAGAAATATGAAAATCAGGGTGGAAACATAAACTCTTACAGAACTGGTTAAAAGGAGTAATTACAAAAAATGTTCGCAGTACCAAAGATCCAACAACAACAACAAAAATAGCAACAACAATAGTGATAGGCCCTAATTTTTACCACTTTCAGACCATGTTATAGGCCCTATTTGGAGTCTGTTATGGTGTCTAGGAAGTGTTTTAGAGTAATTTCATGTCCAAGTGAATTTGGAGCATTATAAAGATTATGAGGCTTTCTGGAGCTCAAATAGAGATGAACCCTGTAGCTGGTCAAAATCAGCAATGTATGAGTCAGGACAGAAATTTGCGTCGATCGATGACGCACCCTTGCTGTCGATCGACTGCGTCATCGATCGACGGTCAACACACAGAAATCCAATTCGCAGAATACCCGACTTGAAGTTCAAGTCATAGAAATTAAAAGATTACTCCTGGACGAGTTTTACCTAGTTTGCAATAGATTTGCTTGTGTTTTATGCAAAGATAGATTTTTTACAAGTTTAGAGATTTTAATAGTTTTAAGGGGGAAGATCAATATTTCTTTCAAGCTTTGTATTGGAAACCCAATTTTCTATCCCTAATCTTATTAATTATTTTATGTTTATGATTATCTTCTGCTTAGTCATATCTGAGTAGATCTCTTGTTAGATTTGTTTATTAATGGTTTTGACGGATTAGCCAGACAATAGAAT
Organism: Moricandia arvensis; assembly: GCA_905132765.1. NCBI lineage: Eukaryota > Viridiplantae > Streptophyta > Magnoliopsida > Brassicales > Brassicaceae > Moricandia > Moricandia arvensis. Next base: position 33,952 of record CAJHQP010000365.1, read on the forward strand.
TGCTAGGGTGATTATTAGATCTATCATTAGTATTGTGATTTTGCTTATGTTCTTGAGTAGCAAACTAAAACCCTGATATTAGAATAATTGATATCTGTGAGAGTAGGATCGTTTCCTAAACTAATTATGTTGAGCTTAAGTTGTTAGGGATAATCGAGAGAAAAGTCTTGTAATTCTAAGTGAACTTAGCAATTTTGATCGTTTAATGCCGACTAGGAAAGCCATCAATCGATGCCGTTTGGATACCATCAATCGACGGTCATTCCGAATTTTCATACGAAAGTTGTAGGCTCTGAGCTTAGTGATGTGGGTTTTATTATGCACTCCCAAATTAACCATGTGAGCTACTTTTTACTATCTCAAATAAGAAGTTCAATGTAGTACTAAGGGATCAAATCCGTAGAGACTCTAAGATTACTCAATAGATTTATTATTTCTAAATAAAGCTAGATGAAAGTATGAATTGATGAATAATGATTTAAGGATTGGTTTAGTTTGTAAAAATTATTGGGAAAGATTAGACTTAGTGTAACTCTCATGTAGACTAAATAATGCGGACTAATAAAATGTTAAGGGATTTAGTGAAGCGTTGTATGAACTCAAACTCTAGGGTTTAGGTAAGTTATCCTCGTGAGTCTTAATGGAGTGCTGATCGATGGCCACTACGCGGTGTCGATCTAAATGCTCCAGAATGCTCTAAAAGCTCCAGTTTCTCCTAATGAGTACCTGAACCTGTAAATACTCTGAAACAATACCAATTTCATATAAATGACTCTAAAACCATATACATATCATGGGTGAAATCAGGTAAAAACCATGACATATAAACTCCCCCAGACTTATGCTCTGCTTGCCCTCAAGCAAAACATAGAATGAATCAGCGAAATTTTTAAAAACACAAAGACTTACCAGCTCCTTAGAACACTTTCTTACCTAAGTTTCTATTGCAACCACATGTAGAAAATTTCCATGTACTTTGCTTAGCTAATCAATCTTCTCTACCACAACCTACCAGAAGTTATCTGACATACCCTCTACTATCCTCATTTAAATACATAATATAGGGTGCATGCTTTATCATGGGGGTATCGATCCAGAGGGCACGTGGATTCTTACCCAAGAACGTGTCTGAACCACATGTAATCTTTCTAATTCTAATTCCTCTCTCTTCTTTCTTATCTGAATCTCTTTAGATCTCAAAATCAATGGACAATCATGCGGATACAATCTATATTGCCAACTTATTTTCAATTTTTTTGACAAAGTTATAGGCGAATAGTGGGGTCATTGGTAAATGTACTTTCCCCTCACTTCCAACAATGTGTGAGCATTCCTTTGAATTAGAATAGTGGGGTCATCGGTAATGTACCTACCCCTCTACATCTCAGGAAATCATCTCAATCTTCTTTTTAGATGCTGAAGAGAGGTGAGAGGAGGATCAGAAAGTAAAGTACTTTTACCTTTCATATTTGCAAGAGGATTCCGATCCTATGTATACCAAGCCCCAGAACAAGCAAATATAGTTACTTAGATTGGAGGTTAGCTTTGGTTCCTTCAAAAGTTCTTTGCAAGTGTGGGTGTTACAGAATAATCAATATACTTAGCTTTTCCATTCAATCTTAGAATGGTGCTCGAAAACGGTGCAACAAACTGTTCCAGAAAAAGGTATAGTCTATACGAACTTCTAATTTTGACTCAATAAAACAATTTTTTTAAAAATAATTAGTAAAGAATAAAACATCAAATATATGGTATTAGCAACTACTTTCCCCAGACTTGAATAACACTGTCTTAGTGTGAAAATTGTCTGAGATTGGTGGGATTTGATAAATTGGAATGGAAATAAGTTAGTTGTTAGGATTTAAGAACTCGTACCTCTATGTCATGGTCGCCGTCGATCGATGGTACCTAAAGACTATCGATCGATGGTACCTAAAGACTATCGATCGATGCTCGACGGACAGCTTGAACCTGTCAGCAAGTAACTGTAAAAAGTGTCTAAAATCTCCATAGTCTGATAGTCTCTGTTTTTAGCACTGTTAGACACTCAAAAACATGGTAAGATAGCAAACAATAATAATAATAACCATAAGTTCTTAATCCAACAAAACAAACAAAATAAAATAAGTTCATGCATAAGTCTGAAAATGAAATAAAAGGGAGGAGAGCAAAATGTAAGGCTACTCCTCGTTGGTAGTGTCCATGTCTGGCTTGTGTGGTGGTGCTGGAGCTGCTTGTGGCAACCTCGCTCTGGTAGGCGGACGGCTGAAGCACTGGCACGTGGACATTACCTCTATCCTAGCCCATATGGCCTTAAGTGCACCATCCACGATTCTCTAGAAGTCTCCGTGATCGTGGATGGGGATCTCTGAGATCTGTGGGAATGCTGAAAGAGGGGGTGCTGCTCCTGATGCCTCATCCTCTCCCAGTGCGTGAGCTGATCTGAGTCATCCTCTGCGGCGTATACGGACAGGTGCATTGCGCAAGAGGCGCTCGTCCGGTCTGAACTCAAGGCGTGCACGGGTGTCGGTGAAGTCTGTCACATCGCACCCTTGAAGCTCTATCATGTGAGGCCTTGCATCATCCACAAAGCACCAGTAGCGTCCTTCCTTCAACCAACCTGCCCTCGTCAAGTGAACCTCATCCATATACTCTATCTCTGACTCCACAGAGGCTCCTTGAAGGCTGATCCCAAGATGTAAAAAGATGGGTGTCAGAAGCCTCCCCACCGTCTCCTTCTTCTTGCCAGATCCCTTGAAAGGTTTCCCCTTTAGGGACACCAAATGCTCAGAAAAAATAGGCCCCAGGTTCACCTGCTGATCGCTCACTAGTGGTGAAAAAACCTCCTTATCGACCTCAGTCAAGCCCCTGACTGACTCGTACAGCAATGTGAGCTCCTGAACCCTCAGCTTGTTGGGCTCCACCTTGCACAACAAAGTGTTGGCAAGGATCTTCAGGAAGTAGCGCAGGGACGGGTGGTGGACATCGGTCTGAGTGGCTGAGCTGGAGTCGAAGTGGCCTGTGGCTATGAGTCTCTAGAAAGTGGCATGTCCTGGGAAGGTAGGGACGGTGCTGCCAAGGTTCTCGGGGTTGTCAAACCCATAGATGTGGCAGAGGTCAGTAATGGTGATTTGTATCTGATGCCTCTGATCATGAAATTCAAATAGGCCTCGGTCGCCCTCTTCGCCCTGGATTTCTGATAAATCACTCGAGCTGTTGCCATAAAATGTCGGACCAGGTCAGGATTGAGTGGATATAGCCTAGTAGCCATGGTTCCCATCCCCAGCTCTCTCATCACGTCTCATATCAGACCGGAACCCCAGATTTGTTAGGAGGTCTCTGTCGCTGAACCTGGTGGGCTCAATGGAAACGCCTTGCCAAGCGTTGTAATAGAGAGTGTCGTAGTCATCCCAGTTCTGAGAGACAACCCTGTGGGTGCATCCCCTCGAAGCTACATCTGCCTTAGGAACATGATAATTCTCAAACGTGTCGATCAACTCCTTCTCCTCTTTGGACCAAGGATCACGGCATGGGGGTTGTGAAGGAGCAAACTGGAGTCACCAACGTCGAAACCTGCTTTGGTTCTTCTCTCGCTCATCTGCAATCGCCAAAATAAATAAGAATCATCAAATATTCAAACTTCATTACGACCATCGATCGATGGTCCCTCACGGGTGTCAATCGATGGTCAATCGCGATATCATGAGATCTTTATCTCTCAAATCAAATCAAAATAATGCAAACTACAGTTACAAACAGTTGATAACTCCTAATTTAGTAATCCATCACCCTAAACCGTTCCAAATTTCGATCTAAACCCTAAACTTTTCGATTTTCTCTCAAGCCCTAAAAACCTAGGAGATTAGAGAAAGTACTCTGAGGATTGGAGGATTAAGTGAACCAAACTGATGAAGAATGAAAATTCGAGTGGGTTAGGCTCAAGAATGAGCAAAATCGGCCAAAAATTTAGAGAGAAAAGTGTTTATGAAAAGGGGTTGTGTCGAGCTTATACAGAATCAACACTCTTCCTTTGATCGATGGCCCTATAGGAATATCGATCGATGGTCGTTCATGTGCCTCCTATTTCAATTTAAAAGTTCCCGTGCATAATTATATATATATATATATATATATTATTTCTATAACAAAATTTATTAAAAGCTTTTAAAATTTTAAATATTCACAAGTGGGTTGCCTCCCACTCAGCGCTTGTTTAAGGTCGTAAGCTCGACAGAAAATTGGGTTTATCAATCGGGATTTGGCATGTAGAAACCCTTTAAAAAAATCGATAAATGGAATTTGGAGCCAGCTTTTGGGGATCAAAGTTTGATGAGGAATTTTGAGTTTTGGTCATATAATACTTTACATGGTTAGAAGAAACTAGAAGATTGGTCGAGCATCAACTTGGTGGACGAGTCGCGGAAAATAAAGATTGATCGAAAATTTCGAAGTTCGAGATGGTCGAAGAATGGATCGTGAGTGGACCATGAGTCGAAATAAGCTGGTCTACCATGTTATACAATGTCTTAGATTAACCAGACGGACATTTTGGAAGCTTATCATTTTTTGAAGCACGAAGTTTTAGAAGCTCGACGTTTTTGAAACCCGACGTTTCTTAACCACGAAGTTTTCTCGGAAAATCGTCATATCAGTAAATTATTATTCTGAAGACATTATAAGTCGGAAGCAGGACGGGAATTAAGCAGGACGGGAAGCAAGCAGGACGGGATCAAAGCATGATGGCAAAACCCAAAGACGGGCCGAAAATTGGTCGAAATGACCGAAATCAGACGAACGGACCGAGCAGCACGAGGTGGCTTAATATATGAACTCATGATGTGGTGTCGACTGCCAAGCATGGTATGTGGCAAGGGAAGCACGAGGTGTTGCAGCACGAACGATCGCAGCATGCGGAGTGACACACAGAAGCACGAGGTGCCGGCGTACATGCGACCGGAGCATGCGGACCGCCATGTGGAGTTGTTGTGGAGACTTGCATGAGCTTCAGTCATGCAGCCTGACATCTGGGAGGAGTGGTGGAGCCCTGCATGAGACTGGAGCATGCTGGTCGACATGTGGAGCACGAGGTGCCGCTGCGCATGCGTCCGGAGTCTTGTGAGCCGACACACGGGCCGCCACCAACTCGTTTTTGATTGGCTGCTGTCTCCTATATATAGCCCACGACCTCCACTCCATTTAGACACATTCAGACCACTTCAAATCTACTTAAAAACGTGAGAGAGAAAGCTAAAAAGAAAGTAAGAGATTCCGAGCATTTCGAGAGTTTCGAGGTCAGTACTCCACCAGTTTTGGATCGGCGCCTAGGGAAGGTTCTGTTCAGCTGAAGATCAGTCAAGAAGGTCAGTCCAGACGTGGATATACTTCACAAGGTAAAGAAAGGGTTCGGATCACGGAAGTCGGATTTGGGGTCAAGGCCACGTTCAACCAAAGCACTGTGAGTTATGATCAATTGATTGCTGACTTGTTTTCATGCAGGTTCCCGTTACTTGAAGTTAGATCATGACAGGAGGCTGGGTCTAATTTAGTAACGGTTTGATTAGTTAATATTAGAGGTTAATTAATCTTGATTGGTTGAGTTGATAGCATGCTTAGTTATTGCTTGAGTTTAGTAGTAGCATGCTAATGGTTAGGTTGATTGGTTAGTTAGAGAACGCTGAATGCTTAGATAATATCGCTAAGTTGTGGTTAGTTAGGTATTCTGGAATTACTCTTTATGCTAGATTCTGGAATACATTTGATTGTGTTAGTGGTGATTAATACTAGGAACCTTGTGTTATTTTACCGGGTTTTGTATTAGTCATATATTGGCCATATAGCATTTGTGTAACCCACAATGTTAGGCATATTAGGGGTGAGTTAGTGTTCCTTCAGACCTCGTACCCAGCGGGTTCAAGGAAACCCCTTATTCGCTGGATCGGGAATACTCAGAGAGACGGGGTCATGGCCTAAGGCTGAGTGTTACACGACGGTGTAACGTCCGGCAGTGACCCGAATGACTGTGGTCTGTCGCGCGGTGACCCGAATGACTGTGGGCCGCGGTCGGTTGAAAGTTCCTTCTTCTATCCTCTGTGGTAGGAAGATAGGATATTGCCGATAGTGAGGAGGAACATGATGTCACCAGGGCCCTAGCTAGTTATACATATAGTAAATCGGGTTTGAGTCTGGTGGTTAGCCAGTAATTAGCATAATACCAATTATCTTGCTATCATATTTCCTGCTGCGTACTTTCTCATATTGCTTATCCATTGAATTGTGTTCAATTATCATAAGGTGAACCTCTCGCTTTAGATTGTTTGGGGTGGGATAGCGAGGGGTTGTATTTGTTTAGTTGGGGACTGTAACTCACTGAGTAATACTAGATTACTCACCTCTCACTCGTTGTTGTTTTCAGGTGACCAGTAGATCGAGTCAGCCTTAGAGGTCGCGGGAAGCTAGGCCGGCTGGTGTAGAGTTTGCATCTTTTTGCTTAAGACGTTTTCAGACTATAAGTATGTACTTTTGGTCTCTTGGCATGCCACTACTTGTATATTATGTTGTGTGTTGCGAAACATATAATATATAAGATAAATACAGCGATGTTTGTGTAAACGACTTGTTGTTTCTGATATTAGCTTGTCCGAGCTAACACAACGTCAGATTCGAGTACGGGTTGAAAAGCCTTAGGCCCTAATCTGACGGGACGTATTAGTGGGCGGACTGGCCTAGTCATGAATTGCACTTCTTGTGACCTTGGCTGGATCGCCTGTTAACCCGTCATGTAGCGCTCCTGGACCTTGGTAGACAGTCAGTCCATCGGTCATGTTCTTGTTTGATTGTTGGCCGGTGGTTCGACCTATACCTAAAACGGTTCGGGGGTGTTACATGGCATCTGTAGATACATGGTCTGAGAATGCAGAATTTCAGCTTTAACCCAGTAATACTTTACTCTTTGCCCATTCACTGTGAAGTCCTCCCCTTTCTGGTTATTCAGAACAATTGCTCCATATAACGTATCTAACGGTGAAAGGTCCTGACCAAGGAGAATGCAATTTCCCGGGAAATAGAGTCAACCGAGAGTTGTACAAGAGTACTTGGTCGTTAGGTACGAAATGCCTAGAAATGATTTTCTCGTCGTGATAGGCTTTAGTTCTCTCTTTGTACAATTTTGAGTTGTCGTAGGCGTGGTACCTGATCTCGTCCAGTTCATTCAAATGGATTAATCTCCTTTCTTCAGCGGGTTTAGCATCAAAATTTGTTGTTTTGATGGCCCATTATGCTTTGTGTGCTAGCTCAACTGGGAAATGGCATAATTTTCCATAGAGTAAGTGGAATGGGGTGGTTCCTAATGGTGGTTTAAATGCGGTTTGGTAAGCCAAAAGTGCATCATCCAATTTTAAAGACCAATCTTTACGGGTTGATCCCACTGTCTTTTCTCAGATTTCTTTGATTTGACGGTTAGATACTTCTACTTTTCCGCTCGTCTGAGGATGATAGGGTGTTGCTAATTGATGGGAACTCCATGTTTCTTAAGTAGTTTTCCGAACACTTTGTTAATAAAGTGGGTACCTCCGTCGCTTATTACGATTCGTGCAACTCCAAATCGGGGAAAATTATACTTTTGAAAAGTTTAACGACTACAGCAGTGTCATTTTTTGGAGTGGCTATCGCTTGAACCCATTTGGATACGTAGTCTACAGCGACTAATATGTATCTGTTCCCGTGGGAAGAAAGAAAATGACCCATAAAGTTGATGCCCCAACAATCGAACACTTCAACTTCAAGTATGAAATTTTGTTCCACTTCGTGTCTCTTGGTGATTTTTCCTCTCCTTTGACAGCGATCGCATTTTGCTATGTAGGCATGAGCATCTCGAAACATGGTTGGCCACCAGAAGCTTGCTTGTAGATTTTTTGACATTGTCTTAAAACTGACGAAAAGCCCAGCATAATCAGATCCATGACAATGATACAAAATATCTGCTGTTTTGCTTTCAGCAACGCATCGTCTGTATATGCCATCAGAACAATGTTTTTAAGGGTAGGGTTTATCCCAGTGATATCTCCAAATTTATCTCATAAATTTCTTTTTGTGGTATCCTTTAAAGAGTTCTGGTTCTACGTCAGCTGCAAGATAGTTCACTATATCTGCGTACCAGGGTCTATCAGAGGTGTTCAAAGCACATACCCCCGAATTAAACTTCTACCTCTGGGAGAATCACTGTTTGAAATCGAAGGATTGTAATTGAGTGGAATAATCATCTCGTCCTGCTCTCCGGAGATGTCATCGATCGATGGTTCTTCGCAAGCATCGAACGATTCTTCCTCATTCGACGAACTCACTTGACCAATGAAAGTCAGTTCTGCTTGGTAGACGTTTTCTATAGGTAGGAAATCGTAGATAGGGACGTCGTCTTCGACTCTTATTCGAGATAGGTGATCTGCAACTCTGTTTTCGACTTCTTTCTTATCTTTGACTTCTATGTCGAATTCCTGTAAGAGGAGAATCCATCTAATAAGCCTAGGTTTTGCATCCTTTTTGTTCATTAAATACTTCAAGGCAGCGTGGTCAGTATGGACAATCACTTTTGAACTGAATAGATAAAAGCAGTTTTTTTTAAAGCGAACACTCAGCTAGTAAAACTTTTTCTGTTGTCGCGTAATTGCGTTGTGCATCATCAAGAGTACTATTAGAGTAGTATATAGTGTGCAACTTTCTATCCTTTTATGTCCGAACACAATGCCTACAGCGAAATCGCTTGCAACTCACATAATCCCAAAAGACATACTCCAAACAGGTGCTCGCACAATCGGAGAAGATACGAGGGCCGATTTGATTTCTTTGAAAGTTGTCAGACATTTAGGTGTGAAATCAAATTTCACTTCTTTACATATTAGTGCTGTAAGTGGTCTAGCAATCTTCTAAAAACCTTTTATGAATCTTCTATAAAATCCAGCATGTCCTAAGAAGCTTCTAATGTCTTTCACATTTGTGGGTGGTGGCAAACCTGTCATTACTTCGATTTTGGCTTTGTCCACCTCAATACCAGCTGCCGAGATCCTGTGTCCCAAAATGATTCCGTTGTTGACCATAAAGTGGCACTTTTCCCAATTTAGGACTAGATTATTTTCTTCGCATCTTGCCAACACCTTGCACAGGTTATCCAGGCATGTTTTGAAATCTGGACCGTAAACCAAAAAATCATCCATGAAAACTTCCATGAAGTCTTCGATCATGTCAGTGAATATACACACGAGCATCTCTGGAATGTTGCAGGAGCGTTACAGAGTCCAAAAGGTATTCTGCGGTATATGAATGTTCCATAAGGACAGGTGAAAGTGGTCTTTTCTTGATGGTCGGGATGTATAGGAATCTGAAAAAATCCTGAATATCCATCGAGAAAATAATAGTATTGATGGCATGCAAGACATATGATCAATAAAAGGTAGAGGAAAGTGATCCTTTCGCGTGGCAGGGTTTAGCTTTCTGTAATCAGTACACATTTTGTATCCGGTTACAGTCTTCATCGAGATCAATTCGTCTTTGTCATTCTTTACCACTGTAATTCCTCCTTTCTTTGGGACAACATGAACTTGACAGACCTAGTTACTATCTGATATCTGATAAATAAAACCTTCTTCCATAAGTTTCATGATTTATTTTTTAACTACTTCTTCCAAGTTGGTATTAATCTTCTCTGTTGTTCAATGGATGATTTCGATTCATCCTCCAGGTGTATCCTATGCATGCATAGATTGGGGGAAATTCCCGAAATGTCATCTAAATAATATCTGATAGCCTTGTGATGCTTTCGCAACTTGTGAAGCAGATGTGCTTGCTCTCCACTATTCAGGTTGGGATTGATGATGACAGAATATGAGTTTTCATACAGAAAGACATATTCAAGTCTATCTGGGAGCGGTTTAAGCTCAATCTTGGGTGCTTTCTCGTTACACCAATCTTCGGTCATTGAAGGCTGTTGATCAATGGTAGACTTCTCATGTCGATCGACGGTATTCGATAAATCGAGTTCTTCAGTGTCGACGTGCATTACTTCTTTGGCAGCATCCATCAATCTCGCATATTCCTCAGCTCGATCATCCAATGCAAAGATTTCGCTTTCTGGAAATGTGATTTCTCTACCCAAGGGATTATTAGAACACATATCCATAAACGATTCTTCAACCAACTCAAAAAGGTGACCTATATGGTAGGCTTGACCAGCGATCAAAGGTTTCTTGATTTTCTTTTCCATGTCAAAAACCATTGGTATTTTTCCGATATCGAGACATATGTGTCCTTCTCTGACATCAATGATCGCTCCGGCCGTAGCCAGGAATGGTCTTCCTAAGACTAGGAGATTTATGGGTTCTTGCTCAAATTTTGGCACTATGAAGTTGTCAGTGTGCGGGTTAAGGTTTATTTTAAAGCAGACAAATTAACCCTACGAATTACTATTGCCAAGAGAGGTCTAATTCTAGTACTTAAAGATCAAATCTACTGAGAGGGAAGGCACACAATAGGTTTATGGACTCTTAATGGATAAGCTAGGCAAGCTATAATTAGAGATTTATTGTGGAAATAATCCGAAAAGAAAATTATCTAAATAAGTTAATTTGATTCAAATATGGAAAAGATAGATCTAGTGGATAGGATGCAGAGAATTATTAATATGCAAGGACCTTAATCAACTAGTCTGACCCCCTCTTGTTCCCACTCTCGTATGCGAATAAAGGAGTCGACCGTCGATCGACGGGTAAGGCCGAGTGTCGATCGATGCTATCAGACAGGAAGTTCGTTCGCTAGGTTAAATAAACCAGCTCTCGCATGTATCTAACAACCTAGCTCAATGGAATAAATTCTAGCACAGAGTCTACTCTCATAATTGTACATGTCCTAAGTTCAGGTTTCTAGTTAGCTACTCTAGAACACAAGCATTAAACACAATTCCAAAGATGGATATCTCTTCATCTTAGCATCCTATTTTGGGGCTAATTCATCAATACCATTATAAATCCTTAATGTAAAAAGAGAATTACCCAGACATAATCATAGAAAGCATGATAGACTGAATAATACAATGCATAGAATAAATAATGGGGTTTCAGTACAAATCTCTGAAGAAGTTCAGATCTTCTCCCCTAAACTACTAAGAAAACTAAAAGGTGTAAATAGCACTTTGTGTAATATAAATTTGTTTCTATTTGCGTAAACAATGGCAGAACCTTTATAAACTATGTCACACTCGTTCAGGGGCATTCTCATAATTTTTCTTTACTTGGGCTTGAGCTCGGCCAATACTTCTGCGAGTAGGCTGTCGATCGACATCAAGGGTGCTCCATCGATCGACGGTCATGCTTGACTTTGACTCGGACTTAGCTGATCGTGTAAACTACTAGATATTTCCTCTAAATGCTCTAGCAAGAACCATTATCTCCATAATGCTCCAAAACGTAGCTTGACCTGAAAAGACTCTAAAAGACAGTCTAGACATATATAATAGATGCCAAATAGGGTCCAAATTATGGTCTAAAACTGGTAAATAGCAAGGTATATCAACTCCCCCATACTTAACCTTTTGTTTGTCCTCAAGTAAAACAAAGGTAGCTTGTAAAAGAGGCTTGAAAAGTGGGGTGTCACATAATACATAAGCATAACTATCACCCCTACTTTATTGAAACCACGTCGAATAATGCTAATCAAAGAGAAACTTTATATGACATGTCCTAGTATGGCAACCCAATTCATTCTACCAGACTCTCATTGAATATTAATTTGACTCACCCCTCTACATATCTCATTTCTTTGCATAAAAATAAAGTGCAGGCTTTACCTTGGGAGTATCGATGAAAGGACACATGGACTCAACTCCTGTAAATCTGCATGTATAGGTATAAAACCTTTCATAATCCCTTTATTCCTTATTCTCTCTTAGAATCCTTTCATATCTCAAATTCAATGGACAATGATGCCACAGTCCATCTTACGATCTCATTTTTTATTTTTTTTGAACAAAGTTGTAGGCGAATTATGGGGTCATCAGTAATGTACCTACCCCTCGCTTCCAACAATGTGTGATCATTCCATTGAATTAAAATAGTGGGGCCCTTGGTAATGTACCTACCCCTCTGCATCTCATGAAATCATTTCAAGATTTTCTCTTATAGAAGAGAGAAAAAGAAGGGAAATCATAAATACACAGACTAGTACCTTACAAACTTGCAGAAGGAATCCAATCCGATGTATACTAAGCCCCAAAGCAAGCAAAATAGTCAGTATTAGGATGGAGATCAACTTTGTGTTCCGTCAAACTTTCTTAGTAGGTGTGATCTAATGGCATGATGATCCACTTTGGCATCTCTAGTAATCTCTGCAATCAACATGTCTAAGAATGGTGCTAGTGTGGTTAGTCAATAAATAAGTTCTGATCATAATCCCCTTCTCGACTCTATTAAAAATATTTTAAAAACTTAACAAAAACTCAAAATAGATAAAAGCATCAGCGAACCTCCCCCATACTTAAATAACAATGTCCCTAGTGATATCCCGTCAGGTCTGGTTAATAAAAACTAAAGCATAAGTAAAAGGTAGAAAGAAAGTCAATGTTACCAAAATCCGTAAAGAGTATCGACCGATGGTAGGCGTTGAGTGTCGACCAATGGTGAATCATCCAAGCCATCGATCGATGGTGTGGGGTTGATCGATGGTGGTTTTGAACTTTTCTACTCCTCATTTGAAAACCTGAAGTAATTAAGAAAAACGTAATTAATAACTAAATAACTAAAAATAAAACTTATTAAACACTAGACTTCCTCCAAGTCAGCGCTTGGTTTTAGTCTTAAGGTCAACATTTGGACTTTTGGACTAAGAATGTGGTTCATCAAACCAATGTGTAAAGCAAGTATCCACATACTCTCTTCTCGTCTCAAACCATGCACTGATGAAGCCCCTCACAACGTCATCTGCTCTGGTTCTCTAGTTGTCCATCCTTTCTGAGCAATCGCCATTCTGCTCATCCTTTCTTTGAGTGCTTGAATTCATCCCATCAAGATGTTAAGTCTGGCATCTGTGGGCTCTGAAATATCTTCCAATCTCTGGTAGATACTATCCCTCATCAATTCCAGAGAAAGGTAATCTCCATCAAGCTTGTCCTGTAATAACTCCTCTGTTACCAGCCTCTGCCTAAATGTTGCGTGGTGACTGTCGATCGATAGCCAAGTGTTTTCGTTGGTCAATGCTGAATTGACTACCCCAATCGATGTTTTTTTCTAAAGATATTCCCTGATCCATTGGCAATGGCCAGTATGTCTGCGATATCGTCCTTTGACACATTGAGAATCATTCCATCCAGTGCTCGTGCATATCCATCTGGGTCCCTCATAAATCCAAACTCGTCTGGTCTGAGATAGCCATAATCTTCATCGTATCCTACCGGATTGTCATTGATCGATGGTATTGAGCCATCGTCGATCGATGTTACATTGCAGGTTCCATAGGATCCTCTGAAATTTCCAGCCTATACTAGTGCAAAAGCATGGTACTCGACTGTTTCTTCTTCAAAGTAAGAAGCATCGTATTATGGGTTATTGGTTTCTGGCTTTATCTCAAGTTATTGCTTCCCAATGTAGACTATGTCTTCTTGAATATGTTTGTTGTTCTGGTCTGTGGCATAACCGTCGACCGATGTTAGAGGTTGTTGGGTTTCGTGCAGGTTTGGGTTGTAACTACCGTCGACCGATACCAAGGGTTGGGTGTCGATCGATGTTGTCTCTGCAGGCTCGTCGTTTTGATCGTAATTGCAGAAGCATGTAGCAAACAACCCTGGATCATTACCGAATTCTATCTGAGTAGCCTTGTTCTTGACTTTAACAGGTTCATAAAAGTTGTTTGGATCAATCAAGGATAGATACAACCTGTTTGTCTTCATGTCGTAGATAGCTTCCACTTTTGCCATGAATGCTCTTCCAAGGAGTATGGAAGAGTTCCAATCAATCTTTATACCTGTCACATGGAAGTCTACTGGAACTAATGCATTGCAAGTCTGCACTGGGACGTCTCTGGCTATCCCTTATGAATTCACTTTGGAGCAATCTTCAAAGGGGAATGAATCACTAGAAGGCTCCACTTTCAGGCTTAGCTTCTCTGGCATAACTTTAGGCATTATACTAACTGCTGATCTAGTATCGCAGTGGGCGTTAGGATACTCGTGACCTTTGACAAAACATGGGATCAAAAATTTCCCAAGGTCACCTTTCTTCTTGAGAGTGGTCCTCTGGTTTAGCTTCTCTCTGAGGTCATTGAATATGCACTCTATGTCATTTTATTTTTTTTGGATTCCCTGAAAAACATTCACAATTTATGAGTATAATATGCTTCATCCAAATGAGTATCTAAAGGAATTTTAAAAACTCTTTTGGCAAATCCATCCATCTCTTTGTCAGTTGCTTCTCTACAAAGATCTTTGGGAATATTCTGCTTCTTCCTGGGTTGCTTTTCTATTTTCATAGGGTCAGGTGTATCGGTGTTCTATACTTGAGTCTCCATACTCGATGGTCTGACAAATAGGTCGGCATTCAGACTTGGTAAACGAATGGGTTCTGCTTTTGGAGACTATCGATCGATGTTGGCTTCTCTACGTTGATCGATGTTGGAAGACTCACACGAAACAACAGATTCTGAAGGTTTTGTCGATCAATGTTTAGGTTCGGGTGTCGATCGACACCAATGCGAACTGCCAAAGGACATAGCTCTTTCCAATGGGAATTGAGTATCAATCGATTATGGGTCGAGAGTGTTGATCGATGGTCTAGCGATACTCCATTTCCATTTCTTTCTCCTTTGAGTTAGAGGGCAATTCCTCCAGGTCGTCAGCATGATCTAATATTTCTGTTTCGGGAAGAATTTCGGGACCGTGTTCGTCAATGTCAAGATGAATGGGGTTTGGGTTTTCTTTCCCGTCCTGCGCAGTTCTAGCGAATTCATCAATAGTGATGCTCTCTTTTGCGCTGGGAATTAGTTTTTTCTGCTTCGTAAAGTTACAGCATTCACTTGACTCCTTGGGTTGATGTCTGTAATACAAGGTAGGAATCCTTCTTCTCTCCTTATAGACAAGTCGTTATTTGTAACTTGGTTGTCAATCCTCTTAATTTGCTCACTCAAAGTTTCAAGTTTTTCCATCATCTTCGAGTATATTAAATCTAATTTATTATCGAGGTCGGCGGCTACCCTACGGTTTCCTGTTAATACTTGATCCATTCTTGATTTTAAACTTCTTTCATGTTTCTTCACCGTTACATAGTAGTTGCTTGAGAAACTGCCAATGTTTTCCCCAAATCGCTGATTATTTAAACTCATCACATCAGTGAACTAAGCTCGATTTTTTGTTCCTGGAAGAAATATCAATTTCATCGCCACGTTGTTTGGATTGAGTGTATTTATCTAGAAGAGCTGCTACTAAAGCAATAGTCTTTTTAACTTGGATAAACTGTTTCTCCTCTGCAGACGTTGATGGTCCCTTTCCTTCGGTATCTCTCCTCTCAAAGGCTTTACCTAAAACTATATTTTCAATCAGTCTCTTAGCATCCTCAGGGTTTCGACTACCAAAGTTCCCCTCGCTGGATGTATCAAAGACGGTTTGATAGTCTATGTTTAGTCCTCTATAAAAGGTATTGATGAGTTGGGGTTCTGAAAATCCATGGTGTGGGCATGCGAATTGGTAGTCTTTGAATCTTTGCCAAGCGTTTTTAAAAGATTCACGGATACCTTGAAGGAATGTCAAAATTTCTCTTCTCGCCTCCCAGTATCTGTCTTCGTCGAAGAAGTGATTAATGAAATCGTCTATGATATCCTTCCAGCAAGTTAGCGTCTCGTACAAGGGAAAAATGGAAAAGCTTGCAACGGTTAAAGTCGTCAGACACCATACCTTCTAGCATCTCGATGTGATCGTTTGGTGTTCAATGGGGAGGCCACTGAACGGATTATTACGTATCAGAACAATATAATCAGCGTTAAGATCAGAGTTTCTTGCGTGGTTATCTGGTAATATGATAGCAGACCTGTTAGAATAAGTCATGTTGGGGTTTAATTATTCAAGCATTGGCAATTTATTTTTTAATCTCATCTTTTGAAGATTTAGTAATTTGGTCAGCTATTACAATTCTCTGCTTATTAATGATTTGGCTTGCTTTGTCGCATTCATGATCATTTAGATCTTTCAAGACTACTTCCTCATTAATAGATTCAGTATGGATGGACTTACCTGCTTCTGGCTGATCGATATCGAACTATGGCAGTAGCAGAGTGTCGCCCGACGTCGGTGGACGAACATCAATTGATCCTGGAAGAGCTTTGTTGATCGATTCTTGTCATCCAGAGTCCATATTATCTTCAAAAGGTACCTATGTCATCAGGAGTAAGAAAACAATAGGTTAGCAACAGTAAAGTAAAAATCTAGACTATATTTTAAATGGCAACAACGCCAAATTCGGTGTGGGTTTTATTATGCACTCTCAAATTAACCCTATGAGCTACTTTTTAATTTCTCAAATAAGAGGTTTAGTGTAGTACTTAGGGATCAAATCCACATAGACTCTAAGATTGCTGAATAGATTTATTGTTTCTAAATAAAACTAGATGTAAGTATTAACTAATGAATAGTGATTTAAGGGTTGGTTTAGTTTGTAAAGATTATTGGGAAGGATTAGACTTAGGGTAAATCTCAGGTAGACTAAGTAATGCTGACTAACAAAATATTAAAGGTTTTAGTGAAGCGTTGTTCTGAACTCAAACACTAGGGTTTAGGTAAGTCACCCTTGTGATTCTTAACGGAGTGTCGATTGATGGCCACTACGTGGTGTCGATCGATGGCCACTACGTGGTGTTGATCGATGGCCACTACGTGGTGTCGATCGATGGCCATTTCGTGGTGTTGATGAACGCTACTTCTAAAAAGATACGATTCCTTATGTTTGTTATGTTCTCTAAACTTCTAATTCAACTCTCGTTTGTTATTAGAATTTTAGACTGTTTAGGATATGTTTCATTGTATAGCCAAGCTCTAGCCTGCGCTATAACATCCTATAATCTAAGTTGAGGTGATCAGATTCAACTTAACATTAAGATCTACCTAAACAAAAAACCTAATTAGAATAACCCTAACAATTTCATAACATCAGCAAGCCATTACTACCCTATAAGAACCCAAAATCTAACAATGGACTACTTAGACATGATTATGATAAACATGATGAATGGTTTAATAAATTGCATAGAAATAACAATAAGAAACAAGGTAGTTCAAGATCTTAGTCCGTGAATGGAATAGATATCTCTCTCCAATGGTAGCGGTCAAAGTTGCAAGTATCAAAAGGGTTGTAAAAATAAGTGTGTCTTGCAAAACAACTAAGAAACCTAATAAATAGTCAACATGTCAGGGACTTGTCTTGCAAATAATGGAACTTCTGGGTAAAATTGTGATTTCTTCAAATATTTTATTGACTCGCGGAAGTGTTGACCGTCGATCGACACTCAGGGTGAGAGGTCGATCGATGATTGTTGCTTATTCTGATTTTGACTACGATTTTTCGGTTGAGCATTCTTCAATGCTCCAAAATGATCTAAAAGCTCCAATTTCTTCCAATGAGTACGTGAACCTGTAAAGACTCTAAAACAATACCAATTACATATAAAAGACTCTAAAACCATATACATATCATGGGTGAAATCAGGTAAAAACCATGACATATCACTTATCCACAGATCTTATTTAATATATCTTTACTTATTTAATTCTTGTTCTATGATTGAAACCCCCTTGGTTTCTATCCATTATAATTCACTACCTGAAAACCCTAGATCTACCTATTTCCTTAATTGCTTACGACCAACTCATTCTTGATTTACTAGTTCTTAAAGTTTATTTAATTGCCTAGCATAACTAAGTTGATTCTCAAATCAATTTTGTGCTCTCACCCTCTGTGGGTTCGATCCCTAAGTACTACATTTGAACCTCTTATTTGAGAGAATAATCAGTAGCTCTAGGGTAATTTGAGCACGCATCAAATTGGGCGCTTCTGCCGGGGAGCAAGGATAATCATTAGATTTTTTTGCAAGTTTTCTCTAGGTTTTCTTTTATGTTTACTTACAAATCTTTTTCTTTTGTCTTTCAAGCGCATAACCATCTTTTCTTTTATCTTTCAGGTGCATAACCAATAGTACCAGAAGCAACAAGAAAAAATACTTAGTTTTCTCAGACCCATTAGCAATCGAACGTAGTATCCGCAAGGAGAAGCGACAACAATTGATCGACGCCAACACTTCTTCATTGATCGACACTCATCAGGCGGCATCGATCGACACCAGTCCCGAGACATCAATCGACAGTGATTCCCGAGCAGAGATGGTTGATATGCTAATCGGGGCTAGGAATGAGAGAGGGGACCTGAATGACCTTAAAGGTCATCTATGTTATGCAATAGGCAAAGAATTGATAATCATGGTACAATAATCCCTGAACCAGAAGAACCCGTTGTAGCCGAAGCCAACCTATTTCGCACTGGTGGCACAGACACCATTTCATAGACGTTCCAATGAGCACCCTATGGATCATTTGGAGTGATATGAGGATCTTGTGTCTGCAATTAAAGCTAATGGAGTTCCTGAGCACTATCTTCTATGCAAGCTCTTCAAATATTCGCTTGCTGGAAATGCTTCATTTGGAAATGACACATGGTACTTTCTCTCCGATTTATGAATTGTATTTATGAATTGATTACTACAGAGGAAGTCAATTCATACCTTGTTATTCGAGTTTTTACTGACACCAGGTTCTTCTCTTTGATTATACATTCTCGCAATGGCCTGCTCTAATTCATAAACCTGTTTCTCCAGACATACATGTTTTTTCTTCCTGTGCAGCCATAAAGTTGTTCTTATCTTGTAAACAATGTAATTTGGTCATGCTAATGCCTCTGCCCATTGCTCTCAACTGCCAGGTTAAACAGGTCCCAGTATCTGAGATAGCAGATCTTGCTTTGGATTCGTTGTTGTTGAGTCATCACGACCCTCAACTTCTATCTCTGACTTCTTTCTCTGGAAACACATTACAAATTTCATAATCAACAAGCAGCAAACAATCCAAATTGATTAAATCAATCTGAAAAGGTTAAATATAACAATTTTTTCAGCCGAATTCACATTGATAGGTGTTCCATCCTTCTTAGTTCATGATTTGACCCACTCTTAGCCTCGATACTTTTGATGGGTCTTCGCTAGCCTTTACCAAACCTTCTCTCAATCTCACCATTCCTTTACGACCGCAAGTGTGAGTCTTCTTTCTTTGTAAGAGTCACTGCCAACCTTAAAGGCGTTACTTGTCTTCTCTCTGACAAATTTTTGCCATTCAGTTGTACTTACATTCGTGGGTCGCAGGTTCATCCTAGCTGTAATGTAGCATTCCTGACAGAGGTTACCAGGCGCGATTTGGATGCTCTCCACAAACATCCCATCTGCTTAAACACAATATCTTTTTTAACTCTTTCTCTAAGTCAAACCTCATTTGTAATCAAGAATCGGAGATGAATTCAATTACAACTAAAATTTATAGTAAATGTAAAAGTTGATTCAACTTACCTCAATAGATTTCTAAAACACAATTCTGATTTCTTCACTAACTTTTCTCCAGTTATCAATAATTACAGGAACACCTTCACGTACTAAGGGACCCAAGTAGAAGGATAACAATACTGACCCTAGACCATAAGGTTTTCCCAAATCAATGAAGTCAACATGTTTCAGTTCATTTGGATCCTTGGCAATGTGTTTCAACTTCGTTGCTCCATGAAGTCTTTTACGCTGTGATTCAGTAACTGTGTCAGTCTGTGGGAACGGAAATTCAAACCGTCGATTTCTGTAATTGGAGAAAGTTAAGAAACACTAACTTTCCCTAAGGTCTCAGATTTATGATGAGCCTAAGTTTTATACTGGGAAATTCGTCTTTGTGTGTTCCTCTCCCTTGCTTTGCTAATATAGGTCTTCAAGGTCGGTGTTCTTTCTTTTAATGCCCCCGGTTCGAGTTTATCCTTCCGCGAAAATCTCCTTATCTTCTCGTTTTTCCATAATTATATCGAAACTTTGACAATTATCTTCTTTCTCATTTATCTTCTGCGGATATCCAATAGACCTTCATTATAGTTGGGATCATTCTATTTTAAAACCGTAAGTGGGTTTTTCTCGCGTTGTGGACCCTTTTGGGCCGTTTTGCGATTTAAGCGATTTTTATGATTTCTTTCGGAGAAATCATCCCTCCTATGATTTTGTGAAACTGATTCCACAAAATAGTAAATCAGTCCGTATAGTCAAGATAACATTGGTGTTTAAGTTAAACGTTATCGTTTTATACGACTGACTCGAAAGCTTTACGAAAAAACAACTCTTTGCGATTTTTATCGTAAACTTCAACAGAAACTCCAATCGAGACGAAACAAGAAACAGCCGAGTCAAGACTCAGCGGAGAGATTATGAAGAGGATACAGTCTAGTCGACCATGGGCGACTAGACGTTTGCACGCCTCTAGTCGCCCATGGGTGAGTATACTTGTGCATCTACTCTCCCATGGGCGACTAGACTTGGTGGTGAGTCTAATCGCCCATGGCTACTAGAATGTTTGGTGAGTCTAATTGCCCATGGGAGACTAGAATCTGCGTGTTGTCTAATCACCCACGTGCGACTATAATCATTGGGGAGTGTAATCGCCCATGGGGGACTAGAATCTACAAGGAGTCTAATTGCCCATGGGCGACAAGACTTGGTGGTGAGTCTAATCGCTCATGGGCGATTAGACATAGTGGTGAGTCTAATCGCCCATGGATGATTAGACTCAGTGTTGAATTTAATCGCCTATGGGCAATTAGACTTGGTGATGAGTATAGTTTCCCATGGGTGATTAGACTTTGTGATGAGTCTAGTCGTTAATGGGCGATTAGACTTGGTGTTGAGTCTAGTCGCCCATGGGCGATAAGACTAGGTGATGTGTCTAGTCACCCATGCGCGACTAGAGTTGATGGTGAGTCTAGTCGCCCACGGGCAACTAGACCTTGCGAAATTTCTAGTTACCCATGGGCGACTAGACCTTGGCACGGATCTTAGTCGCCCGTTTGCGACTATACGTTTCGTGCCTAATTGCCCACGGGCGACCAGAAATGGAAGCGACTTGGTTTTTCCCTCAATTCCTGGTATTGATTCGTTAGCCAATACGAGATGGATTATGCGATGAGGTGTATGGATACGATGATTTCCTGCTTTGTTTTTACTTAAAAGAGAGATAACGTTTCTGCAGTAACTTTTTGACATCGTTTCCATCGTGAACGTTTTTAACTCCAACAACGAAAGACTGTTTCTTAACATTCTCCATTTCTTGCAAAAACCTTCCGCAAGAACGTTTTTCCGATCATTTCATCTTTGGATAGAAATTAGTTTATTCCTTATCTGAGATGAAATATACGAAGTTTGTTCTTGTATCCTTATGCAAATAGGTGTGTCTTATGCCGTATAGCTTCCTTGAAATTTTCAGTTTATATTTGCTTAAGGAACAATTTCTTGGAGGATTTAGCCGTTGATTTTGCCGTGACTGATTTTGACCCCAACATTTAGCCCCCTAGATCGTAAGATATTACGGATAACTTCTTGCAAAGTAGTAATTGACGTGTTAGGTGGAATCAATGGCTAAAAATGTCCTTTGGCGAAACCAGTTTTATTTTTTTTAAGTTTAAAAGATTGGGGATGCACCTTGTGAACGCTGCCTACATACCCTTGTTGAAAGGATCAAGCCTTTCGTAGTTCTTCTTGGAGCTAAGGTTCTTACGACCTGTTTTCCAGTGATACCTTTATGGTTTAGTTGTGTGTCATGTAAAGATTATCGAGCATGTTGTTGTCGATTTTATTTTGTATTGGACCTTTGTCAGCCTTGAGACTAGCCTTGTAGGTTTTTTTTTGCTTTGGCCAAGGGTGGCCGTATCCATGTTTTGCGGGACTGGCCGCGCGTGGCCTTGAATCCTTGCCGCTGTGTGGCTTCTTTTTAATGAATTACGTTTTGCGTTTTTAATAGCGTATGCGTATTTGTGTGAATGTAGAGGGAAAAGTATGAGTTGTCATCTCATATCTAACTCTTTGACGGATCGTGATACTTGTCATTGTTTAAGATGAGAATATCCGAAGGCTTGTGTTTGAGAGGTCTCATAAACGCGCAAATATCACTGAAGAGACATGTTTTAGGATCTCGTATCGGTTAGATATCATGCCTTGATATGTTTGAGACCAGTGTGTTAGGTTTAGGGTACGACCTAGGTCTGGTAACGGTTTAGAGTTTACTGTAACTATTTTGCCTTACGTTACTCGTAGCGTTTTTGACCTGGTTCGGTCCCGATATTGAAGTCTGCGATGAGTTCTCGGCTTATACGACTTGCTTTGATTGGGAACTGAGCATCTCTCCAAAGACAATTTCGAATTCGTCTGAAAGTGCTGACCAAAATTTTGGATTTCTTTTATAGCGCGCTATTATCCTTGTGTCGGATCTTTGAGAGCTATCTCTATGGGAGGAGATGGCTTATTTTGTTTAGGACATTTAGAGTTTGTTGTTATCAGCAACAAACATGATGGTAAGTGTTTACCGTTTGAGCCTTTGCGAAGGATGTGTGTTTGAGAGGGTGTTAGTGCGTATGATTGTATGGTCTTCCAAGATGGTGTTTTTATTGAAGAAGGTATTTTTGTCAAAAAAAATTTCTTAAGGCGTCTGCGACATCTCGCAATGCTGAAGATTAGTTTTTCTTCATATGCCGCATTTCTTGCTTGAAATGTGCGCGGCCTTGAAGATGTTTTGCGGTGTCACAAGTATTTTTTTAACCTTGCAGTAGAGAAACGTTTTGGTTTGTTTGCGGATGTTTGAAGCCCAAATTGTTGTTTCTGTTTGGATGTTGAATTGTTTGAATTTTGATTGAGGAATTAGGACCAAGGGGCCGCGTAAATTTTTCCCTGGGAATAAGCGTCTTCCATCATTGTGCTTTGTGAAGAGTCGATCCTCCAAGATTTATTTCGTGTATTTTTAAGGATGTTTCATATATCTAGGAGCTTTGTTACAAGTTTTTCCTTATATGCCTTGTTTTATGGGTAAAATGTTGCAGGCTTAAAGTGGATTGTGGTTAAGACTTTTTGACAAGTTCAAGTTTGTCTTTAACTTTTTGGTTGTTAGGACTGAGTCTTGTCGTTAAGATTTTAATGTATATGATTTCCATTTAGGGGTTATACGATAATTATTTGTGTAATCGTCACTTGGCATTTTTAGAAGAATCGGGGATTGTCGTTTTGCCGTTAAGTGATTGTATGGAGCAGTGATCTCTCAAATGTTCTGGCTTGGCGTAAAGGCTGTGTTCAGCCGCATAGCCGATGAAGTTGTTGGTCAAGGATTAGACCGTGGCAGTTTTTTGTTAACATCAAGGTCAAGTTAGTCTATAATTTTCCTTTAATGGGGATGCCGAATTCTGGTTCGGAGTTTTACTGAAAGCCAAAAATCGCCAAGGGCCAAAGAACGTTCGTCGAGATTTAGCCAAGTATGCCGGAATTTTCCATGTTAAGATGGTTGATGGTGGTAGAAAACGATTTTCTACTTTAGGTTTTAGTTATATGATGAATGTTTCGTATAATATTTCCTTTTGTCGTACGGAAATAGTTTGGTTTTTCTCTGAGGAAGACGAAGCCTAAGAGGGTTGATAAAGAACCCTTGCGGAGTCAGTTGCGAGATGATTGCATGCTCGGATGTAACGAGGGGAATGAAAGTCAGAAGCCAGCGAGCCGCAGGGCTGAATAATATGATCTGTAAGATCGTAGTGCGAAGAAATAAAGTTTAGATTGGTTGTCCAAAGTTGGATCATACATCTTCGAGAAACACTTCTTTGTAAAACTTGTTATGTTAATTTCGAAAGTTACTTCGTATGACTTGATTTGACTATAGGAAGGATTTTTTGTGTAAGGTTTATAAGGAGGGCTTCTCATGGGGAGTGTTTATTGCAGATTTCTCGTGTAATTTTCGAACGAGGGTTCGGTTTTCCTCATTCACATTTTGGTATTGCGAAGTCGTTTTGCATGATACCGATCTTGTTTTCCCGTAGACTGTTTCGTATAAAATGTTTTAGTTATACGAAAGTGATGGGTGACTGGTTTTATGAAGATATTTAATCGTCGCGATGTATGGAGATGTCAAAGTAGTGATGTTTCTGCAGATTTTTTGGTAAACGTTTCCACTTTGATTTCGATCATTGGTGAAAGTTGCTTGGAGTCACTCATGGAGTTTTACCAAAGATTATATTGTTATGATCTATTCGATAAACGTTTATGTGATTTTCTTGAGCGGCACGAATCGGTCAGCCAGCGGTAGATCTAGTCAACAAGCGGGGAGAAAGCGTTCAATTTGTAGTGATCGCTGCTACTTGGGTTTTCATTTTTACTTTGTCGCAAATGTTTTTGTAATGCCGAGGAAAAAAGTTTTTGAAGTATGGGAGTATACGAGTTTGGTATACATACCTACTCCCTCCTTTTTTATGAAAGAAAATGGCTGAATCAATATTTTGAAGGGTTGTGTACATTTTATCTTTCGAGGATTTGAATGATCGACAATCTGACACTATTTAAAGACGATGTTGGGATCATGACTTGATTATTTTCAAGTTGACGACTTGGAATATGTCGTTTTTAGAAAATAACTAGGAACGAGTCGGTTTTAAGACGATGTTCGTGTCTCTACTTCTTTCTTTCTTTAGGGAGCGACTTAAGTATGTGTGGTGATCGTTTCTTGGTTTTGCGAGAATTTAGATCGGTTTACTAGTTGTGCCTGAACAGTTGATGAAGAATAGATCGAGATAGGGAAAATCGCTTAACACTTAGTTCGCTAAATATCCACCTAGATTTCAAGTTCCCTAAATTTTATGGCAATCTTCAAAGCGTTTTTATCTCTTTCAACCTTCCTATGAAATTTCCAAGTCTGATTTCAAAATTTCAAAGTCGGACATACCTTAGTTTTCTCGGAGATGCAAGTTTTCCCCTTCTCTGTTTTTCTTGCTCATTTCCCCTCCCTCTTCTCATGTTTGTCCACCCCTTAAGAATAGTAAGAATATCAAATCTTTCTGGGTTTCTTTACTTTCCTGGCTGCATTTAGGGTTAAAGCATGTCTTGCGGTTTTGGTTCAGTGATCCATATTTTCCCTATATGAGTTTCAATCTCCGTATCAATGGGGTTTATGAAAGCGAATAAGTACCTTGTAGAAAGCCTTTTGGCATCTTAGAATTAGCCAAGGACGATTGGAAGCTGCCAAGGGCTATCATAAAATGTCAAGGGCGATCAGGAAGAATCGTTGGGCAGTCGGGAAGATCCGTTGGGCGATAAGGCAAAAGAGAGAGGACGGTGAAACCCTGGAGAGAGGCTGATAGGCGAAGTTCACTTTTCAGTTCTCGTTCCATCCTTTTTCTTCTTTGAGAATCCTTTTTGTACGATATTGTTTGACTTCTCAAAGATTGTTAAATTGTTTCACGAAAGCTGTTTCCTAAAATGGTGTCAAGTTTAATTTTAAGAAATTTGTTTCGCATAAATCATTGAGCTTAATTTTACGAAGGTCGTTTCATAAAATGTTGCGAGCTTAATTTTACAAAATTTATCTCGTAAAATGTTTGCGAGTTTGACTAGACGAGAGCTTTGTTTTCGGAAACTCATGTTCTTCCGGCTGTTCCGCAAGTTTAGTTTCCGAGTTTTATATCAGAAATTATAGCTGTATAGGTTTTAATTAACGCGACTAAACTTAATCAGACATTTTCTCGTTTCTGTAGGATTGATCCAAGTGATTTTTTGAGTAGATTTTCGAACTAAGCTTAGGGAAAATTATCGAGAATGCACTGAATATGTTACTATAGAAGTAACACTTGAATTTTTACGAAATCTTAGGTTTTAGAAAAAAACTTTTGCAGTGAGGGATACAATCTCCGGTTTTGCTTAGTTTAATCTTCGTCAACTGTTTTAGGTTTCGAGTGATTAGATAGAGATCAACTTTGTTTCTTTAAAGAATATTTGGAAGTACAGAAGTGGGGTTGTGTTCCCGATTTTCTGTGCTTCCTTTTCCGCAAGTCTAGGTTTCTCTTCGATTTCTGAGAGAGCAAGTTTTATTTTTTCTGAAAAGCTTTTGGAAAACGTCTTTTGGTCGAACCCTTACGCTTTGAAATTTCTCCAGATCGATAATTATACAAACTTTACGGGGTTTGATAGATTTTATCATTGCCCTTTCTGTTTAAGAGAGAGAAATCGTGAGCTTGTTTTGGTGCTCTTCATGTGGCAAAAAGGTGCGACTGGATTTTCGATTTTCTTAAGGACTGCGGCGTTTGTGTATGCTTTGGCTATAGACGCATTCACTGCTGGAGTTGCTTTACCAGCGTTGTTGCGAGCAGCGAGCTTGTCTATCATATTTCCGTACATGGTTTCGATCACCGATGGGCGACTAGACCTTGGCACGGATCTTAGTCGCCCGTAGCTGGTTAGACGTTGCGTATCTAATCTCCCACGGGCGACCAGATATGGAAGCGGCTTGGTTTTTCCCTTGATTGCATGTCTTGATTTGTTAGCCAGGACGGGATGGGTTAGGAATAAGAAGTTTCTTATTTTCTTTTTATCGAAAGAAATGTAACGTTTTTCCTCAGTAACTTTCAGGCATCGATTTTGTCATGACCATTTTGAAACCCAACAGTTAGCCCCCCCCCCAGCTTGCAAGAATTGCCGAAGCGTTCTTGCGAGATTTTATATGTGTTAGGTAAGTTAGACGAAATCGATGGCTAACACTCTAAGGATGAATACTAAGTCCTTTTTCTATAAGTATGTGGAGCAAGCTTTTAAATTCTTTACTTCCTTACTCACACAAGAAAACTCTCTCAAGGTAGAAAAACCTTTTTTCTCTCTTCTTCACTTGTTTATATTTGTATCATGGCTTTCAACAACGTATTTCCGAGAATGCATTGCCTTCTATTTTTTCTCCCAAGAGCTAGCGCGTTTGGGGTGATGAGGGCATTCCAATGGTCGATATTGTGACGTTCCGTCGAGCCTCAGGAGGTGCAGGTGTATTGGGAAGTGACCTTGGGTCTCCCACCTCCACGAAAAGACTTGTGGAGTCCTACGAGACCAGCCTTCACAAAACCTGCCGAAGGGCCGAGTGACAGTAAGAATTCCTTCCTTGCCACATACAAGATTTTTGCTGAATCCCCGAGGAGGTCGAGTTTTGGATCCCGAAAAATGGGGAGAGTGTCAACTCCCCACCTTATGGATTTTTTACATGCTACGAGACACACTTTCTGCAGTGTTGCCAATGGTTTCCCATCCTGGAAGTCATACTCCGGTTCATGTATCATTATGGCTTCTTGATAAGCCAACTTTTGCCTAGCGGCCTGCAACACATTGTTGGACTTTTGGTCCTGAGTTACGAACGAGGAATGGATCTAAGCGTCGATTATTTTATAGCCTTCTTTATCCGAAGAGGGTGGGTCTGTCGACCAGATATTGCCTCAAGCCGAGAAATTTTATGATGGTGATGTTGTCGTTTAACTCCTACTTACATGGTTGGAATAAGTGTTACTTCCTTTTCCGAATAAATAATGCTTCTGTTGCAGAAGAAAGCATTCCTTTCTTCAGACGAAGAATGGGTCACAAGGGTTTCATGGTTGGATTTTCTTATTGTTTTTGGTTGCTTATTGATACTTGACCATCTTTTTGTTTTTCAGTTGTCGATCCTCTTACCCCGTTTCCTGCAGACACGACTATCGTTATGGACCTTCTTCGAGGCGGCTCGTTTCATTGGGGTTACTTTTCTCCACCGCGAGTTTGCACAGCGGTCGAGTACCACCACGCTCGAGCTCGACCTCTGATATAGCCTATTTATTACCTGTTTTAGGCCATGTTCTAGTCTCCATTTAGAGTCTATTATGTGTGTCTATTAGAGTATTTATAGGTCCAGGGATCATTTTGAGATAAATGGAGATACTTGGAGCTTTTGGAGCATTTAAAGGAGAAGAATATGTAGCTGACTATTTGAGGAGTCAAAGTACAAGACTGTCGTCGATCGATGACACATCCTTGGAATTGACCGATGATGAAAGACTTCGGTCGATCGATGTTATACACTTGCCATCGATCGACGCCTAACTCGCAGACAGCCGACTGAAAAGCCCAAGTTCAGAAGACAAAAGACAAGAATGCATGGACGAGTTTTGACCTAGATTTTATGGTTTTTATATTTATGCTCATGTATTGAGAGCATAAGGAGTGTGTGCAAGTGCAAGTACAAGTACAAGCTTAGGCAAGGCTTGAAACAGCTCACATAGCTTTATAGTTGTAGGTTTTTAGGGGAGAAGATTCATAACTCCTCAAGGAGATTTGTATCAAATTATTATTGTTTCTTTGTTTATATCTGAGTAGTCATCAACTAGGTTTAGGGTTGAATGATAGCAATCATGGATTAGCCCAAAAGTAGGATTGCTAGCTAAGTTAATATCCATTAATTAGGTAGTGCTTAATGCTTGCATTCTAGAGTAGCTAAAAAGGATCTCGAAAGTAAGACATGGACAACTACGAGAGTAGGTTCTGTGCCAGAACATCTACATTGAACTAGGCTTTTAGGCGCATGCGAGAGCTGGTCTAACAAGTCTGGTGGACTTATCAAATCTCGCTCATACTTCCATTTGATTTCACCGTCGATCGACATCAGGCCTTAGCCGTCGATCGTTGGTCTTTCCTTTTGCTCGCATACGAGAGTTGGAGTTAAGAGGGTCATAATAGTTAATATTTGAGTCCTAGTATATTTCATATATGTGCTTCTTATCCACTATAATCCATTAAGCTTGAAACCCTAGATCTAGCATATTAACATTTGCATCAAGTTAGTTTATTAGAATATTTCCATATTTGCATTATTTACATATTTGCATTATTAGCATATTTTCATATCACCTAGCTTAATATTTAGAAATAAGAAATCTATTGTGTGTCATTGCTCTCTGTGGATTTGATCCCTAAGTACTACACCTGATCTCTTTTGGCAAGAGTATTATTTGTGTGTTAAAGACTAGGGTCAATTTGATAGTGATTTGTTTAGGTATTTATACCCTGCTAGAACAACTAAAACATGCACGTCAAATTTGACGCCGTTTCCGAGGAGCATTGATCGCCATTTGATTTAATTTCTAGGATTTAGTCTAGGTTTGTTTCTACATTCAAGTTACTAAATTTTTCTTTTTATTGTTTTTCAGGTGCAAGCACAGACACACTAGGAGCAATAAAGGACAAGAACTACTATTCTCTGATACCGTTAGAATCGAACGTACGGTCCGCAAAGAAAGACGACAAGCGTCGATCGACAACAACAACTCCGCGTCGACCGACACATCTTTGCGGACAGCATTGACCTACATTAGAACTAGAGCATCAACCAAGACTGATCACATACCGAAGATTGACAGCATAGTACCCACATCGATCGACAGAAGCCGACAATTTCAGATGGTTGCGATGTTGATATTGACTCGGGATGAGGATGGGAACCTGCATGACCAAGACGGTCATCTGCGTAATGCAGCAGGTCAAAAGATAGACGATCAGGGGGCTGTAATCCCTGATGTAGAAGTAGAAACAGCGCTGCAGAAGCTCAACCTGAAGCTAATCCCCAAGTTGCTCAGAGAACACTGGCTGACTACAACCGTCCAGACCAGTTCTACGCTAACAGATCTGCCATTCGCCTCTAGCTTTTCAGAGGAATGATTTTGAAATCAAGCAAGCCTTCTTCGGACTTGTAGCGAAGAGACCTTACCATGGGTTACGACATGAGCACCCAATGGATCATCGGGAGCGACAGTGACTGCTATCAAAGCCAATGGAGTATCTGAGGACTATCTCTTTTGTAAGCTCTTCAAGTACTCGCTTGCTGGAGAAGCTTCATATTGGCTTAATAAGTTACCACCATGATCTCTGACATCCTGGAATGATATAAAGAATGCTTTCTTGCGCAACTTCTTTGATGACACAAGAGCAGAAGACCTGAGGAGCAAGATTGCTACTTTTTCACAAGAACCCTTAGAGTCTTTCAGAAACTCGTGAATGAGATTCAAATCATACCAAAGAGACTGTTCACACCATGGGTTCAAGGAAGTGCAGCTTCTCAGCACTTTCTTTAGAGGTATTGGATTACAATATCAGATCGCTTTGGACACAGTTAGTGAGGGAAATTTCAGACTAGGAATTCTGAAGAAGCTACAAGGTTGATTAAGAATCTGGCATCCAACAGCAGCACCAAGAACACATACTTTGAAAGAAAGAGGTCAACTCCAACGATGAGTAAGGATCAGATTGAAGAGGTTAAGGAAAAACTGGATAGTGTTCAAAAATTCTTCAGGAAACATGTCACTTTTGTAGATGTAGAAGCAATAGAGTCTGGAGATGATGAGTTGAAGAAGAGGATGTGAACTACATTGATGGGAATGGTTTCCAGAGACACGGGAATTCAGGTTGCAACATGAACTCCTATGGGAATGGTCAAAGGGGTAGCTTTAATCAAGGTTCACAGCGAAAGCCCTTCAACAACAACATAACTTATGGATCTTCCTACTACCAGAATCCTCCTCCATAGACTCAAGAAAGCAAGATTGAAACAATGGTTGATAGAGTTTTAGAGGGACAGCAAAAGATGACTGTGGATTTCAATGGAAAGATAGATGGGCTATACCTCAACCTCAACACCAAGTTTGAGAGCCACAACACCCATGTGAAGAAGCTAGAGAATCAAGTGCTGCAAACAAGTAAAACCATCAGAAGACATGAGAGCCTGATCAATGAGAAAATTGAAGCTAGACAGAAGCACCACGTCAATGCATTAATTGATGATGATTTTTGGCAGAAAGTTAAGAGGGAAAAGCTCCAAGAAGAAGTTTTTTCATGTGGGAAGTTCGATGTCATTGGTGTCAATTAACACCAAGAACAGAGCAACAATCGACAGCGAATACTGCAGCATCTGTGGCTTCGTGTGAATTGACTAACATCGATCGACACCTACATGACACAGTCGATCGACACCTACATGACACAGTCGATCGACAAGGCGACCTGAGCATCAATCGACAGATGTGGAAGCCGGTTCGACTACCAAGCATCGCTGCAAATTTGATTGTGCGTCCGACCAGAACGGTTTCAGAACAATATGTTGACACATCTGAAAGTATGGATCTTGATAGGGAAGACGAGGGATACTCCAAGAGGAAGCAAAAGATCCCCAAACATCTACGCAGAGTAGCAAATGAAAAAGAGATGTACAGCTTTACCAAAAGAATTCTCAAAATTACTTTAGATACTTCTTTTGATGAAGCTTATTATACTCACATGTTGTGGATATTTTTCAGGGAAACAAGGTTTACAGACAATGATATAGAAGTCATGTTAAATCATCTCAGAGAAAAGATGAAACAGAAAACAAGTCTGAAGAAGAAGAGTGATCCTAGGAAGTTTGTGATTCCATGCTTTATCAAGGGCAACAAATATCCAACGCCCTCTATGATAATGGATCATCAGTGAGCATTATGCCAATAACTATGGAAGAGGAGCTGAACCTGAAAGTGGAACCCTCCAATGATTCCTTCACATTTGTAGACTGCTCAAAAGTGAACTCAGGAGGGATGGTAAAAGATGTTCCACTGCAGATTAACAACACCTTAGTACCAGTAGACTTCCATGTGATGGACGTCAGGATAGATTGGAACTCTTCACTTTCATTTGGAAGAGCATTCATGGCTACTGTGGGAGCAATCTGCGATATAAAGTTAATCAAGATGTATCTATCTCTAATTGATCAAAATATTTTCTATGGACCTATCAAGAATAAGAACAAAGATACTCTGATTGAATTGTGCAATAATGCAGAACTTGTGACCACATGCTTCTGCGATTATGAGTTCGATGAAGAGTCGGAAGATGGAGCATCGATTGACACCCAGCCCAGACAATCGATCGACACGCTTGCAATTCAGCAATCGGTTGAAACCCACCCATTGTTATCGATCAACACTCACACTCCAGAACCGATCAACGCCTACCACACAGATGGTGATTACAACACAGCCCACCCTGAGTACGACGAAGATTACAGAGAAGAAGAGATGATTGAGTATTGTGGTATTGTTATGGAAGAAGCTGGTGTTTTTCATATTTTCTATCGATTCGGGAATTTGACATTGATCGACGGCAACCCTAGGCCATCGATCGATACTGACCACGAAGCAGCAACCTAAGTAGATTCAGCTGCAGAACGCAAGAAGGAATAAGGTTATCTACGACAAGATGAATTTGGTATCATGAGAGATCCAGACGATCACGCAAGAGATATGTATGGCAGACTACTTAATGTCACGAAGGAAGAGATTGCAGATATTCTTGTCATGGCTAATGGAGATGGAAACCTTTTCGCGCAACAGTCTGGTTATCAAGCATCGATTGACGGTCACCATACACCATAGATTGGCATGCGTCCAGTATGCGAAGGATACGATGAAGATTACAGAGAGGAAGAGCAGATTGAATGTCGTATCCTGATATCAGAGGAAACAAGATGGTTGATGAACGCGGGAGTGGATAATCAAGCATTGATCACAGGCTACTCATGGCCTTTGAACCAGAACACAAACATGGAGCAGAATAGACAGATATTGGTAATCTCAGACCAGATGAGTTTGGTATTTTCAGAGACCCAGAGAGACATGCACATGATCTTTGTGGGAGACACCTACATTTATCCAAGGAGGATGTAGCAGATGCCCTTTTTATGGCTAATGGATCGAATAATATATTTGGATAGCAGAAGCCACCATCGATCGACGCACCCATTCAGCGTCGATCGATATTGAGCAGAGACATGAGCCGATCCTTGTTGGGGTCAAAATCGGTTACGACCAAATCAACGTCAGAAATCCACCAGGAAAATGCGCCCTTTGTGAAAGAAAGAGACAATATCTCAGAAAAAGGGAATGGAAAAAAACAAGTTTAAATCTCGACTGACCACAAAGGAACGATCAGCAAAAATGACCATTAGTTTCCCCAAAGACCTCGGGTAAACGTATCCCCGAACGGCAATACGGCGAAACAACTAGAAGACTCGATCATCCAATTCCCCGTACAGAGAAGTTGGCAGAGCAAGACGTCCAGCTCGTCGAACAGGCAAATCAAACCACAAAATCCTGCCAACTTGCCCGTTCGCCGAGGTTGACGGCATGGCATGACCAACTTGCCCGATCGTCGAGTTGGACGACACAGCATGAACAACTCGCCGAACGGGTGAGTTACGTGGCATGAGCAATCCGACTCGCTCGTCCGGAAAGTCAGATCAATCAATCCATTTTCACCTCGTCCTCGCTAACTCCCTCTTTCGATACTTGATCGAACTTATCTTTGTTCTGTCTTGATCAGGATTGACACTGGAACTTTACCTAAAGAACTCGTTTTCTCGAGAAAAGATCGGGGCGATCGTATGATACGGTAACGGTTACCTAAACACCTAGAGTCACATGCCCCATACGAAAGATCCTAACTCTCGGACGACGTCTTCTTAGCAATGCTCTTTTGATAAAACCGTAGAAACGCCCAAGTCAGAAAAATGGCCCGATGAGGTCTACAGCTCGGCTAAACGCCAACTCGCGATTTTATTCGAAGTCAAGCCCAAACTTTGTGATGGTTTATCTTTTATTTTGCAGGAAGGGATAACTGTTAAGTTCAGAAGATAAATATCAAGATCAAAAGATAAATGTTAAGTTTCCGAAGATAATCATGAAGATCGAGGAAAACAAGGAATATTTCTGTGAAGCGATAAATTCGACCAAGGGCTGAAGAGGAAAGAGCGAACCGGAGGAGTTTATAAGGACGCCAAGGGTGATGATGCAAGGGACACACGAAAATCTCCATCCAGAGAAAACATAGCTTAGCACTTAGAGCATTTAGGCAATTTTCCATTTTTGTTATTCGAGTTGCGACTCAACTGGGTTTAGCAGTCTTAGGTTATTAGATATAGGGATCTTGACGACAGCTCTCATAGCTGAGGCTCCTATCCTGTTGTAAACGCTCATACACAAATTCAGAATAAGACATATATTTGCTCTCTTTTCGATTCTTACTTTGTTTTTCAATATTTACTTCGTATTCTGACTGATTGGCGTGTGGTTTAGTAGATATATGCGACCTCTGGGAAACTAGGGTTTACCCTGCGTTCCTCATTCAATGGAAATCAACAGTGCGAATTTCGGTTCCCACAGTTTGGGGCTAGAAGAGGGGGGATACGGATCAATCTAACTCTCCGCCATCAATGCTCAATCAAACCATGTTGGATCTCAACAACCGACAGCCTCGTGGCGATAACATCGTTGACAAAAATGTTGAAAACAATCCAGCGACGAACGTCACTGCGGTCAACGCCGACGCAAACACCGTAGAGCTCGAGGAGGTGAAGAAGATGTCTCAATTTTCGAGAAGAAGTCGGCGGAACAGGATAAGATCATGAAATCCCTCGCTAAACAGGTCGAAACCCTTACAGCGAGGAACATGGCCATCTTTCCGCGTGGAACCACCCAAATCCGCGGAAGAAGACTTGACTTTGCAACACCTTTGGGCCGGTCCGACAACGCGCAGGGAAAACGATCTGGACAAAATCACGATGAAGTAACCCCAGCTCCAACGTGGAACAACCCGGGAGATCTTCCTCCTATTGAAGAAAGGAGGAGAACTCGAACGTGTCGACGTGGAATCTAGTAGCCAGTCCGAACCCACAGACGAAGACGTAGACATGCATCCGCTATGCACAAGGAGTCGAGCAGCTCGAGACGAATCCCAGTTTGACAACCCTCTGAACGAAGACGAAGAAGTTGTATTCTGGAAAGAACATGAAGAAATGGCCGTGGAGCAAACTTGGAGCACTCGTAGAAAATGCCGACAAAGTCAGGGTGGTGAATTACAAGATCCACCACACTACTAGCACCGCACCAGAGATCTATCTGCTGCTCGAATAGGCTCGTAAAACATCATTTACTACTTGAATCATCGAAACTAAGATTTTCAGGTCGCAATGGGCAGAGCCAGATTCAGAGAAAACGAGAGAGACGCAGGTGAATGCCCCTCTTCGTAGAAAACCTCCGCGGAGCAGCTTAGAATGGTTCTCTCGCCTCAGATGAAACTCCATTGGAAGCTTCCGCCAGATTGCCTCAAAATTCCTAAAACAATACTCAATGTTCATAGATCGAGAAACCTCCGACGTGGACCTCTAGAGCTTATCCCAAGGAGAGGACGAAACTCTCCGCGACTTCATAAAACAGTTAAAAACCGTCATGGCTAGAGTTAGCGGTATAAGCGACAAATTCGGGATAGACGCACTTCGAAAAATGCTCTGGTTCAAGTCAAAGTTCAGGAAATGGATAACTTTGGAAAAGTCGCGTACAATCCAGGACATGCTTCACAAAGCCACAGATTACATCATCATCGAAGAAGAGATGAGGGTCTTGTCCCAGAAATGGAACACACAAAAAATGCGTCGAATGATCCGTGGTCTGATCAGAAATTAAAAAAAAAAGAAAAACCCTCGCAACGACAGAAGCGCCCAGCGCGGAGACAAAGAAAAACAGGGAGCAGATAGCTTAGCTATTAACTCCGGATCGGAGCAACGACGGACGACGGGTAATACGTGGACCCAAAATCAAAATGACGACGAAAACCCCTTCTGCTACTTCCACCAAACACGCGGACACGTAACGGCAAAGTTCTCGGCGCGAGATTGGCCGCAAACCTGCTCTCTGGAGAACGAGCAGAAGTCTCCAGCATGAAAGATAATCTGCGACTCAGATCGCCCTGCGAAAAATGACAGGACTCCTGATACAGAGAAACCTTCCCAAGGGTACTAGTCAGAAGAAAAGCGCGGAAGAAGGCAGGACAAAAAGGGCAACGACAGTAACCGTCGCAGGGTAAACATGATCATTGGTGGATCACAATTCTGCAGCGACACCGTCTCGGCCATCAAAGCTTATCAGCGCAAATCTGAGACAAGCGCGATTTTGGAAATCTGGCCCACAATCAATGACACTACGAAAGGAGCAATCACTTTTGACGAAGAAGAAGTTGAAGGAATCGATCAGCCACACTGTAATCCACGCATAATCGATCTCGTAATAAGAGATCTCGAGGTCGCTAGGGTTCTGATCGACACCGAAAGCACAGTCAACGTCATCTTTCATGACACTCTCGAATGGATGAACATTGAGTTACGCGAAGTTGTACCATCACCTAAGCCGCTAACCGGTTTCTCTGTCACATAATCAATGACCCTTGGATCTATCAAATTACCCGTTGCGGCAAAACAAGTCACCAAGATCATCGTTTTCGCGGTCGGCGACCACCCAGCCATCTACAACGTCATCATGGGCACGCCTTGGCTAAACGCCATGAAGGCAGTCCCATCGATTTACCACTTAGGTATTAAGTTCCCAACTCACAACGGGATTGCCGTGATTTGGAGCTGCCAGAAGCAGTCGAGACGCTGCTTCCTTGCCGAGCACAAGCTAAGAAAAATCACGAACACCCCGATGACAAAGGCCAAGCGCCCAAGGATAGCCAAGGCATCAGACGAAAGTACTTCGGGCAAGGACGACCCAGAACCGTCGATTCGAGCAACGACCAGCGAACAACCAGTTCCAGTGCCCAACGCGTCCAGCCCATCAAAGAAGACAAGTCCAAGGGAAGACGTCGACTCAGCAACCAAAGCAGTCGACACGAACACAACGGCCGAGTAAACAGACTAGCCCAAACAAACGGAACTATGAGATGGCTTGATCCTCTAATGAGGTATGTTGGCAGCTCATCAAAAGACGAGTTGAGCTATCCCCCTCTCTAAAAAGGGGGGGGAGTGGGTACATATACGAACACTCATATATTCCCACATTCAGAAATAAAATTTTGCATTCAAAACTTTTTAGACAATAAAGACTTCTTTATAAATTCGTAAGTTTTATATCATCCTTCAAAGAAACACTATGTTATACATCCATACACGAGCAAAACGATTATCGCACCATCCCAAAAACAAAAACTCGCAAAAAATCATTATGCCTCAAAACGGATCAACTGTACACCATCTTATCTCGGTCGGATCAGCGATTCCCGACCAAAGAACGAGATCCTGGTTCCATAAGCTCAAAGCATTACCTATGCAAAGTCAGTTTTCCAAAAAATTGGCGAGACGTCGTCAAAATTTTCGAGAACACACCCCCAGTTCATTCGCAACTAAAACACTCGACAATTGGCCCCGCCGAGTACTTTAGCCATCTTAAACAAACGCACCCAGGTCAGTCCTGAGGACAGATCCTCTCACATCCGACTAGGATAAACGGTGCGCTATAAAAGAAATCCGAAATTTTGGTCAGCACTTTGGGAGACTTAAAAATTGTCCCTGAAGAGATGCTCAACTCCGACCAGACAAGTCACATAAGCCGAGAACCTATCGTGAACTTTAAATTGGAACGGAGTAAGGTTAAAATGAAAACAGGAAAAACGAGAGTCGATTAGTCATTGCAAAGCCTTAAACCGAAAGTAAACCTACGTCTTTCCCTAAACCCAGCACATTGGTCTCTAATGTCTCAAGGCATGATATCAAAAAGATACGAGATCCTAAAAGCATGTCTCTTCATCAGTATCTAAACGTTCCTGAAACCTCGAAAACTCCTCGAACATCTCGCATGAACAACGAATAGGATGATCCACAAAAAAAATGGAGGAAGTCGATTTGACAACTCGAGTTTTCTTTCTACACTAAACAAATCCCAAATATCTTTCTAAAAACACCCACTTATCATAACAAGCATTGTTCAAATAAAAGCTAATAAAAGATAGGGGTTCAAGGTCACACTCGGCCAGTCCCACTACATACGACCGTATTCGGCCGACAAATGAACAAAACGGAAACGTACAATAATTCAGAAGAGAGCATTCTCGAATCACTCGCGACCTCGCGATTACTCATAAAAATCAAAGCACCCAGTCATCGATCTACCGAGCGAATAATCGTTGACATCCAGGGGAGCCTTCGGCTTGTTTATCTCGCCCGTCTTGTCGGCATTCCCCGCCTCGGCCTCCACCATGTCGGGAGAAATAGGAATCGGGTCCCACCGTTCCCAAATCCTCTCCTCGATCTGAGGAATAGCAAAGTCCATATCCCTCTCGTTCATGCGCCTGGTCTGCCTCGCATATTCGGCACTGAACGAATAATCAGGAGCCTGCGTGAGGTATGGCCCACCCACAGCGCCGCGGCACTCCGCTAATCTCCGAAGTCCTTGTCACCCTTCGTAAGCTCCTCGAATTCATGCGAGAAATTTTCGCGATGGGTTTTCATGTGTTCGGCCATTTCTCTCTTCCCTCACCTATAGGCACGACGAACCTCTATCGCGACCGACTCCCTCTCATGACAACGGGAACTTTACAACTCACCTCTAAAATGAGCGATCTCATTATTGGCTGTCTCAGCCCTGAAATGAGCCATGCGTGCCTCCTGGAAGCTCGCGTCAAGTGCTCGGTTCATCATAAGGAGACCCCGTGAAATATGTCGAAGTCAAGAAAAAGTTCGTCCTTGAAAAATAATAATAAAATATTACCCTATTCACCATCCTTGATGGTTGGATAAACTCAGGGGCCTTGCTAGATCCACCTGCGCCCGAAAGATAATCAAAGCTAAGCAGCTCATCGAGATCGTCCCGTTCACTGCTACTCCCACCTACCTGACTATTTAGGTAATATCTTAGTATATTATCGGAGGAGCACCGCTCGTTAAGCACTTCATCCTCGACAACGATGTGTTTTTCCTTTCGAGTGTTCAGTTTTTCTTCTCTCGTGCGAACCGCGCACGGAACAAATCTATCCATGGACCCCTCTGATCCTTCCTCAACCGACAAATATGTCTGGTACCGAGAACAGTGGAGAGCAACAGCATGATGGACCCTTTTTGGGTTAAACGTTGCCCAAAAACACGGGTGACCGTGAAGGAAGTCTCGGATGGTATCCAGATCTTCCGGACTCGGAGGGAAAAGATTGGTCTCTGAAAATAAAATGTTATCAAAACATATAAGAGATCGAACTTCACCGAAACAAAAAAAAAGAGAGAAAAGGGGCTACACTTGATCAAGGATACCTTCCGGACCCCATCTAGTCCTAAAGATGGAGAGGCTGTTTGCTTCTACAGACGCATCGTAAACACGGACCGAAAAAAGTACTTCCGCCATTCATGATAGTTCGACACGAATTTGCTTATGATCGTCATCCCCGACCGGGGCCTCAACTGAATTATGGACAACTTCCCGACTGGTTTAAGCAAAGTGTTGAGATGGTTGGCATCGAGGGTTATACCCAACTCGTAACCCAGCATGAGAATCCCGACAATATGCTGCAAACCACACGGGTTTATTTTACTAATCGATATCCTGGAACAATCGAGAAGTTGTGCTATGACCTCAGGAATAGGAAACCACAAATGGCATTGCGTCAGGTACACCTCGTAACACATAAAGTAACCCTCGGGCAGAAAGTCAGCGACCTCTCCATCCTCCGGAAGATGAAACTTGACTGATTCATGAACTCGGCAATAGCTCTGGATGGTATCAAGCCCATTCGAACAGCTTTTGCTGGGGCAACCCTCTACAGGGTTGGCACGAAACAGAGGCAAGGCCCATACCAGGTATGGGGGTTTCACGTCTCCCATGGCCCCCCAGTACGCCTCGGCTTCTTCAAGATCCACCCAGTGAGCCGAGAATTCCACCTTTGGACAGCATCATTGTGTTGCGATCTGGAACCTTCGGGGACAGAACGGTCATCACGAGACTCTGAGGAAACCTTTCTTCTCAAAGACATAACTTTCTTCTAACCAAAGGAATGAAAGAGAGGAGAAATCTTTTGATTATTAAAAAAACGTTTGTGGAAATTTGCAACTGAAGAATTTGTAAACTCACTCCACATACTTATAGAAGAAAGGATTCATTCACCTATAGGCTTCAGACGTCGGATTCCGCCTAATTCATCCAATATGCTTTAAAAATCTCGTAAGAACATCACAGTTCTGACAACCTGGGGGCTAACTGTTGGGGTCAAAATCGGTTACGACTGGATCAACGTCGGATACCCACCACGAAAATGCGCCCTTTTTGAAAGAAAGAGACAATGTCTCGGAATAAGAGGAACGGGAAAAATCAAGGTCAAATCTCGACTGACCACAAAGGAACGATCTGCACAAATGAGCCATCAGAAATATTTTGCCCAAAGACCTCGGGTAAACGTATCCCTGAAAGACAATACAACAAAACGACTAGAAGATTCAATCATCCAACTCACCGGACAGAGAAGTTGGCCGAGCAAGACGTCCAGCTCGTCGAACGGGCAAATCAAACAACAAAACTCGCTCGTTCAGCGAGTTGGACGGCACGGCACGACCAACTCGCCCGTTCACCGAATTGGATGGATCGAGATGACCAACTTGCCCGTTCGGCGAGTTGGATGGATCGAGACGACCAACTTGCCCGTTCGGCGAGTTGGATGGATCGAGACGACCAATTTTCCAACTAGCCGAACGGGCGAGTTAGGCGGCACGAGCAATCCTACTCGCTCGTTCGGTAAGTCGGATCAATCAAGCCATTTTCACCATTTCCTCGCTAACTCCCTCTTTCTTATACTTGATTGAACATATCTTTGTTTCGTTTCGATCAGGATTAACATTGGACTTTACCGAAAGAACTCTTTTTCACGAGAAATGATCGGGTATATCGTATGAGACGGTAACGGTTAACTAAACACCTAGAGTTAAACGCCCCATACAAAAGATCCTAACTCTTGGACAACGTCGTCTTAGCAATGCTCTTTCGATAAAATCGTAGAAACGCCTAAGTCAGAAAACGGTCTGATGAGATCTATAGCTCGGCTAAAGGCCCACTCGCTATTTTATCTTAAGTCAAACCCAAACTTTGTGACGAATTATCTTTTATTTTGTAGGAAGGGATAAATGTTAAGTTCGGAAGATAAATGTCAAGATCGGAAGATAAATGTTAAGTTTCCGAAGATAATAATAAAGAATGAGGAAAAAAAGGAATATTTCCGCGAAGCGATAAATTCGACCAAGGGTAGAAGGGGAAAGAGCAAACCGCCTCTGAAGGATTATATAAGGACTTCATGGGTGGTAATGCAAGGGACACACGAAAATCTCCACCCAGAGCAAACCTAGCTTAGCACTTAGAGCATTTAGGCAACTTTCTGTTTTTGTTATTCGAGTTGCGACTCAAGTAGGGTTTTGCAGTCATAGGTTATTAGAACTAGGGATCTTGGCGACAGCTCTCATAGCCGAGGCTCCTATCCTGTTGTAAAGGCTCATACGCAAATTCGGAATAAGACATCTATTTGCTCTCTTTTTTATTCTTACTCTGTTTTTCAATATTTACTTTGTATTCTGACAATCCTGATTGGCGTGTGGTTTTACCCTGCGTTCCTAATTCAAAGGAAATCGACGGTGCAAATTTCGGTTCCCACAATCCGTACTGATCCAGACACTGTCAAGCCAGCATCGATCGACACTGCCATCCGGACATCGATCCATTGGCGTTATGAGCAAGGAATGAGGGCCTTTGATACTGAAGGCAAGAGACTTTTCCGCTCGGAAAAGAAAGATGCGTATTGCATCTACAGAGATGAGAATGGTAATGCACGAGCTACAGATGGAAGGGTAGTGAATGTGCAAGCTGAAGACATCAGAGCAGTTCTAGAAAGAGCTAATTTGTTTGAGCAGAGCTACATATGTTTACCAGGACATGCAGCAAGGATCGCTATGTCTAAGAAGGATCAACATACATACATCAGAGAAGAGATTGATGATATTGTGAATGCGATCTACAGAACTCAAGATATGTCACTGGATGATTTTTACAAGAGGTTGGATGATATCTATTATCTTATAGACACCTGCCTTACCGGTTTGACTGCACGCATGGATGAGATGAAGCAACAACTGGATACTGTTCAGAGACAACATGCGATTGGGGCAGATAACCGAGCATCGATCTACAGCAACATTAACGCATCGATCGACACTGAAGACCACGGACAGAAGACAGCAGCAGAAGTAGAATTGGAAGATAGGTTCGATGAGATTGCATTTCTCAGAGACTGATGAAAGAAGATATTTCTCAGCAATTGGAGGATTTATCAGGGACTACAACTGCCAAACTTAGGACGCTACAGCACAGTATTGAGAAACTAGAAAAAGGAATGCATTCAATGGACTTTTTTAGAACAATTACAAGGAATGAGAAAACCCGAAGAGATGAGGCATTAAGAAACTTCATCAATACATGG
The DNA here is from genome assembly GCA_905132765.1 of Moricandia arvensis. Lineage (NCBI taxonomy): Eukaryota > Viridiplantae > Streptophyta > Magnoliopsida > Brassicales > Brassicaceae > Moricandia > Moricandia arvensis. The sequence continues at coordinate 76,411 of CAJHQP010000365.1, forward strand.
TTTCAGAAAAGCAAAGAAGATGTAGACATTTATTTTCAAGGTGTTGATCCAACTTCCTACTAGTTAGAAAGTTCACAACGTAGAGCTAAAGACTATAACCAAGCCCTGAGTGGGAGGCAACCCACTGTTTAGTAAGCTTTTATTTCGTTTTTAATTATACAACTACATATTTCGCGTTTTACTTTGTTTTATATAGACTGTTTGAGTCACCATCGATCGACACTATAGAGGTACCATCAGTCGACACTGGATCGCGACCATCGATCGAGCACACATACCTACCATCGATCGATACTCTTCATAGAGTTTGGTATCGAGTTTCTCTACCTATCTATTTACTAATGATTTAATTTTTTCTAACAAATTCGGGGCAGATTACACTAGGCACAATGTAATTAAGTCTGGGGGAGGTTAGCTAATGCTATTTAATTTGTTTTGATTTTTATTTAATATATATATATATAAGATTTTCAAAAAGTTTTCTTAAGTCAAGAAGGGGACTATGATCAAGATTTATTATTGACTAACCACACATTTTAGCACCATTTTTAGAAGGTTGTTGCAGAGATTACTAGAGATACCAAAGTGGATCATCCTGCCACTATATCACACTTGCTTAGAAAGTTTAAAGGAACCAAAGCTGATTTCCAAAACTAATCCTGACATTATCTGCTTGCTTTGGGGCTTGGTATACACTGGATTGGATTCCTTCTGCAAAGTCTGTAGGTACAAGTCATTGCACCTTTGGTTCCCTTCTCCCTTTCTCTTCAGCATCTACCTAATAGCATAAAAGATTGAGATGACATCCCGAGATGCAGAGGGGTAGGTAAATTATCTATGACCCCATCAATTGAGTTGTGCTTAATGCTTGCATTCTAAAATAGCTAACTAGGATCTCGAAAGTAGGACATGGACGACTACGAGAGTACGTTCTGTGTCAGAATAGACTCCATTGAACTAGGCTGTTAGGCACATGTGAGAGCTGGTCTAATAAGTCTGGTGGACTTATCAAATCTTGTTCACACTTCCTTCTGATTTCACCGTCGATCGACATCAAGCCATAGCCGTCGATCGATTGTCTTTCCTTTTGCTCGCATATGAGTGTTTGAGTTAAAAGGGTCAGAATAGTTAATATTTGACTTCTAGTATATTTACATATATGTACTTCCTATCCACTATAATCCATTAAGCTTGAAACTCTATATCTAGCATATTAACATTCGCATCAAGTTAGTTTATTAGAATATTTTCATATTTGCATTATTTCCATATCTGCATTATTAGCATATTTCCATATTGAATCCCTACTTCTTGATAAGGAATATTTTCTTAATTGATTATTTGCCAACGAATATATATATTCACCTAGCTTAATCTTTAGAAATAAGAAATCTATTGTGTGACATTGCTCTCTGTGGATTTGGTCCATAAGTACTACACATGATCTCTTTTGGAATGAGTACTATTTGTGTGTTAAAGACTAGGGTTAATTTGATAGTCATTTGCTTAGGATATTTATACCCTGCTAGAAGACTAAAACACGCACGTCAACCTCATACGGTAGTGGAGGAAGAATCGGATTCAGTCATGGACCAATACATTATATGCGAGATTCCCGGTGTGAGGGAGAGGGGGAGATCTCCCAATAACAAAAAAGTTGCTGCCCACGAAGACGATGTTGCTTTTGATGGGGAGAATCTTCCCTCGGATGAGTGCTATCACGATCTACTCGCTGGAGATGGGAGCGGTACGAGTCAGACCCCGCTGCCATCGTGTGGAGGTGGATCCGACCTTGACGAGTATCTCGCCTCTCTTAATGTTCCTTCGGGTCAGCCCGATACCAGCAGAGGACCTGTTAAATCAGCGTTGTAACGGATGCATCGCGACTCTGCATGGGGGTCAGTTTTACACTTGTACTTTAGCCTTGCTTTATAAAATTTGCCTCTAACGAAAGGTTTTGTGAAGGGCCTTCACGTGATGGATGAGGCCTTTAGGGCGAGCCATATTGAAGTGCAGACGGCTCAGTTCAAAGCTGAGATGGCCCAGAAGTAGAATGCTTGTTTGAAGGGCGAGGTTGAGGGATGCCTCCTTCGCAAGAAAGAGTCCGAGTGGGAGAGAGGTTGCCTTCTTTGTCGTGAGCATAGACCTGGTCGCAGGGAGAGGCTTCGATCATGAACAATCCTTTGACGCAGTTCACGACCGACTTTGGAGAATATCAGCGCACATATAAGTCATTAGGGGATTATCGTGAGTGTCGACGTTCCGTTGGCGCTCTGTGGCACACGCATGGAAGCGATTACGACTTCAAGACCGAAGACGCGATGATGTCGAGGCATCTGGCCGGCCTTTCCAGCAGGGAGTCGACAATCCCTGAAATAGAGAAGAAGATTTGGGAGCATTGGGCCCGATCCCCGTCTCTCCAGATTCGGAGGAGTTTGGACCTACCACCCCGGGAGAGGATGTCGAGGTCGAGCAGCGAGTGGACCCATTGAGAGTTAGTGATTACTCGATCGGGTGGTCAATGTCTGGAAATTACAAATTATATCAGTGAAGGGTGTTCAAGTTTTTAAGGGAGTGTGTTCCGTATGTTGTTTATGTTATTGCTTTGGCCAAGTCTGGTCGTTTGGACTTGTCGGGACTGGCCGTTGGAGGCTTTGAACCCCTGCAGATTTGCTGCTTTTCTTTTAATGAAGTACATTTCGTTTTTAGTAGTGTATGAGTAGTTTTATGGATGTAGAGGGAAGAATACGATCGTCATCTGGTTTCTAACTCTTTGAAGAACTGTTACGTACGTGGTTCGTTTTGGATGTGAGTATTCAAAAACTTAATTTTTTGGTTTTTATAAACATACAAATGTAAGCAAAGAGACACGTTTTGGGTTCTCGTATCGGTTAGATACTATGCCTTGAGATGTTTGAGACCAGTGAGCTGGATTTAGGGCAAGACCTAGGCTTACTTTCGGTTTTAGGGTTTGTGGTGACTATTCCGTATTTCGTTACCCATTTGCGTTTTCGACCTGGTTCTGTCTCGATTTTCAATTCTGCGATAAGTTCTAAGATTATATGACTTGCTTCGATCGGAAACCGAGCATCTATCCAAAGACAACTTTGAAGTCGTTTAGTGCTGACCAAAATTTTGGATTTCTTTTATAGCGCTATTATCCTTGTGTCGGATGTATGAGGACCAATCCTCCGACAGGAGGTCTAAACGTTCATTTAGAGAACGGTTGATGTACTCGCGGGGCCAATCGAAAAATGCGATATAAGAACGGTTGGAAATCATTTTTGACTGTATGTCTGAAAGTAACTTGTTGAGAAGTGTTTTTCCATTCGGAAGTTTCCTTGGTGTTTTGTTTATTGAAACATTTTGCGGGTTTCGAAGATATTTGGTTCTTGTCGTGAAAACTTAGTCATTGTCTAAAGGATGTTTTGGAAGCATTCAGATTTCTGATGAGTTGGTTGATTTTGAGATCAAGTATTTCAAGCGATAAAAGAGATTTGCGAGACCTTGTGGAGTCATACTGCGTTTTTTTTATTATCGGAATTTTTTTAAAAATATCAAGTACAGAAGCAAAAGTTTTAAAGTATGAGAGTATACGAGTATACTTATACGTACCCACTCCCCTCCCCTTTTGAGAGGATGACAGCTGAACTCGTCTTGCAACGAGTTGCCAACGTACCCTTTTGGGAATCAAGTCGTCACGTAGTTCAGTTCGTGCCGCAAGTATTTTTACTCGGCGGTTTCTGCGGCGTCGATCGCCTTAGTCACAGTGACTGTTGCTGAATCGTCGACTTCTTCTGGGTTTATCTCCTCCAGTTGGGTTAGGGCGTTTGGCTCGGCAGCTTGCTTGCTTTCTTTTTCCGCAGCCGTTGGTCGGTGGATGATTCTGGATCTTGCTTTTCGGTAGCATTTTTAGTCGGAGACTGAGTTGTCTTCTTGCGTTTGGGTTTAACCATAGACACCATCGTGATCTGCCTCAGTTTATGTTCGGCCAGGAAGCAGAGTCTCAATTTCTTTGGCATCCCCAGATTTCTGCGGTTTCATTTGGAGTTGGAAATTTGATGTCCAGCTGATATGTTGACGGGACCACCTTCATTGAATTTATCAAGGACGTTCCCATGATGAGCTTATAGATGGCTGGGTCGTCGACGACCGTGAAGTTGATGATCCTTGTGAATTCTTTGGCCATGACCGGGAGTTTGATCGATCCGAGAGTCATTGACGTTTTGCCAGAAAACCCGTGATTTGTTTTGGCGTTGGCGTGACTTTGGATAGATCGACGTTCATCCTTCTAAGCGTGTCACCGAAGAAAACTTCAATTGTGCTTCCCGTGTCTACTAGGACTCTGGCGATCTTGAGATCATTTATCACGAGATATATAACGAGTGGATCACAGTGAGGTTTGTTGATTCCGACGGTCTCGTATTCCTCAAAAGTGATCGTATCGTTTGGGAAGTCTCGAGGCGGGGACCGATATGCAACTTTTTGGCTTTTGGTTTTAAGCTTTTATCGACGAGACGGTATCGTGGCAGTACTGCGATCCTCCAATGATCATGTTTACACTGAGATGATTATTGTCGTTACCTTTGTTGTCTGCCATTCTTCTACGTTTCCGTTTTTGCCCAATTGATTTCCTTGAGGAACGTTCTCTGCTGGCGTAGTTTGATAGGTCTTTCATGGACGGTCATTATCTCGGATGAGGTCTTTTATGCCTGTTATCTCCGCAATTTCTCATGCGAGCAGTTCGCCGTTAGCCTCGCGCTGAGAACTTTGCAGTTCATGGTGCTGTGGCCTCTGGTTTGGTGAAATTTGCAGAATGCCGTTTCGTCGTAGGTCGAGTTTCTGGTCAATGTTTTCCTGACGTTCTTCCTTGTTACGACGCGGAGTGGATAGCATAATTGTGCGCTCCCCAGACGTCTTCCCTTTTGTGATGGACATACTTGTCGTTACTAGATGTTTTCTTTTTCAGTTTCTGCTCTGATGCTGCGTCTTTCGTGGATGTACTCTTTTTTGATGTTTCTGCGTAAGGAATTTCATCTCTTCTTTGATGATGATGTAGTCCGTCGCTTTATGAAGAGCATCATAGATCGTACGCGTTTTTAGGAGTTATCCACTTTCTGAATTTCGACTTGTACCAGAGAGTCTTCTTGAGCGCATCGATAGCCACCTTGTCGTTGATTCCGCTAACTCTAGACATGAGGATTTTAAATCAGTTAATGTTGTCACGGAGAGGTTCGTCTTGATTTTGGAACAAGCTCCAAAGATCGACGTCAGAGGTTTCCATATTCACGAACATCGAGTATTGCCTGAGGAATTCCGAAGTGAGTTAGCGGAAGCTTCCAATGGAGTTCTTCTTCAACCGAGAGAACCATTCGAGTGCTACTCCCTAGGAATGCTTGATGAAGAGGCGACAGTAGTCGGCGTCCTTTTCACTGTCCCTGAGTGTGGCCCTACCCATTGTGATCTTGAAGGTCTGCAGATGCGCTTTTGGGTCAATTGTTCCTTCGTGTACAAGGATTTTGATCTTTCCGGGATCCAAAACTCTTGTTTCAGTGATACGAGCAGTGAATGGAGTTTTCCGAGCTGCATCGAGGAGTCAGTCGATCTTAGGCGCGGCACTGGTGGCGTGGTGAATTTGAGATTTCACCACTTTTACCTTTGCGGCTGTTTTTGCGATATAGTCTCGGAGATCGCACATCTCACTAGGGTAACTGCCAGCAGTTTTTTGAATTTGTCTGCTTTTGCTGAGCGTGACTCGAGCGTGCTCTTCGGCTAACTTTTCATGCTCTACCCAAAATATGTATTATTATTCTTTAGTCATGGGTATACAGAATAAGGATTTATCCCGTGCCGCGCGGCTTCTTGACCTTCTTGAGTGCACGTCAGCGTCCTCTTCCGAAGGGTTGGACTGATCGCTGGTTTCCAAGTTGACCCTTCCGACCTTTTCAGCCCCCGTTTCTTGCTTGGGAGGTTGAGTGTTTTCTGCGTTCGGCCAAGTTGTGTCATGTTTTGCTTCTTTTGGATTCCAATCAGATGAAACATTTTTCGTGGTAGTTTACCTATCGTGCGGAGTTGTGAAGGCGAGTCTTCTTCCGCGGATTTTGGTAGTTCCACGCAAAAGAACGCCCCTGGTTCTCGCTGTTAGGTTTCAACCTGTTTAGCGAGAGAACTCATGAGCTTCTCTTGTTCGGCCGACTTCTTTTTGAGAGTCGCAAACATCTTTTTAATCTCCTTGAACACTAAAGTGTTTGCGTTTGCGTTAACCTCAGACATGTTCGCTGCTGGAGTGCTTTCAACCCTGTCGTCGACGGCGTTGACATCGCGAGGTGGTTGATTGTCTGGAACGTCTGTAGACATATTTGACCAAGCATTTTGTGGCTCTGAATTAGATTGAACCGTTGCCCCCCTCCCCCTCCTTCTAGGGCCAAACTGTGGGAACTAAAATTCACACCGTCGATTTTTGTAATCGGAGGAAAGCTAAGAAATCCTACCTGTCCCTGAGGTCTCGTATTTCTGCTGAGCCTACGACAAGTGATCACATTATGAATAACAAAACGTAAAATAATCGAATATGAATTGCGAATGAAAAGAAAGATCTTATTGAATCATCTTTGCGTAAGGACGCTGCAATGACACAAAAGGTTTTAAGAGTTTTGGACAAGGTAGGTCGTCTTTCCTTTTTTTGTTCCCGATACGAGTTTATCCTTCTGCGGAAAACTTCCTTATCTTCTCGTTTTTTTCAAAATTTATCTCGGAACTTTGACAATTATCTTCTTTTCCATTTATCTTCTACGGATATTCGGTAGACCGTCATTATAGTTGGGCTCATCCTCGTATAAAACCGTAAAGGGGCTTTTATCGCGTTGTAGACCCTTTCAGGTTGTTTTACGATTTAAGCGATTTTTACGATTTCTTTCGGAGAAATAGTCCCTCGTATGATTTCCGATACTGACTCCGCAAAATAGTAAACCAATCCGTATAGTCAAGATAATATTGGTGTTTAAGTAAATTGTTATCGTTTTATACAATTGACTCGAAAGTTTTACGAGAAAACAAGTCTTTGCGATTTTTATCGTAAAACTTCAATGAAAACTCTAAACAACACAAAACAAGAAACAGCCGAGTCAAGATTCAACGGAGAGAGTGATGAAGAGGACTTGATCTAGTCGACCATGGGCGACTAGACTTTGCCAAGATTGACAGCGTGCGGGTTAAGGTTTATGTTCTTAATAATGCAATCTATCAAATTAACCCTACGAACTACTCTAGCCAAGAGAGGTCAAATTCCAGTACTTAGAGATCGAATCCACAGAGAGCGAGGGCACACAATAGATTTCTATAAATCTAATGGTTAAGCTAGGAAGGCTATAAATAGTGATTTTGATTTTAAGTCTATCAAAAATAGGAAATTATCTAAAGTACTAAAGCAATGCAAATATGAAAAAGCAATAGATCTAGAGTTTCATGCAAATTAATTATAATGGACAGGATGAAGGGAATTATTAATATGCGAGAACAATAAATGTTAACTAGTCGGACTCCCTCTTGTCCCAACTCTCGTATGCGGACAGAGAAGTGCACTATCGAATGATGTCGATTGACGCTAATCAGACAGGAAGTTCGTTCACTATGCTAATTAGACCAGCTCTCGCATGCATCTAACAACCAAGCTCAATGAAATCAATTCTTACACATAACCGATTCTCGTAGTCATCCATGTCCTAAGTTCAGGTTCCTAGTTAGCTACTCTAGAACGTAAGCATTAAACACATTCCAAAGATTGATATTACTTCATCCTAGCAATCCTATTTTGAGGATAATTCATCAGTATCATTATCAACCCTAAATCTAACAGGTGAATTACTCAGACATGATCAAAGAAAACATAATGAACTGAATAATATAAGGTATAGAATAATAAATGGGGTTCCAATACATATCTCTGAAGGAGTTCAGATCTTCTCCTCTAAACTACTAAAAAGCTCAATCCAAGAAAACTAAAAGCTGTAAAATAAATCGGGGTTCTCTGCCTAAACAATGACAGAACCCATATAAGCTAGGTCAAAACTCGTCCGGAGTCATTCTCGTAAATCTTCTTGACTTGGGCTTGAAGTTGGCCAATACTCTGCGAGTTGGTCATCGATCGACAGCAAGGATGCTCCGTCGATCGATGGTCATGCTTGACTTCAACTCGTACTTAGCTGAATGTGAATAGCTACTGGATATCTTTTTGAATACTCTAACAAGCTCCATAATCTCCATAATACTCCAAAACATGTCTGGACCTATAAAGACTCTAAAACAGAGCCCATACACACATAACAGACTCCAAATAAGGTCTAAATGATGGTCTAAAACTGGTAAATAAGAAGGTATATAAATTTCCCCAAACTTAACCTTTTGTTTGTCCTCAAGAAAAACAAAGGTAGCCTATGAAAGAGGTTTGAAAAGCGGGGACTCACATAATGTATAAGTATAACTATCACCCATATTATATTGCAAGCACATCAACTAATGCTAATCAAAGAGAACCTCTATATGACCTATCCTAGTAAAGCAACCAAATTCATTCTGTCAGCAACTAAACAAATACTAATTTACTCACCCCTCTACTGATCTCATTTCTTTGCATAAAAATAATGTGCATGCTTTACCGTAGGAGTGTCGATCAAAGTACACATGAACTCAAATCCTGCAAATCTGCATACACAAGTATAAAGTTTTTATTGATCCCTTTCTTCCCTCTTTTCTCTCTTTTTTGGATCTTTTTAGATTTCAAACTCAATGGACAATGATGCTGCCATCTTGCCATCTTATTTTCGATTTCTTCTTTCTTTCTTTTTTGTTTTTTTTTTGGGAAAAGTTGTAGGCGAATAGTGGGGTCATCGGTAATGTACCTACCCCTCTGCATCTAAGGAAATCATCTCAATCGCTTCTTTTTATATATGCTAAAGAGAAAGAGAGAGAAAAGGGAATCAGAAATACACAGACTAATACCTTACAAACCTGAAGAAGGAATCTGATGCGATGTATGCCAAGCCCCAAAGCAAGCAAAATAGTAAGAATTAGGTTGGAGATCAGCTTTGGTCCCTTCAAACTTTCTTAGTAAGTGAGACTTAATGGCAGGATGATCCACTTTAGCATCTATAGTAATCTCTACAATCAACATGTTTAAGAGTGGTGCTATAGTGTGGTTAGCCAATAAATAAGATATGATCATTGTCTCCTTCTTAACTCAGTAAGAACCTAAGTAAACATAACAAATAAAAGCATCAGCAAACCTCCCCCAGACTTAAATAACATTGTCCTTAGTGTTATCCTGTCCGGTTCGGTTAAGGGAAAACTAAATCATAAGTAAAAGGTAGAGAGAAAGTTTAGGTTACCAAACTCCGTAAGGAGTGTCGGCCGATGGTGAATGATGATTGTCGACCGATGGTAAACTATCCAAGACGTCGACCGATAATGAAGTGTTAATGTCGACCGATGGTGGTTTCGAACTTTTCTACTCCTTCTTTGAAAACCTCAAGTAATTAAATAAAAATCATAATTAATACCTAAATAATGAAAACCCAAATTAAAAACTTGCTACATAGTGGGTTGCCTTCCACTCAGCATTTTTTTATATTCTAAAGCTCGACGTTTGGACTTCTGGACTAGTAAGGTGGTTCATCGAACCAATGTGGAAAGAAGGTATCCACCTACTCTCTGTTCGTCTCAAACCATGCACTCATGAAGCTACTCATAGCTTCTTCTCCTCTGGTTCTCTGGTTGTCCATCCTTATCTTAGCAGTCTCCATTGTACTCATCCTTTCCTAGAGTGTTTGAATGCATCCCATCAGCATGTTAAGCCTGGCATTTGTGGGCTCTGAAATATCATCCAATCTCTGGTAGATACTATCACTCATCAAGTCTTGAGAAAGGTAAACTCAATCAAGCTTGTCTTCCAATAACTTCTTTGTTAGCAGCCTCTGCCTAAATGCTGCGTGGTGACTATTGGTCGATGGCCTAGTATGGTCGTCGGTCGATGCTGAACTAACTGCTCCAATCAATTGTTGTTGTTGAATAGTTTAATGAGTGTAGTCCATCTTCTGCTTCATCTCGTGGTTAACCAGCCAATACTATTGTTGAACGGGTGGTACAGGTCATAGAGCCTCTTCTAATATTCATCCATAATCATCTCATGGGCTCTGTAAACTCCTTGTACCATGTTGTCAACATCTTGTATGTTGTAAGTTGATGTGTCTGGTCTGGCTCTGCAAATGTCTGGTCTGGCTCTGCAAATGTCTGCTGCATACTCTAGCAAACATAGATAAGTATATTCATACATGTTGGCCCTCTCAAGAATCTCCATGATGTCCTCCTTGGATACATTGATGATTCTGCCATCCATGGCTCGTGCATTGCCATTCTCATCTCTGTAAAATCCATACTCATCTCTTTCTCCCAACAAAATCTTCTTCAGTTGTTGCTGTCAAAAGCTTTGGATCCATATTAAGAAAGGAACAGTTCTAAATATGTCTGATGTAGGGAAGACTTCTTAAGAAGTCTTCCTTCGTAAATTTGCAATTGCAAAAATGACATAAATGTAAGACTTCTTAGGAAGTCTTCTACGTCAACCTTTATTAAACTTCAATTTTCCAAAACTTAAATTGAATTTTTACTATTTTCTTGTTAACTGGTGTGTATTAGTCTATATTGAGGCTCATGGATGAAATTCGTAAATTATTTGGTTATAATTATGATGTTACAACTATTCATTTTTACTAATGCTTCTAGCTAATCCGAGAAGACTTCTTAAGAAGTCTTATGAGTACGTTAGATTGTCAAGAGTGTTAAGTAACTTCAAAATATGTTTTATAACTTTTAAAAGTGTTAAATAAATTCAAGAATATCAAATTTGTGTGGTTTAATGTGTCTTCTTAGATCATAAGATATAATTTTTAACTTTCATGAGATTTAAAATTTCAACTTTCACATAAAATTCAATTTTGTTCTTTTGTGAATTTGACTAAGTTTAAGAAGTCTTTTCTCTTAGTTTTAGTAAATTTGACTAAATTTTTGTGTTATTGTGTTTTACTACGAGTGGGTAGAATGTCAATAATTTCAATAATGTCAAGTACTTTTGGCAACATAATATTTTAAACATGAACATATTACCAAACCCTTTTCATTAACATCTCTTCAAGTTTACAAAATAATTCACAACTAAAAGAGTACACATACAAATGATAAAACATACCATAAACAAAACATTTTCTCATAGATCTAGATATCAATCCTCTACATAGATAAGTTTGAAGTCCACTTGATATCGTGCATTTGTACCACTTTGGGCAGACGACTTCGGAAGACTTCTAGCATACAATGCATGGTAAGGCTTCCAAAGAAGTCTTCCGAGAGTCTTCTAAGAAGTCTTAAGATAGTCTTTTAAGAAGTCTTCCTAGAATCTTCTGAGAAGTCTTTCAAAGTCTTACTGCGATCTGAAAAAATCTGCATATTCAAAACATTCAAATGGCTTCAAAACAGAGAAAAAACTTCAAAAATAAATTTTCTATGCTTAAATAATAAACAAAATAATCACATTAGAATGAATCTATAATTTTTAGAATCTAATATAGAAAACACACAAAAATACATATCCAAAATTTTCCCACTTTGGCAAGAGACTTCGGAAGATTTCCTGAAGTCTTCTTGTGGAGTCATCTAGCATAAAATGCATTAGAATATTTCCCAAAAAAAATCTTCTCAAAATTCTTCTTAGAGTCTTCTGAGAAGTCTTCCAAAGTCTGACGGAGATCTGAAAACATCTGCATATTCAAAAACATTCAAATAGTTTCAAAACACAGAAGAAATATTTTTCTTATGCTTAAATAATAAACAAAACAGTTATATCATGTTGAATCTATAAATTTTTAGAATCTACATATAAAAAAATTACATATCCAAAATTTATAATGTCTGCCTTTGAATGAGTGAAAGATGAAAACCATGTAATGAAAAACCTGCAAAAAACAACACAAATTAGAAAGAAAGACATAAGAAAAAATCAGAAAAAGATTTAAAAGTATTTCCAAGTTCAAAGATATGAGAAAGAGATTTGAGAGTTTTAGAGTGAGGAACATTATACTTTGTTGCATCTATTTGATAGGAAGAGAGAGAATTTGTAAATTTTCTTTATATAAGGATACAAAAAATCCAATAAGGTTAATATTTTGAGTTCAGAGACTTCCAGAAGACTTTCCAAGAAATCTTCTGAGAAGTCTTTTGAGGGTCTTCGGAGAAATCTTCCAAGTTCAAAGAGATTACAAAGAAGTTGGACATAAGAAAAATATTAAAAAATAGATTTAAAAGTTTAGTATTTTCAAGTTCAAAGAGATTACAAAGAAGTTGGACATTTTTAGAGTGGGAAGCAGTATATTTTTGATTCAGCGATTTGAAAGGAATAGAGAGAATGTGTAAATTTTCTTTATATAACAAGACCTAAATCAGATTAGATTAAATATTTTTGGTTTAGGAAACTTCCATGGAAACTTCTTAGGAAGTCTTCCAAACCCTAAAATTAAATAACTAACTAAATAGCAGAAAAATACTACGTGAAATTTAAAATCAACTTATAAAGTGTTTAATATACACAAAACTCAACACCTATAGGTCAAATTTTATTTTGTTTTAAAAAAATAAGATTCCAAAATATAATCCTAAAATACAAACAATACTATAACATATGTTACAAATCCCTAAACCAAAGACTATCATGACTCAATCTACATTCACTCACCTATGTTGAAAACAATTCATTTTAGTTAATCTAAATTTACATCATTTATAAATTTCTATATTACCTGATTTGGATTTTTTCCCTATCAAAATATATTTTATAAATTCTTTTTAAGATCTAATATATGAGAAGACTTCTTGAAAGACTTATGGAAGATTTATGAAAGATATCTCAAAGACTTATGAAAGATTTTTGGAAGATTTCACACTAGGTGGAAAACCTAAATTTCTAAATTAATGATTAGGGTGAAACCTAAATTCTATTAAAATTTAAGCGGGAAACTGTAAACTTTATTTTAAAGTCTTCGAGAAAGTCTTCTAGTGCATTATATATTAGAAGACTCTTAGGAAGTCTTCTAAAACCTTATAATCAAATAACTAAGCAAAAACACTTCCTTAAACTTAAAAGAAACTTAGAATGTGTTTTAAAAATAAGTTATTAGATAGTCACTAACACATATTTTTCAAATTAAAAGATAAGATTTCAAAATTAAACCCTTAAAATACCAACAATACTATAACATATGTTACCTAAACTCAAACCTTGCAAAGACTATCATGACTCAATCTAATTTCACTCGTCTATGTTGAAAACAAATCAATTTTAGTTAGTCTAAATTTACATCATTTATAAATGTTTATAGTCCCATGATTTCAATTTTTTCTCTATCTAAATATTTTTTATAAAAAAAAATTATTTTTAAGATCTATTGTACGTAGTCTTCTCATATAATGAAGTCTTTTCATGCGAAGGGTTATAATGGTAAAGCTCAATACATGTTTTTTGTTTGGTCATAAGAGATTTGTTGTAGTTTCACTAGCCTTTTGGATTATTTTTGCATTTGATTGAATTTGGGGTACACTTTTGTATTTAAAATCAAGTTGTTAGTCATATTTGACAAATTTCCCATCAAATAATTATGTTATGTTTGACAAAAAAAATGATGCATTTGAAAATTCTAAAACTTCTCCATCATTAAAAAAAGTGTAGATGGATTTTATGAAGTTAAGCAATCTAGGTTTGAGATAACTCCACGACACTAACACATACGTGACCACGCGGATAAAATGCGTGCTTTGACCTTATTTGAATATCCGGAAAATGGTTTATATTGTATCTCGCCTTGAGAATTAGTATAGGCCATTTCACTAGCTTCCAAAATCCGCAAGTCAAAAAAGTAAAAAAAAAAGAAAATCTAATGTGTTTGAAATGTAAACCTACAGAAAATTACTCCTTACTAGTTGAAACTTCATTAAAAACCCTAAGCCGAACTCACTTGACCGACAAGTGAGAACTTATAGTCACTTTCCACATGTAACCTTCCATGCAGTAATAAAATTAACTTATATAAACAAAAATCCAGTTGTTCTTTTTTTTTTTGTAATGATGAGTGTTCTGAGATCAATAATTTCCAATTGCTTGAGTGATATAATTGTATTAGAGTAGAAGCAAGTGAAACCCCTCGATGATAATGCTTTACTCAACCATCTATATACAGTCCCTCAGAGCTCAAACGACGTCGTTATAAACTCATATCTATATATCACCCAAACAGAATATCCCGTAAACACCTACACCCTCATAATTAAAACAACAAAACCAATGAATCTCTCTCATCTCTTCTGCTTCTTTTTAATTCTCCTTGTGTCACAAGTAAAGTCAAATGATATGACTGAAGAAACTTGCAAAACATGTGCAGCCAAATCTACAATTTTCGATTACAACTTCTGCGTGTCCTCTCTTAACAATTCTCCAGTTTCTCCTCCTCCTTATCTTCCGACCGATCTTTCATTTCTTGCCCTAACTCCAATGCTTCAAGCTCTCGACAACGCAACCGCTACAGCCTCCACTATTCAACAACTAATGAGTGACGGAGGAGGGTTCGAAGACGACGTTTACGGCCGTGCTTGCCTTCGTGACTGCCTCGAGCTTTACGGAGGTGCCGCGGAGAGACTGGAGGAAGCCGTGAGGGTTTTTGTTTCGAGGGAAGAGAAAGAGACTGTAAAGGTGATGATCAGCGCCGCCATGGAAGCCGCTACTACGTGTGAGACTGGTTTTATGGAGAGAGATGGGGGTGACGGTGGTGGTGCGATGACGTGGACGTCTCCGGTTGGTGGTGAGAATTATAAGTTGTTTGAGTTGGGTGAGATTGCTATTTGTATCATCAACATGATCTCTCCTGTTACATCCATGTCTTTGTGATTCGTTTCATTTCTCATTTGTTTTTTTTTCCAAATGATATCTATTAATAATAGCAACTTATCTCGGAAACACAATCGGCATTTGTAGCAGGAAGATAAATATTGGATAACATCCTCATAGCTCAGAAAATGTTTCATGGGTTGCAATCCAACAAATCATGTAAAAATAAGTTTATCACTGTAAAGACAGACATGAATAAAGCGTATGACATGGTGGAGTGAGATTTTATCTAGGCTTTTGTAGGAAACAAAATTCACACCGTCGATTTCCGTAATCAGAGAAAAGCCAGGAAATCCTAACTTCCCTTGAGGTTCGGATTCTCTGTGAGAGCCAGCGACAAGTGACCAAATAAATTTGCAAAATATGGAAAGATAACAAAACAAATTTAGAAAACAATAGATCTTTTTTTCGAATTTGCGTATGAGCGTTTCAGAGACAACAACATACAAGAAGCTTGTCTGGAAACGAGATTACAAAGGAAATCATCTAAAACAAGCAAAAACGAGACTAAGTTTGCTAGCACTACCACCTATGTCGAGAAAAACTATGTGGCCGCAACTCTCTTAACACTAGACGAAAAATACGAAAACAGTTTTAAAGATTTCAGACTATACCTTATGAAAGGCTGCCTACGTACCCCTTTCTAAGATCAAGCCGAACGTAGTTCAATTAAAAGATTGGAACAAGATATCGAACTGCGAACTGCATGTACGAGTTCGTCTAGTAATCGAGTGCTTGTCATAGAGACCAAACTTGTCGAGAATAAAGCCTAAGGTTTCTAGCTACAGAGAGTTATAGAATCTAAAGAATCGTCTCTTGCACCACTCGCCTTACCTCCGCGGAGCAGCGCTAGAATGGTTCTCTCGTCTCAGGCGAAACTCCATCGGAAGCTTCCGCCAACTTGCCTCAGAATTCCTAAAACAATACTCGATGTTCATTGATCGAGAAAACTCCGACGTGGACCTCTAAAGCATATCCCAAGGAGAGGACGAAACTCTCCACGACTTCATAAAACAGTTCAAAACCGTCATGGCTTGAGTCAGCGGGGTAAGCGACAAAGTCGCGATAGACGCACTTCAAAAAACACTCATATATTCCCACATTCAGAAATAAAATTTTGCATTGTACTTGAGATTTTCAAAACTTTTTAGACAATAAACACTTCTTTATAAATTCGTAAATTTTATATCATCCTGCAAAGAAACACTATGTTATACATCCATACACGAGCAAAACGATTATCGCGCCATCCCAGAAACGGAAACTCGCGAAAAATCATTTTACCTCAAAACGGATCAACTCCACACCATCTTATCTTGGTCGGATCACCAATTCCCGACCAAAGCATGAGATCCTGGTTCCATAAGCTTAAAGCATTACTTACGCAAAGTGAGTTTTCCAAAAAATTGGCGAGACGTCGTCTGAATTTTCGAGAACACACCCCGAGTCCATTTGCAACTACAAAACACTCGACAATTGGCCCCGCCGAGCACTTTAGCCGTCTTAAACAAACACACCCAGGTCAGTCCTGAGGACAGATCCTATCACATCCAACTAGGATAAACAGTGCGCTATTAAAGAAATCCAAAATTTTGGTAAGAACTTTCGGGAGACTTAAAAATTGTCCCTGAAGAGATGCTCGACTCCGACCAGACAAGTCATATAAGCCGAGAACCTATCAAGGAATTTAAATCGGAATGGAGTCAGGTTAAAATGGAAACATGCAAAATGAGAGCCGATTAGTCATCGCAAAGCCTTAAACCGAAAGTAAACCTAGGTCTTGCCCTAAACCCAGAACACTGGTCTCTAATGTCTCAAGACATGATATCAAAAAGATACGAGATCCTAAAAGCATGTCTCTTCATCCGTATCTAAACATTCTCGAAACCTCAAAAACTCCTCGAACAACTCGCATGAACAACGAATAGGATGATCCGCAAAAAAAAGGAGGAAGTCGAGATGACAACTCGAGTTTTCTTTCTACACTTAACAAATCCAAAACATCTTTCTAAAACACCCACTTATCATAACAAGCTCTGTTCAAATAAAAGTTAATAAAAGATAGGGATTCAAGGCCACACTCGGCCAGTCCCACTACATACGACCGTATTCAGCCGACAAATGAACAAAACAGAAACGTACAATAATTCAGAAAAGAGCATTCTCGAATCACCCGCGACCTCACGGTTACTCATCAAAATCAAACCACCCAGTCATCGATCTACCGAGCGAATAGTCGTTGACATCCAGGGGAGCCGTCGGCTGGTTCATCTCACCCGTCTCGTCAGAATTCCCTGCCTCGGCCTCCACCGTGTCGGGAGAAACAAGAATCAGGTCCCACCATTCCCAAATCCTCTCCTCGATCTGAGGAATGGCAAAGTCCATATCCCTCTCGTTCATGCGCCTGGTCTGCCTCGCATATTCGGCACTGAACAAATAATCAGGAGCCTGCGTGAGGTATAGCCCGCCCACAGCACCACGACATTCGCACTAATCTTTGAAGTCCTTGTAACCCTTCGTAAGCTCCTCGAATTCAAGCGAGAACTTCTTGCGACGGGTTTTCATGACTTCAGCCATTTCTCTCTTCCCTCACCTATAGGCACGACGAACCTCCGTCGCGACCGACACCCTCTCACGACAACGGGAACTTTCCAACGCACATCTCAGACGAGTGATCCATTATTGGATGTCTCTGCCCTGAAATGAGCCATGCGTGCCTCCTGGCAGCTCGCGTCAAGTGCTCAGTTCATCATAAGGAGACCCCGTGAAATATCTCGAAGTCAAGACAAAGTCCGTCCTTGAAAAATAATAATAAAATCTTACCCCATTCACCATCGTTGATGCTTGGATAAACTTCGGGGCTTTGCTATATCCACCTATGCCCGGAAGATAATCAAAACCAAGTAGCTCATCGAGATCATCTCGTTCACCACTACTCCCACCTACCTGACTATTTAGGTAATATCTTAGTATATTATTGGAGGAGCGCCGCTCGTTAGCCACTTCATCCTCGACAACGATGTGTTTTTCCTTCCGAGTCTTCAGTCTTTCTTCTCTCGTGCGAACCACGCACGAAACAAATCCATCCATAGATGCCTCTGATCCTTCCTCAACCGACAGATCTGTCTGGTACTGAGAACGGTGGAGAGCAACAGCACGATGGACCCTTTTTGGGTTAAACGTTGCCCAAAAACACGGGTGACCGTGAAAGAAGTCTTGGATGGTATCCAGACCTTCCGGACTCTGAGGGAAAAGATTGGTCTCTGAAAATAAAATGTTAACAAAACATATAAGAGGTCGAACTTCACTGAAACAAAAAAAAAGAGAGAGAAAAGGGGCTACACTTGATCAAGGGTACCTTTCGGACCCCATCTAGTCCTAAAGATGGAGAGGCTGTTTGCTTCTACAGACGCATCGTCAACGCGGACGAAAAAGAAGTGCTTCCGCCATTCATGATAGTTCGACACGAATTCACTTATGATCGCCTTCCCCGACCGGGGCCTCAACTGAATTATGGACGACTTCCCGACTAGTTTAAGCAAAGCGTTGAGATGGTTGGCATCAAGGGTTATACCCAACTCGTAACCCAGCACAAGAATCCCGACAATATGCTGCAAACCAAACGGGTTTATTTTACTAATCGATATCCTGGAACAATCGAGAAGTCATGCTATGACCTCAAGAATAGAAAACCACAAGTGGCATTGCGTCAGGTACACCTCGTAACACGTAAAGTAACCCTCGGGCGGAAACTCAGCGACCTCTCCAGCCTCCGGAAGATGAAACTCAACTGATTCAGGAACTCAGCAATAGCTCTGGATGGTATCAAGCCCATTTGGACAGCTTTTGCTGGAACAACCCTCTACGGGGTTGGCATGAAACAGAGGCAAGGCCTACGTACCAGGTCTGGGGGGTTTCACGTCTCCCTTGGCCGCCTAGTATGCCTCTGCTTCTTCAGGATTAACCAAGTGAGCCGAGAATTCCACCTTTGGCACAGCATCATTGTGTTGCGATCTGGAACCTTCAGGGACAGAACGGTCGTCACGAGACTTTGAGGAAACCTTTCTTCTTAAAGACAGAACTTTCTTTTTACCAAAGGAATGAAAGAGAGGAGAAAATCTTTTGATTATTAAAAAAAGTTTGTGGATATGTGCAAGTGAAGAATTTGTAAACCCACTCCACATACTTATAGAAGAAAGGATTCATTCACCTCTAGGCTTCAGACGTCGGATTCCGCCTAATTCATCCAATATAATTTAAAACACTTGCAAGAACATCACAGTTCTGGCGAGCTGGGTGACTAACTGTTGGGGTCAAAATCAGTTACAACAGAATCAATGTCGGAAACCCACAAGGAAAATACGCCCTTTGTTAAAGAAAGAGACAATGTGTCAGAAAAAGAGGAATGGGAAAAATCAAGGTCAAATCTCGACTGACCAAAAAGGAACGATCTGCACAAATGAGCCATCAGAAAGAGTTTTCCGAAAGACCTCGGGTAAACTTATCCCCGAACGACAATACAACAAAACGACTAGAAGACTAGATCATCCAACTCACCGGACAGAGAAGTTGGCCAAGCAAGACGTCCAGCTCGTCGAACGGGTAAATCAAACCACAAAGCCTGCCAACTCGCCCGTTCGGCGATTTTGACGGCATGGCACGACCAACTCGCCCGTTCACCGAGTTAGATGGATCGAATCAACCAACTCACTCGTTTGGCGAGTTGGACAAGCCCAACTAGCCGAACGGGCGAGTTAGGTGGCACGAGCAATCCTACTCACTCGTTCGTCAAGTCGGATCAATCAATCTATTTTCACCTCGTCCTCGCTAAATCCCTATTTCTATACTATATTAAACTTATCTTTGTTCCGTCTCGATCAGGATTGACATTGGAACTTTACCGAAAGAACTCGTTTTCTCGAGAAAGGATCAGGTCGATCGTATGAGATGGTAATGGTTAACTAAACACCTAGAGTCACACGCCCCATACGGAAGATCCTAACTCTCGGACGACATCGTCTTAGCAATGCTCCTTCGATAAAATCGTAGAAACGCCTAAGTCAGAAAACGACCCGATGAGATCTACAGCTCGGCTAAAGGCCCACTCGCAATATTTTCTGAAGTCAAACCAAAATTTGTGACGGTTTATTTTTTATTTTGTAGGAAGGGGTAAATGTTAAGTTGAGAAGATAAATGTCAAGATCGGAGGATTAATCATAAGTTTCCGCAGATAATCATGAAGATCGAGGAAAAAAAGGAATATTTCCGCGAAGCGATAAATTCGACCAAGGGCAGAAGGGGAAAGAGCAAACCGCCTCTGGAGGATTATATAAGGAATTCAAGGATGGTGATGCAAGGGACACACGAAAATTTCCACCTAGAACAAACATAGCTTAGCACTTAGAGCATTTCTGCAACTTTCCGGCTTTTTTATTCGAGTTGCGACTCAGCTAGGGTTTCGCAGTCCTAGGTTATAGAACTAGGGATCTTGGCGACAGATTTATAGCCGAGGCTCCTATCCTGTTGTAAAGTCTCATACGCAAATTCGGAATAAGACATCTATTTGCTCTCTTTTTTATTCTTACTTTGTTTTCCGATATTTACTTCGTATTCTGACAATCCTGATTGGCGTGTGGTTTAGCAGATATTCGGGACCTCTAGGAAACTAGGGTTTACCATGAATTCCTAATTCAACGGAAATCAACAATGCAAATTTCGGTTCCCACAATCCGTACTGATCCAAACACTGTCAAGCCACCATCGATCGACACAGCCATCCGGATATCAATTCATTGGCGTTATGAGCAAGGTACGAGGGCCTTTGATACTGAAGGCAACAGACTTTCCGCTGGGAAAAGAAGAATGAGTATGGCATCTACAGAGATGAGAATGGTAATGCACAAGCTACAGACGGAAGGGTAGGGAATGTGCAAGTTGAAGCATCAGAGCAGTTCTAGAAAGAGCTAATTTGTTTGAGCAGAGCTACATATGTTTACCAGAACATGCAGCAAGGATCGCTATTCTAAGAAGGATCAACATACATACAGCAGAGAAGAGATTGATGACATTGTGAATGTGATCTACAGAACTCAAGATATGACACTGGATAATATTTACAAGAGGTTGGATGATATCTATTATCCTATAGACACCTGCCTTACCAGTTTGCCTGCACGCATGGATGAGATGAAGTAAAAACTAGATACTGTTCAGATACAGCATGCGACGGGCAGATAACCGAGCATTGATCGACAGCAACATTAACGCATCGATCGACACATAAGACCACGGACAGAAGACAGCAGCAGAAGTGTAATTGGAAGATAGGTTCGATGAGATTGCATTTTCTAAGAGACTGATGAAAGAAGATATTTCTCAGCAATTGGAGGGTTTATCAGGGACTACAGCTGCCAGGCTTACGATGCTACAGAGCAGTATTGAGAAACTAGAAAAAAAGAATGCATTCAATGGACTTCTTAGAACAATTGCAAGGAATGAGAAAACCAGAAGAGATGAGGCATTGAGGAACTTCATCCGTACATGGTTTCAGAAGAGCAAGGAAGATGTAGACACTTATTTTCAAGGTGTTGATCCAACTTCCTACTAGTCAGAAAGTTCACAACGTCGAGCAAAAGACTATAACCAAGCGCTGAGTGGTAGGCAACTCACTGTTTAGTAAGCTTTTATTTTGTTCTTACTTATACTACTACATATTTCGCGTTTTACTTTGTTTTATATAGATTGTTTGAGTCACCATTGATCGACACTATAGAGGTACCATCAGTCGGTACTGGATCGCGACCATCGATCGACCACACATGCCTACCATTGATCGATACTCTTCACAAAGTTTGGTATCGAGTTTCTCTACCTATCTATTTGCTTATGATTTAATTTTTCTAATCAATTCGGGGCGGATTACACTGGGGACAATGTAATTTAAGTCTGGGGGAGGTCCGCTAATGCTATTTAATTTGTTTTGAGTTTTATTTTTTTATATATATATATATATATATAGTTTATCAAAAAGTTTTATTAAGTCAAGAAGGGGACTATGATCAAGATTTATTATTGACCAACCAGACATTTTAGCACCATTTTAGAAGGTTGTTGCAGAGATTACTAGAGATACCGAAGGTGATTTCCAATACTAATCGTGACATTATCTTCTTGCTTTGGGGTTTGGTATACATTGGATCGGATTCCTTCTGCAAAATCTGTAGGTACAAGTCATTGCACCTTTGGTTCCCTTCTCCCTTTCTCTTCAGCATCTACCTAATAACTTAAAAGATTGAGATGTCTTCCCGAGATGCAGAGGGGTAGGTAAATTACCTATGTCCCCATCAATTGAGTTGTGCTGAATGCTTGCATTCTAAAATAGCTAACTAGGATCTCGAAAGTAAGACATGGACGACTATGAGAGTAGATTCTGTGCCAGAATAGACTCCATCGAACTAGGCTGTTAGGCACATGCGAGAGTTGCTCTAAAAATCTGGTGGACTTATCAAATCTTGTTCACACTCCCTTCTGATTTTATCGTCGATCGACATCAGGCCATATTCGTCGATCGATGGTCTTTCCTTTTGCTCGCATACGAGAGTTTGAGTTAAAAGTGTCAAAATATTTAATATATGAGTTCTAGTATATTTAAATATATGTGCTTCCTATCCACTATAATCCATTAAGCTTGAAACCCTAGATCTAGCATATTAACATTTGCATCCAGTTAGTTTATTAGAATATTTCCATATCTACATTATTAGTATATTTCCGTATTGAATCTCTACTTCTTTTTAAGGAATATTTATGTAACTGATTATTTGCCAGCCAATATATATATATATATATATATATAATATATTCACCTAGCTTAATCTTTAGAAATAAGAAATCTATTGTGTGACATTGCTCTCTGTGGATTTGATCCATATGTAGTACACCTAATATCTTTTGGAATTAGTACTATTTGTGTGTTAAAGACTAGGGTTAATTTGATAGTGATTTGTTTAGGATATTTATACCCTGCTAGAACAACTAAAACACGCACGTCAACCTCATACGAAGGTGGAGGAAGAATTGGATTCAGTCATGGACCAATACATTATATACGAGAATTCCGGTGTGAGGGAGAGGGAGAGATCTCCCAATAGCAAACAAGTTGCTGCACACGAAGACGATGTTGCTTTTGATGGGGAGAATCTTACCTTGGATGAGTGCTATCACGATCTCCTCGCTGGAGATGGGAGCGGTACTAGTCAGACCCCGCTGCCATCGTGTGGAGGTGGATCCGACCTTGACGAGTATCTTGCCTCTCTTAACGTTCCTCTGGGTCAGCCCGATACCAGCAGAGGACCTGTTAAATCAGCACCGTAATGGATGCATCGCGACTCCGCATGGGGGTCAGTTTTACGCTTTTACTTTGGCCTTACTTTATAAAATTTGCCTCTAACGAAAGGTTTCGTGCAGAGCTTCACGTGATGGATGAGGCCTTTAGGGCAAGCCATATTGAAGTGCAGATGGCTCAGTTCAAAGCTGAGATGGCCCAGAAGTAGAATGCTCGTTTGAAGGGCGAGGATGAGGCATGCCTCCTTCGCGAGAAAGAGTCCGAGCGGGAGAGAGGTTGCCTTCTTTGTCATGAGCATAGACCTGGTCGAGGGAGATGGCTTCGATCATGAACAATCCTTTGACGCGGTTCACGGCCGACTTTGGAGAATATCAGCGCGCATATAAGTCATTCGGGGATTATCGCGAGTGTCGACGTTCCGTTGGCGCTCTGTGGCACACACATGGAAGCGATTACGACTTCAAGGCCAAAGACACGATGATGTCGAGGCATCTGGCCGGCCTTTCCAGCACGGAGACGACGATCCCTGAAATAGAGAAGAAGATTTGGGAGCATTGGGCCCGATACCCGTCTTTCCAGATTCGGAGGAGTTTGGACGTACCACCCTGGGAGAGGATGTCGAGGTCGAGCAGCGAGTGGACCCGTAGAGAGTTAGTGATTACTCGATCAGGTGTTCAATGTCTGTAAAATACAATTTAGATCAGTGAAGGGTGTCCAAATTTTTAAGGGAGTGTGTTCCGTATGTTGTTTATGTTATTGCTTTGGCCAAGTCTGGTCGTTTGGACTTGTCGGGACTGGTCATTGGAGGCTTTCAACCCCTGCGGGTTCGCAGCTTTTTATTTAATGAAGTATGTTTCGTTTTTAGTAGTGTATGAGTAGTTTTATGGATGTAGAGGGAAGAATACGAGTCGTCATCTGGTTTCTAACTCTTTGAAGAATCGTTACGCCCGTTGTTCGTTTTGGATGTGAGTATTCAAAAACTTAATTTTTTGGTTTTTATAAACATACAAATGTAAGCAAAGAGACACGTTTTGGGTTCTCGTATCGGTTAGATACTATGCCTTGAGATGTTTGAGACCAGTGAGCTGGATTTAGGGCAAGACATAGGCTTACTTTTGGTTTTATGGTTTGTGGTGACTATTCTGTCTTTCGTTACACAAATTTGCGGTTTTGACCTAGTTCTGTCTCGATTTTGAATTCTGCGATAAGTTCTCAGCTTATATGACTTGCTTCGATCGAAAACCGAGCATCTATCCAAAGACAATTTTGAAGTCGTCTGGAAGTGCTGATCAAAATTTCAGATTTCTTTTATGGCACAATTATCCTTGTGTCGGATGTATGAGGACCAATCCTACGACAAGAGGTCTAAACGTTCATTTACAGAACGGTAGATGTACTCGCAGGGCCAATCAAAAAAGTGATATAAGAGCTAGTGTGTGCTCTTATGATTTAGTTGTCAGTTTATAGTTGCGGACGGACAGTTTTGAGTTTGGAACTATATTTTCGAAGGTTTTCTCGTGACGTATTGCTTTTGTTTTCCAAAAATATGTTCTATTCGTAAGCTGATCTTAAGTTGAGAATGGGGTTTAGCTTTTCGGTTTGGAAATCATTTTTGACTGTATGTCTGAAAGTAGCTTGTTGAGAAGTGTTTTCCCATTCGGAAGTTTCCTTATTGTTTTATTGAAACATTTTGCGGGTTTCGAAGATATTTGGTTGTAGTCATGACGACTTATTCGTTGTCTGAAGGATGTTTTGGAAGCATTCGGAGTTCTGATGAGTTGGTTGATTTTGAGATCAAGTATTTCAAGCGATAAAAGAGATTTGCGAGACCTTTTGGAGTCATACTGCGTTTTTCTTATTATCGGAAATTTTCTTAAAATATCATGTACAACAGCAAATGTTTTAAAATATGGGAGTATACGAGTATATGTATACGTACCCAATCCCCCCCCTTTTTGAGAGAGGGTGACAGCTGAACTCGTCTTGCAATGAGTTGCCTACGTACCCCTTTTGGGAATCTAGTCGTCACGTAGTTCAGTTCATGCCGCAAGTATTTTTACTCGGCGGTTTCTGCGGCGTCGATCGCCTTAGTCACAGTGACTGTTTCTGGATCGTCGACTTCTTCTTGGTTTATCTCCTCCGGTTGGGTTAGGGCATTGGGCTCGGCAGCTTGCTTGCTTTCTTTTTCCGCAGCCGTTGGTCGGTGGATGATTCTGGATCTTGCTTTTCGGTAGCATTTTTAGTCGGAGACTGAGTCGTCTTCTTGCGTTTGGGTTTAACCATAGACACCATCGTGATCTGCCTCAGTTTATGTTCGGCCAGGAAGCAGAGTCTCAATTGCTTTTGGCATCCCCTGATTGCTGCGGTTTCATTCGGAGTCGGAAATTTGATGTCCAGGTGATATGTTGACGGGACCGCCTTCATTGAATTTATCAAGGACGTTCCCATGATGAGGTTATAGATGGCTGGGTCGTCGACGACCACAAAGTTGATGATCCTTGTGAATTCTTTGGCCATGACCGGGAGTTTGATTGATCCGAAAGTCATTGACGTTTTTCCAGAAAACCTGTGATTGGTCTTGGCGTTGGCGTGACTTTGGATAGATCAACTTTCATCCTTCTAAGTGTGTCGCCGAAGAAACGCGTCAATTGTTCTTTCCGTGTCTACTAGGACTCTGGCGATCTTAAGATCCTTTATCACGAGATCTATTACGAGTGGATCACAGTGAGGTTTGTCGATTCTGACGGTCTTGTATTCCTCAAAAGTGATTGTATAGTTTGGGAAGTCTCGAGGCCGGGACCGATATGCGACTTTTCGGTTTTTCAGTTTTAAGCTATCGACGAGACGGTATCGTGGTAGTACTGCGATCCTCCAATGATCATGTTTACACTGAGATGATTATTGTCGTTGTCTTTGTCGTCCGCCCTTCTTCCACGTTTCCGTTTTTTCCCGATTGATTTCCTTGAGGAACGTTCTCCGCTGGCGTAGTTTGATAGGTCTTTCGTGGACGGTCAGTATCTTGAATGAGTTCTTTTATGCCTGTTATCTCCGCAATTTCTCATGAGAGCAGTTTTGCCGTTAGCCTCGCGCCGAGAACTTTGCAGTTCATTGTGATGTGGCCTCTGGTTTGGTGAAACTAGAAGAATTCCGTTTCGTCGTAGGTCGAGTTTCTGGTCAATGTTTTTCCCAACGTTCTTCCTTGTTACGACGCGGAGTGGATAGCTTAATTGTGTACTCCCTAGACGTGTTCCCTTTTGTGATGGATGTACTTGTCGTTACTAGATGTTTTCTTTTTCAGTTTCTGCTATGATGCTGCGTCTTTCGTGGATTTATTCGTTTTTGATGTTTATTCGTAAGGAATTTCATCTCTTCTTCGATAATGATATAGTCTGTCGCTTTATGAAGAGCATCCTAGATCGTACGCGGTTTTTGGGAGTTATCCACTTTCGGAATTTTGACTTGTACCAGAGAGTCTTCCTGAGCGCATCAATAGCCACCTTGTCGCTAATTCCGCAAACTCTGGACATGACGATTTTAAATAGGATAATGTAGTCACAGAGAGGTTCGTCTTGCTTTTAAAACAACCTCCAAAGATCGACGTCAGAGGTTTCCATATTCACAAACATTGAGTATCGCCTGAGGACTTCCGAAGCGAGTTAGCGAAAGCTTCCAATGGAGTTCCGTTTCAAACGAGAGAACTAATCGAGTGCTACTCCATGGAGATGCTCGATGAAGAGGAGACAGTAGTCGGCGTCCTTTTCACTGTCCCTGATTTTGGCCCTACCCATTGCGATCTGGAAGGTCTGCAGATGCGCTTTTGGGTCGATTGTTCCTTCGTATACAAGGATTTTGATCTTTCCGGGATCCAAAACTCTTGTTTCAGTGATACGAGCAGTGAATGGAGTTTTCCGAGCTGCATCAAGGAGTCAAACGATCTTAGGCGCGGCACTGGTGGTGTGGTGAATTTGAGATTTCACCGCTTTTACCCTTGTGGTTGTTTTTGCGATATATTCGCGGAGATCGCACATCTCACTAGGGTAACTACCAGCAGTTTTTTGAATTTGTCCGCGTTTGTTGGGCGTGACTCGAGCGTGCTCTTCGGCTAAATTTTCATGCTCTACCCAAAAGATGTATTATTATTCTTTAGTCATGGGTATACAGAGCAAGGATTTCTCCCGTGTCACGCGGCTTCTTGTCCTTCTTGAGTGCACGTCAGTGTCCATCTTCCAAAGCGAGTTAGCGGAAGCTTCCAATGGAGTTCCGCTTCAAACGAGAGAACCATTCGAGTGCTACTCCCTGGAGATACTCGATGAAGAGGAGACAGTAGTCGGAGTCCTTTTCACTGTCCCTGAGCTTGGCCCTACCCATTGCAATCTGGAAGGTCTGCAGATGCGCTTTTAAGTCGATTATTCCTTCGTATACAAGGATTTTGATCTTTCCGGGATCCAAAACTCTTGTTTCAGTGATACGAGCAGTGAATGGAGTTTTCCGAGCTGCATCAAGGAGTCAAACGATCTTAGGCGCGGCACTGGTGGTGTGGTGAATTTGAGATTTCACCGCTTTTACCTTTGCGGTTGTTTTTGCGATATATTCGCGGAGATCGCACATCTCACTGGGGTAACTGCCAGCAGTTTTTCGAATTTGTCCGTGTTTGCTGACCGTGACTCGAGCGTGCTCTTCGGCTAACTTTTCATGCTCTACCCAAAAGATGTATTATTATTCTTTTGTCATGGGTATACAGAGCAAGGATTTTTCCCGTGTCACCCGGCTTCTTGTCCTTCTTGAGTGCACGTCAGCGTCGATCTTCCGAAGCGAGTTAGCGGAAGCTTCCAATGGAGTTCCGCTTCAAACGAGAGAACCATTCGAGTGCTACTCCCTGGAGATGCTTGATGAAGAGGAGACAGTAGTCGGCGTCCTTTTCACTGTCCCTGAGTTTGGCCCTACCCATTGCGATCTGGAAGGTCTTCAGATGCGCTTTTGGGTCGATTGTTCCTTCGTATACAAGGATTTTGATCTTTCCGGGATCCAAAACTCTTGTTTCAGTGATACGAGCAGTGAATGGAGTTTTCCGAGCTGCATCAAGGAGTCAGACGATCTTAGGCGCGGCACTGGTGGTGTGGTGAATTTTGAGATTTCACCGTTTTTACCTTTGCGGCTGTTTTTGCGATATAGTCGCAGAGATCGCACTTCTCACTAGGGTAACTTCCAGAAATTTTTCGAATTTGTCCACGTTTGCTGAGCGTGACTCGAACGTGCTCTTCGGCTAACTTTTCATGCTCTACCCAAAAGATATATTATTATTCTTTAGACATGGATATACAGAACAATGATTTCTCTCGTGTCGCGCGGCTTCTTGTCCTTCCTGAGTGCACGTCAGCGTCCTCTTCCGAAGGGCTGGACTGATCGCTGGTTTCCAAGTTGACCCTTTTGACTTTTTCAGCCCCCGTTTCTTGCTTGGGAGGTTGAGTGTTCTCCGCATTCGGCCAAGTTGTGTCCCAGTTTGCTTCTTCTGGATTCTAATCAGATGAAACATTCTACGTGGTCGTTTACCTATCGTGCGGAGTTGTGAAGGTGAGTCTTCTTCCTCGGATTTTGGTAGTTCCACGCAGAAGAACACCCCTGGTTCTCGCTGTTAGGGGTTCAACATGTTTAGCGAGAGAACTCGTGAGCTTCTCTTGTTCGGCCGACTTATTTTCGAGAGTCGCGATGACACGACCCTAGGATGCTTCTTTGGTTGCTGGGAGGATAAATCCTTGCAAGAACGAATCAGGGACTCAAGTTCCTCAAGGTTTGTGAATTGAATGGTGACACAAGAGGGATGAGAGAACTCTTGATACTCCTAGATGATTAGCTCGGATATGACACACCAAGTTAACACCCTTAAGGCTCTAGATACTACACACCAGAAAGACACTCGACAAACTTCTAGAGAGAGAGAGCCGTCAAGAGAGAACAAAAGACTTGATAATAGATTGCTTGAGTACAATAGGGTTTGCAGAAACCCTTAATTAAAAGAAACCAGAGAACACGCTCTCTAGGGTTTCGAAAACATAACATAAAAACTATAGTTTAAAAGATAACATAAGCTAAAGATAAATGAACTTCTAGTAGTCTTGGGCCGAGATAGGGCCTAGGTGATTTGTAAGACAAGTCGTGGCCTTGTTAAAAACCTTCCTCCGGAAAACCTCGTGGGACAAAACCAAAAGCAAGGAAAAGAGCACACACCAAATGTCTTGCCTAAACACTAGCTCAGCTTGATGTAGAGATAGCTTGAATGGTGATCAAGATATCTCGGATCAAACCTTGTCCAAGACTTTCTTCTTGTTGTGGATGTGAAGTGAGTAATCCTACAACAGTCTTCTTAAGTTTCTTGGCTCTGGAACGGGTCATGGGACCTTCTGGAATGGTCAAAGCATCATTACCAGGATGCTGGTGCATTGTGGCATCATGTGGCTCTTCTAAGTCCTCTTTGCTCTCTTTAGTAATCTTGTCCATGATCACATCATCCTCTCCCTCTTGAAAAGGATTTGTCCTCAAATCTGGTTTGTTAACAACAAAACGAACCAAGTCAGTAACATTGAAGCTATTTGACACATCATACTTACCTTGGAGATCAAGTTTATAGGCATTGTCATTGATCTTGTGGATGATCTCGAAGGGTCCATCAATCCTTGGCATCAGCTTGGATTCCTCTCGTTGGGAAACCTATCCTTCCTTAGGTGAAGCCAAACCTTGTCACCAACTTCAAAGAGCTGCACACGCCTTCCCTTGTTGGCTTGCTTTTCATAGTACTTAGTTTTCTGCTCAATGTTTTGTCTAGCCTTCTCATGGATTTGCTGGACCATCTCACCTTTCTTCTTACCTTCCAAACTAACCCTTTCACACTCAGGTAAAGGCATTAGATCCAAAGGAGAGGTGGGATTGAACCCATAAACAATTTCAAAAGGAGAGTACTTAGAAGCAGAATGCATGGCATGATTGTATGCAAATTAACAATGGGGTAAGTAGTCTTCCCAAGTTTTCAAATTCTTTCTGATGAATGCACGCAAGAGTGTTCCTAGAGTACTATTAACTACCTCAGTTTGTCCATCAGTTTGTGGATGACATGTAGTAGAAAACAACAACTTAGTGCCTAGCTTAGACCAAAGAGTCTTCCAAAAGTAACTAAGAAACTTAGTATCTCTATCAGAAACTATAGTCCTAGGCATGCCATGTAAATGAACAACCTCTTTAAATAACAAGTTAGCAATATGCAATGCATCATCAGTCTTATGACATGCTATGAAATGTGCCATCTTAGAGAATCTATCAACAACAACAAATATGGAGTCCTTTCCGGTTCTAGTCCTAGGCAATCCAACAATGAAATCCATGAATATGTCATTCCAAGGATGGTGTGGAATTGGTAAAGGAGTGTACAAACCCTGGGATTGGACTTGTGACTTAGCATGCTTGCAAGTAGCACACCTCCCACAGATTCTCTCCACATCTCTCTTCATGTGTGGCCAATAGAAGTGATCCTGCAAAACCTTAAGGGTCTTGGCAATCCCAAAGTGTCCCATTAGACTGCCCCCATGGGATTCTCTAACAAATAGATCTCGTAGAGAACAGTTAGGCACACACAATCTGTTATCATAAAACCAGAACCCATCTTGTCTAAAGTAGTGTCCTGCAGAAAACTTCTCACAAGACACATAAGCTTCTTTGAAATCAAGGTCAGTATCATACATATCTTTAATCTGTTCAAACCCAAGTAACTTAGCATCAAGGGTGGTCAAGAGAACATACCTCCGAGATAGTGCATCAGCAACTATGTTCTCCTTACCTTGTTTATATTTGATCACGTATGGGAATGTCTCAATGAACTCAACCCATCTTGCGTGTCTCTTACTAAGTTTACTCTGCCCTTTTAGATACTTTAGGGACTCATGATCAGTGTGGATGACAAACTCCTTGGGCCACAAGTAATGCTGCCATGTTTGCAAGGCCCTCACCAAGGCATAGATTTCTTTGTCATAGGTTTCATAGTTGAGAGTGGCTCCTCCAAGCTTTTCACTAAAGTAGGCGATGGGTTTCCTATCCTGCATCAATACAGCACCAATTCTAATCCCTGAGGCATCACATTCAATCTCAAATGTTTTAGTAAAGTCAGGAAGCATTAAGAGAGGTGATTGAGTAAGCTTTTCTTTAAGGTTTTGGAATGCGGCTTATTGTGCTTCTCCCCATTTGAATCCTACATCCTTCCTGATTACTTCAGTCAATGTAGCTGCAATGGTGCTAATGCTCTCACAAAACGCCTATAGAACCCAGCAAGCCCATGGAAACTTCTCACTTCTCCTACTGTGGTTGGGCTCGGCCAGTCCTTGATGGCTTTGATCTTCTCCTCGTCCATCTTAACCCCATCTGCACTCACAACAAAGCCTAGGAAAACCAAGTTTTCTGTGCAAAAAGTGCACTTCTTCAAGTTGGCAAAGAGTTTCTCATTTCTCAACACATGTAGGACAGCCCTAAGATGCTCTATATGATCTTCTAGAGTCTTGCTATATACTAAGATGTCATCAAAGTACACAACAACAAAAATGCCTATGAATGATCTAAGAACATGATTCATTAACCTCATGAATGTACTAGGTGCATTTTTCAATCCAAATGGCATAACTAACCACTCATACAATCCTTGCTTAGTTTTAAATGCCGTTTTCCACTCATCTCCTTCTTTCATCCTATTCTGATGATAACCACTTTTCAAATATATCTTAGAGAAGATGCAAGAACAATGTAATTCATCAAGCATATCATCTAATCTAGGTATAGGGTGGCGATACTTCACTGTGATGTTATTGATTGATCTACAATCAACACACATGCGCCAAGTACCATCCTTCTTAGGCACTTGGAGCACTGGTACAGCACATGGGCTCAAACTCTCTCGGATATAGCCCTTCTCCATGAGTTCCTCTACTTGTCTTTGCAACTCCTTGGTCTCAACCGGATTGGTTCTGTAAGCTGGTCGGTTTGGAAGTGTAGATCCTGGAACAAAGTCTATCTGGTGCTCAATCCCACGCAAGGGAGGTAATCCAATGGGATTGTCCTCTGGAAATACATCTTGAAACTGCTGCAAAAGAGAAACCATTTCACTCGGATACACCGGTGTAGAATCTGTTAAGTTCAGAAGGTTTTCTTTAAACACAAGTAAGATAGCTGATTGTTTAGAGTAGAGAGTTCTTTTGATATCACCCATGTTTGCATAGAAGTTTGGCTGCTTAGTTCCAGCCGGTTTGAGATCAATCCCCTTCTTCTTTTGGAGTTGAATTTGATAATGCTGAAATTCCTTAGGTGTCAAGGGAACCAGTACGTCTTGCGACCCTTGAACTCAAAGGAGTGCTTGTTGGTGAAACCATCATGGATGACTCGGCGATCAGATTGCCAAGGCCTCCCAAGAAGTATGTGACCAGCTTCCATAGGTAAGACATCACACAATACCTCATCTTCATATCTTCATATGGCTAAAGGAATAAGAACTTGATTAGAGACCTTCATGGTGTCTTCTTCATTCAACCATTGTAGCCGGTAAGGTTTTGAGTGCTTCTGAACCTTCAAACCCAACTTCTTGACCATTGTCTCACTAGCAGCATTCACACAACTGCCTCCATCAACTATAAGGCTGCAAACCTTTCCTTGGACTAAGCACCTTGTATAGAACAGGTTCTCACGTTGCTCTAGCTCCTCAGTCTTGGTTTGCAAACTTAGAAGTCTTCTTGCTACTAAAAGCTTCCCTTGGACTGGTCCTTCTTCATGCTCTTCTTCTGTTTCTTCTTGGTCAGACTCGGTGTTGTCATCTTCTGAAGCATACTCACCATCTTCCAGTAGAATCATGACTCTCTTGTTAGTACATTCATTGGCATAGTGACCTCGTCCTTGGCACTTGAAACACTTGACATCACGAGCTCTGGAACTAGAAGCCTCAGCCTTGCCCTTGCCCTTGTCAAGAGCACTGCTTGGTTTCGTTTCTTCCCTCGGATAGGGCTTGTTTTCTTTCTGATATGGCTTAGACTCCTTAGGATAGGTTGACTTCTCTTCCTTGGTGTTGTGTAACCGGTTGGATCCATAGCTGGTTCGTGAATGTCCCTTCCTCTTGTGCTGTTGTTCCACAAGAATAGCCTTGTGTAACATCTCTTCTAACTCCACATAATGTTGCATCTCAACATTGTCTTGTATCTCTCGGTTTAGACCACACATGAACCTTGACATTGTGGCTTCTCTATCTTCGGATATACTAGCCCTTAGCATGAGTAACTCCATCTCCTGGTAGTATTCTTCCACTGATCTTGAACCTTGAGTAAGCTTTCTGAGCATGTGGTTCAAGTCTCTATGGTAATGACTCGGAACAAACCTCTTGCGCATGATAGACTTCATCTCTGTCCATGTCTCAACTGGTTCCTCACCATTCCTTCTACGGGTAGTAATGTACTGATCCCACCAGCTTAGAGCATAGTCATAGAACTCAGTAGCCGCTATCTGGATCTTCTTGTGATTGGTGTACTGCTTACACTGAAAGACCAGCTCAATCTTCTTCTCCCATTCAAGATAGGCATCGGATCAGCTTTCCCATGGAAGGGGGGGAATCTTGATCTTCAAACGAGCAAGCTCATCTCTGTGGTTTGTCCTTCCTTCTTGTCCACGTCTATGCCTCCTTTGGATTTGTCTTGATGAAGAACTGATATGTTCATAGTAGTTATCAGTTTCTTCAGAGCCAGCATGCTCTTGTCGAGTTGCATTAGGTCTTTCTTCTCTCCTAGTCTCTCGGCTGTGACCTTGACCAGTATCTCTCCTTACTTCCTCTCTGAACTCTTTGCGGAGCTCATTGAGATTGGTCCTCATCATCTCGGTCATTGTTGCTACCATAGACTGATTCAGTTGAGCAGTCATGGCTTCCATGAGCAGCTTGTTCTTCCGGACCAACTCGGCTTCTTCTTCAGTCTCGGTTCCCATGGATGCCTGCACCAAGGAAACACAATAACCAGTAAGTAGTTCAAGGTAATCACGAGAAGGAAAAAAAGGAAAAACTCAACACCAAAGAATTACTTGCTCGACAAGGTGATTTATGCGGCTGACTTAAACAAAAAAAAAACTAGGGCTTTCGCCTAAAAATCAAAAAAGGAAAGTGCACAAAACTCGTCTAGAACCTTAAACAAAATCGAGCAGCCCTAAACAATCCTAGTTCTACTTTTGTTCAAGATTATTAAAGAGTTTTGCGGATGAAACAAAGAGATTTAAAGAGTAAATGAGACTTCCCTAACCAAAGTTGCTCTGATACCACATGACACGACCCTAGGATGCTTCTTTGGTTGCTGGGAGGATAGATCCTTGCAAGAACGAATCAGGGACTCAAGTTCTTCAAGGTTTGTGAATTAAATGGTGACACAAGAGGGATGAGAGAACTCTTGATACTCCTAGATGATTAGCTCGGATATGACACACCAAGTAAACACCCTTAAGGCTCTGGATACTACACACCAGAAAGACACTCGACAAACTTCTAGAGAGAGAGAGCCGTCAAGAGAGAACAAAATACTTGATAATAGATGGCTTGAGTACAATAGGGTTTGCGGAAACCCTTAAATAAAAGAAACCAGAGAACAAACTCTCTAGGGTTTCGAAGACATAACATGAAAATTATAGTTTAAAAGATAACATAAGCTAAAGATAAATGAACTTCTAGTAGTCTTGGGCCGAGATAGGGCCTAGGTGATTTGTAAGACAAGTCGTGGCCTCGTTAAAAACCTTCCTCCGGAAAACCTCGTAGGACAAAACCAAAAGCAAGGAAAAGAGCACACACCAAATGTCTTGCCTAAACACTAGCTCAGCTTGATGTATAGATAGCTTGAATGGTGATCAAGATATCTCGGATCAAACCTTGTCCAAGACTTTCTTCTTGTTGTGGATATGAAGTGAGTAATCCTACAACAGTCTCCTTAAGTTTCTTGGCTCTGGAACGGGTGATGGGACCTTCTGGAATTGTCAAAGCATCATCACCAGGCTGCTGGTGCATTGTGGCATCATGTGGCTCGGCTAAGTCCTCTTTGCTCTCTTTAGTAATCTGGTCCATGATCACATCACGCGAACATCTTCTGACGTTCCAGACAATCAAACACCTTCTGGAATGGTCAAAGCATCATCACCAGGCTGCTGGTTGATTGTTTGGAACGTCTGTAGACATATTTGACCAAGCATTTTGTGGCTCTAAATTACATTGAACCGTTGCCCCCCCCCCTCCCCCCTCCTTCTAGAGCCAAATTGTGGAAACTGAAATTCACACCGTCGATTTCTTTAATCGGAGGAGAGCTAAGAAATTCTAAGTTTCCCTGAGGTCTCGTATATCTGCTGAGCCTACGACAAGTGATCACATTATGAATAACAAAACGTAAAATAATCTAATATGAATTGCGAATGAAAAGAAAGATCCTATTGAATCGTCTTTGCGTAAGGACGCTGCAATGATACAACAGGTTGTACGAGTTTTGGACAAGGTTGGTCGTCTTTCCTTTTTTTGCTCCCGATTCGAGTTTATCCTTCTGCGGAAAACTTCCTTATCTTCTCATTTTTTCAAATTTATCTCGGAACTTTGACAATTATCTTCTTTTTCATTTATCTTCTGCGGATATTCGGTAGACCTTCATTATAGTTAGGCTCATCCTCGTCTAAGACCGTAAAGGGGCTTTTATCGCGTTGTAGACCCTTTCGGGTTGTTTTGCAATTTTTACGATTTCTTTCGGAGAAATCGTCCCTCGTATGATTTTCGATACCGACTCTGCAAAAGAGTAAACTAATCCGTATATTCGAGATAAAATTGTTTTTTAAGTAAATTGTTATCGTATTATACGATTAACTCGGAAGTTTTACGTGAAAACAAGTCTTTGCGATTTTTATCGTAAAACTTCAACAAAAACTCTAAACGACACAAAACAAGAAACAGCCGAGTCAAGATTCAATGGAGAGAGTGATGAAGATGACCTGATCTAGTCGACCATCGGCGACTAGACTTTGCCAAGATTGACAGCGTGCGGGTTAAGGTTTATGTTCTTAATAATGCAATCTATCAAATTAACCCTACGAACTACTCTAGCCAAGAGAGGTCAAATTCCAGTACTTAGGGATCAAATCCACAGAGAGCGAGGGCACACAATAGATTTCTATAAATCTAATGGTTAAGCTAGGCAGGCTATAAATAGTGGTTTTGATTTGAAATCTATCAAAAATAGGAAATTATCTAAAGTACTAAAGCAATGCAAATATGAAAAAGCAATAGATCTAGGGTTTCATGCAAATTAATTATAATGGATAGGATGAAGGGAATTATTAATATGCGAGAACAATAAATGTTATCTAGTTAGACCCCTAATTGTCTCAACTCTCGTATGCGGACAGAGAAGTGCACTATCGATTGATGTCTATTGACTCTAATCAGACAGGAAGTTCGTTCACTATGCTAATTAGACCAGCTCTCACATGAATCTAACAACCAAGCTCAATGAAATCAGTTCTTGCACATAACCTCTTCTCCTAGTCATCCATGTCCTAAGTTCAGGTTCCTAGTTAGCTACTCTAGAACGCAAGCATTAAACACATTCCAAAGATTGATATTACTTCATCATAGCAATCCTATTTTGAGGATAATTCATTAGTACCATTATCAACCCTAAATCTAACAGGTGAATTACTCAGACATAAACATGATGAACTGAATAATATAATGTATAGAATAATATAATGTATAGAATAATAAATGGGGTTCCAATACATATCTCTGAAAGAGTTCAGATCTTCTCCCCTAAACTACTAAAAAGCTCAATCCAAGAAAACTAAAAACTGTAAAATAAATCGGGGTTCTCTGCCTAAACAATGACAAAACCCATATAAACTAGGCCAAAACTCGTCCAGAGGCATTATCATAAATCTTCTTGACTTGGGCTTGAAGTCGGCCAATACTCTGCGAGTTGGTCGTCGATCGACAGCAAGGATGCTCCGTCGATTGATGGTCATGCTTGACTTCGACTCGTACTTAGCTGAATGTGAACAGCTACTGGATATCTTTTTTTAATACTCTAACAAGCTCCATGATCTCCATAATACTCTAAAACGTTTCTTGACCTATAAAGCCTCTAAAACACAGCCCATACACACATAACAGACTCCAAATAGGGTCAAAATGATGGTCTAAAATTAGTAAATAACAAGGTATATCAACTCCCCCAGACTTAACCTTTTGTTTGTCCTCAAGAAAAACAAAGGTAGCCTATGAAAGAGGTTTGAAAAGCGGGGACTCACATAATGTATAAGTATAACTATCACCCCTACTATATTGCAACCACATCAACTAATGCTAGTCAAAGAGAACCTCTATATGACCTATCCTAGTAAAGCAACCAAATTAATTTTGCCAAAAACTCAACAAATACTAATTTGACTCACCCCTCTATTGATCTCATTTCTTTGCATAAAAATAAAGTGCAGGCTTTACCTTAGGAGTGTCGATCAAAGGACACATGGACTCAAATCCTGCAAATCTGCATATACTAGTATAAAGTCTTTATTGATCCCTTTCTTCCCCCTTTTCTCTCTTCTCTGAATCTTTTTAGATTTCAAACTCAATAGACAAAGATGTTGATACAGTCCATCTTGCCATCTTATTTTCGATTTCTTTCTTTCTTTTTGGTTTTTTGGGAAACGTTGTAGGCAAATAGTGGGGTCATCGATAATGTACCTACCCCTCGCTTCCAACAATTTTTGATCATTCCTTTGAATTAGAATAGTGGTTCATCGGTAATGTACCTACCCCTCTGCATCTCAGAAAATCATCTCAATCGCTTCTTTTTATATATGCTGAAGAGAAAGAGAGAGAAAAGGGAATCATAAATACACAGAGTAGTACCTTACAAACTTGAAGAAGGAATCTGATCAGATGTATGCCAAGCTCCAAAGCAAGAAAAATAGTCAGAATTAGGTTGGAGATCAGCTTTGGTCCCTTCAAACTTTCTTAGTAAGTGTGATTTAATGGCAGGATGATCCACTTTAGCATCTCTAGTAATCTCTACAATCAACATGTCTAAGAGCGGTGCTATAGTGTGGTTAGTCAATAAATAAGGTCTGATCATTGTCTCCTTCTTAACTCCGTAAGAACTTAAGTAAACATAACAAATAAAAGCATCAGTAAACCTCTCCCAGACTTAAGTAACATTGTCCTTTGTTTTATCCCGTCCAGTTCGGTTAAGGGAAAACTAAATCATAAGTAAAAGGTAGAGAGAAAGTTGAGGTTACCAAACTCCGTAAGGAGTGTCGACCGATGGTGAATGATGATTGTCTAACGATGGTAAACTATCCAAGACGTCAACCGATAATGAAGTGTTAATGTCGACCGATGGTGGTTTTGAACTTTTCTACTTCTTCTTTGAAAACCTCAAGTAATTAAATAAAAATCATAATTAATAACTAAATAATGAAAAACCCAATAAAAAACTTGCTACCAATGTGGACTTCTTAAGCTCGATGTTTGGACTTCTGGACTAGTAAGGTGGTTCATCGAACCAATGTGGAAAGCAGGTATCCACCTACTCTCTGTTCGTCTCAAACCATGCAGTCATGAAGCTACTCACAGCTTCTTCTCCTCTGGTTCTCTGGTTTTCCATCCTTATCTGAGCAGTCTCCATTGTACTCATCCTTTCCTAGAGTGTTTCAATGCATCCCATCAGCATGTTAAGCCTGGCATTTGTGGGCTCTGAAATATCATCCAATCTCTGGTAGATACTATCACTCATCAAGTCTTGAGAAAGGTAAACTCAATCAAGCTTGTCTTCCAATAACTTCTCTGTTAGCAGCCTCTGCCTAAATACTGCGTGGTGACTATTGGTCGATGGCCTAGTGTTGTCGCCGGTCGATGCTCAATCAATTGTTGTTGTTGAATAGTCTAATGAGTGTAGTCCATCTTCTGCTTCATCTCTTCCATGCACGTGGTTAACCAGCCAATACTATTGTTGAACGGGTGGTACATGTCATAGAGCCTCTTTTAATATTCATCCATAATCATCTCATGGGCTCTGTAAACTTCTTGTACCATGTTGTCAATATCTTGTCTGTTGTAAGTTGATGTGTCTGGTCTGGCTGTGCGAATGTCTGCTGCATACTCTAGCAAACACAGAAGAGTATATTCATACATGATGGCTCTCTCAAGAATCTCCATGATATCCTCCTTGGATACATTGATGATTCTGCCATCCATGGCTCGTGCATTGCCATTCTCATCTTTGTAAACTCCATACTCATCTCTTTCTCCCAACGAAATCTTCTTCGGTTGTTGCTGTCAAAAGCTTGGGATCCATATTAAGAAAGGAACAATTCTAAAGATGTCTGATGTAGAGTAGACTTCTTAAGAAGTCTTCCTTCGTAAATTTGCAAATGCAAAAATGACATAAACGTAAGATTTCTTAGGAAGTCTTCTAGGTCAACCTTTATTAAACTTCAATTTTTTCAAAACTTAAAATGAATTTTTACTATTTTCTTGTTAACTGATGTGTATTAGTATATATTGAGGCTCATGGATGAAATTCATAAATTATTTGGTTATAATTATGATGTTACAAATATTCATTTTTACTAATGCTTCTAGCTAATCCGAGAAGACTTCTTAAGAAGTCTTATGAGAGAAGACTTCTAGAGAAGTCTTCTACGTTAGATTATCAAGAGTGTTAAGTAACTTCAAGATATGTTTTTAACTTTTAACAGTGTTAAATAAATTCAAGAATATCAAATTTGTGTGGTTTAATGTGTCGTCTTAGATCATAAGATATAATTTTTAACTTTCATGAGATTTAAAATTTCAACTTTCACATAAAATTCAATTTTGTTCTTTTGTGAATTTGACTAAGTTTGAGAATTCTTTCTCTTAGTTTTAGTAAATTTGACTAAATTTTTGTGTTATTGTGTTTTGCTATGAGTGGTTAGAATGTCAATAACTTCAATAATGTCAAGTACTTTTTGCAACATAATATTTTAAACATGAACATATTTACCAAACCCTTTTCATTAACATCTCTTCAAGTTTACAAAATAATTCACAACTAAAAGAGTACACATACAAATGATAAAACATACCATAAACAAAACAATTTCTCATAGATCTAGATATCAATCCTCGACATAGATAAGCTGGAAGTCCACTTGATATCGTGTATTTGTACCACTTTGGGCAGAAGACTTCGGAAGACTTCTAGCATACAATGCATTGGAAGGCTTCCCAAGAAATCTTCCGAGAGTCTTCTAAGAAGTCTTAAGAGAGTCTTTTAAGAAGTCTTTCTAGAATCTTCTGAGAAGTCTTTCAAAGTCTGACTGAGATCTGAAAAAAATCTGCATATTCAAAACATTCAAATGGTTTCAAAACAGAGAAAAAACTTCAAAAATAAATTTGCTATGCTTAAAATAAACAAAAAAATCAGATTAGAATGAATCTATAACTTTTAGAATATAATATAGAAAACACACAAAAATACATTTCCAAAATTTTCCCACTTTGGCAAGAGACTTCGGAAGATTTCCTAAGGACTTCTTGTGGAGTCATCTAGAATAAAATGCATTAGAATATTTCCCAAAAGATCTTCTCAAAAGTCTTCTCAGAGTCTTCTGAGAACTCTTCCAAAGTCTGACGCATATCTGAAAACATCTGCATATTCAAAAACATTCAAATGGCTTCAAAACAGAGAAGAACTTCAAAAATATTTTTCTTGTGCTTAAATAATAAACAAAAAAGTTACATTATGTTGAATCTATAAATTTTTAGAATCTACATATAAAAAATTACATATCCAAAATTTATAGTGTCTGCCTTTGAATGAGTAAAAGATGAAAACCATGTAATGAAAAACCTGCAAAAAAACAAGATAAATTAGAAAGAAAGACATAAGAAAAAAATAAGAAAGAGATTTAAAGGTATTTCCAAGTTTTAAGATATTAGAAAGAGATTGGAGAGTTTTAGAGTGAGGAACATTATACTTTTGTTGCATCTATTTGATAGGAAGAGAGAGAATTTGTAAATTTTCTTTATATAAGGACACAAAAAAATCCAATAAGGTTAATATTTTGATTTCAAAGACTTCCAGAAGACTTTCCAATAAATCTTCCGAGAAGTCTTTTGAGAATCTTCGTAGAAGTGTTCCAAAGTCTGAAGGAGATCTGAAAGGAAACAGTATATTTTTGATTCAACGATTTGAAAGGAAAAGAGAGAATGTGTAAATTTTATTTATATAACAAGACCTAAATCCAATTAAATTAAATATTTTCGGTTCGGAAGACTTCCATGGAAACTTCTTAGGAATTCTTCCAAATCCTAAGAATTTTATTTTGTTTAAAAAAAATAAGATTCCAAAATTTAACCCTAAAATACAAACAATACTTTAACATATGTTACAAATCCCTAAACCAAAGACTATCATGACTCAATCTACATCCACTCACATATGGTGAAAACAATTCATTTTTAGTTAATCTAAATTTACATTATTTATAAATTTCTATAATTACATGATTTAGATTTTTTCCCTATCAAAATATATTTTATGAATTTTATAAATTCTTTTTAAGATCTAATACATGAGAAGACTTCTTGAAAGACTTATGGAAGATTTATGAAAGATATCTCAAAGACTTATGAAAGACTTCTGAAAGATTTCACATTAGGCGAAAAACCTAAATTTCAAAATTAATGATTAGGGTGAAACCTAAATTCTATTAAAATTTAAGCGGGAAACTGTAAACTTTATTTTAAAGTCTTCGAGAAAGTCTTCTAGTGCATTATATATTAGAAGACTCTTATGAAGTCTTCCAAAACTTTATAATCAAATAACTAAGCAAAAACACTTCCTTAAACTTAAAAGAAACTTAGAATGTGTTTTAAAAATAAGTTATTAGATAGTCACTAACACATATTTTTCAAATTAAAAGATAATATTTCAAAATCAAACCCTAAAAATACCAACAATACTACAACATATGTTACCTAAATCCAAACCTTGCAAAGACTATCATGACTCAATCTACATTCACTCATCTATATTGAAAACCATTCAGTTTTAGTTAGTCTAAATTTACATAATTTATAAATGTTTGTAGTCACATGATTTCAATTTTTCTCCATCTAAATATTTTTTTATAAAACAGTTAAATTATTTTTAAGATCTACTGTACGTAGTCTTCTCAGAGAATGAAGTTTTCTCACGCAAAGGGTTTTAATGGTAAAACTCAATACATGTTTTTTGTTTGGTCATAGGAGATTTGTTGTAGTTTCACTAGCCTTTTGGATTACTTTTGCATTTGATTGAATTTTGGGTACACTTTTGTATTTAAAATCAAGTTATTAGTCATATTTGACAAATTTCCCATAAATAATTATGTTATGTTTGACAAAAAATGATGCATTTGAAAATTCTAAAACTTCTCCATAAATTAAAAAAAAAAAAAGTTAACCACACGCGGTGGTCTAGTTGTAGATGGATTTTATAAAGTTAAGCAATCTAGGTTTGAGATAACTCCACGA
Source organism: Moricandia arvensis (assembly GCA_905132765.1). Lineage (NCBI taxonomy): Eukaryota > Viridiplantae > Streptophyta > Magnoliopsida > Brassicales > Brassicaceae > Moricandia > Moricandia arvensis. Next base: position 119,317 of record CAJHQP010000365.1, read on the forward strand.
CACTAACACATACGTGACCACGCAGATAAAATGTCATGCTTTGGACCTCATTTGAATACCCGGAAAAATGGTTTATATTGTATCTCGCCTTGAGGATTAGTATAGGCCCTTTCACTAGCTTCCAAAATCCGCAAGTCAAAAAGTACAAAAAAAAAATCTAATGTGTTTGAAAGGTAAACCTACAGAAAATTACTCCCTACTAGTTGAAACTTCATTAAAAACCCTAAGCCGAACTCACTTGACCGACAAGTGAGAACTTGTTGTCACTTTCCACATGTAACCTTCCATGCAGTGATAAAATTAACTTATATAAACAAAAGTTCTATTTTTTATTTTTATTTTTGTAATGATGAGTGTTCTGAGTTCAATAATTTCCAATTGCTTGAGTGATATAATTGTATTAGAGTAGAAGCAAGTGAAACCCCTCGACGATAATGCTTCACTCAACCATCTATATACAGTCCCTCAGAGCTCAAACGACGTCGTTATAAACTCATATCTATATATCACCCAAACAGAATATCCCGTAAACACCTACACCCTCATAACTAAAACAACAAAACCAATGAATCTCTCTCATCTCTTCTGCTTCTTTTTAATTCTCCTTGTGTCACAAGTAAAGTCAAATGATATGACTGAAGAAACTTGCAAAACATGTGCAGCCAAATCTACAATTTTCGATTACAACTTCTGCGTGTCCTCTCTTAACAATTCTCCAGTTTCTCCTCCTCCTTATCTTCCGACCGATCTTTCTTTTCTTGCCCTAACTCCAATGCTCCAAGCTCTCGACAACGCAACCGCTACAGCCTCCACTATTCAACAACTAATGAGTGACGGAGGAGGGTTCGAAGACGACGTTTACGGCCGTGCTTGCCTTCGTGACTGCCTCGAGCTTTACGAAGGTGCGGCGGAGAGACTGGAGGAAGCCGTGAGGGTTTTTGTTTCGAGGGAAGAGAAAGAGACTGTAAAGGTGATGATCAGCGCCGCCATGGAAGCCGCTACTACGTGTGAGACTGGTTTTATGGAGAGAGATGGGGGTGACGGTGGTGGTGCGATGACGTGGACGTCTCCGGTTGGTGGTGAGAATTATAAGTTGTTTGAGTTGGGTGAGATTGCTATTTGTATCATCAACATGATCTCTCCTGTTACATCCATGTCTTTGTGATTCGTTTCATTTCTCATTTGTTTTTTTTTTCCAAATGATATCTATTAATAATAGCAACTAGATGGGTTGCCCTCACATGCGGACATAATTTTCTTATAAATTACTTATTAATATATACATTACGAATTTAAAACTCCAAAAATAAATTATTATTTATATTTTTATTTGAATTATTATGTGACTTATTTACATATTCTATATTCATTATTAATAAATCAATCTTAAAATTTACTCAATTATAGAAAATTAATAATTTTATTTGATTAATATTTAGTTATGTGAGTTTTGTTTTCTGTTTTCCTTTTTTTAATTTTAACTTTTTATTAAAAAACTTTTTTGGATAACAACACAATATATATATATCAGAATTATCTTTTTATTTTAGATATTTTTATATTTTGGATAATTCTTATTTTTATCAATTTTAATCATTTATCTAATAAGATAAAATTCGTTTTTATTTATTAATAATTTTATTTGATTAATATTTAGTTATGTTTTTTTTTGTTTTCTGTTTTTTTTAAATTTTTTTTTTTAACTTTTTATTAAAAGACGTTTTTGGATAATAACACAATATATATAGAGAAATACCCTAAGATAGACCTAAATTTTTTTTGTCACAAAAATAACTTTTAAAGAAAAAAATGACAAAAATAACTTTTATGGGGTGAGATTTTGGGGGTAAATATACGTTTATACCCCTTGGGTTAACTAATCTAGACTTATGGTTTAGAGTTATGGGGTGGAGTTTTGGGGGTGAGGTTTAAAATTGAAAAAATAAATACAAAATATTAATTTCTAAAAAATAAAAAGATTTAGTTTGGTCATTTTTGTTTTTGAAGGTTATTTTTGTGACAAAAACTTCAAAAGGTGTTATTTGAGAGATTTTCCCATATATATATGAGAATTATCTTTTTATTTTAAATAATTTTTAGATTTTGGATAATTCTTATTTTTATTAATTTTAATCATTTATCTAATAAAATTAATTTAAATTTGTTTTTCATTTTTGAATAATTTATATATTTTATTCATTAAGGGCATAAACGATATTAACCACTCTAACTTTTAACGTGGGAGTTCCGTTACGAAAAATCACTTCACAAATAATAGTATAGATCCCCTAAATCCCCTAAACATTATTTGAGAAGTGATTTGTCATGTGTCATCATCATATTAATTTTGAAAGAAAAATGATGACATCAATGATGACATAGCTTGAAGTTAATTGTGACATGGATATAATATTTAATATTAATTTCTGTTTTGATAAATTTATTATGGTAATAAATAATAAATCATCATTAATATAACAATAAATAGTAAAATAATAAAAATAGAAATCGAAATATAATAATAATTTACAATTTTTGAAGTCATATTTAATTCTGTTTTTATAATTATATAGTTCTTATGACTAAAATAATTCTTCAAAATTTTATGGGAAATTGTCAAAAATACCACTTTCCTTGTACCACTTTTCAAAAATACCTTAATCACTTTTACCCTTGTTTTTTAAGAGAGAAAAACACACTTATAACCCTTGGATTAATTAATCTAAGACTTAGGGTTTAGAGTTAAGGGGTGGTGTAGGATGGGGGTGGGGTTTAGAAATTTAAAATTTAGGATTTTAATTTATTTAAAAAACAATTACCCCTTAAAAAGTGGTATTTTTGAAAATGTCTCTTTAGTGAAGGTAAAAATGAAAAGTGGTACAAGGAAAGTGGTATTTTTGAAAATTCCTCAAATTTTATGCAGTTTTTTAAAAAGGTTTTTTCTAATCCCAGTTCCATTAGTTACTTTTTAATATCTATAAATTTTAGAAACACTATTTAGTTTTTCGTTTTTGAAAATTATATACCTACAGAAATTTTCTATAGAATTTGATTTAATATATTTGAAACAAAATAGATAGATAAAAAATATTTCCAAGATTATAATTTTAAATATGTTCATATGTATTATTAAATATAATTTTAAATAATTTTTTATAAATTTATTTAAATTTTACATATAATTAAATACAAATTTAAATTTTAAAACTTTTATTTCTGCACTTGGTGCAGGAAAACACCTAGTCCAAATAAACATGAAAGGATGTGTCTTTACATCTTAATCATTGCATTTGTTTTTAAAAACTGTTAATATATATAAAGAAGTGTATTTTCATAAAAAGATGGGTATTTTCATATTAACAGTTATATTGTGTGTTTTAGAGATTGTAAAAGTATTTTGACCAAAAAAAAAGAGATTATAAGACTATAATAATGTATCTTTATCTTAATTTTTATAAATTTTCAAGTAGTTAACTTTTGTCTAGAGATGTGTTTTTGATTTTCAAATATAAATTTTCAATTTCCAAAAATATTTCATTTTCATGTGCATTAAGTGAAAGAACACAAATAAAAATGTGTAATTATAAAGACACAAATGAAAATCTATTTTCATAAAGACACAATGAAAATGTGTGATCATAAGGATACAATGACATCTATTTATACATGGGTGATGATGGTTTTTGTATGTAAGTTTTAAGTGTTGGTAACAACAATAATATAAATCAACACACACTACAAAAATCTTTATAAAAGATAAATTTTTGATCATCTTCATTAAAGATCACTAAAAGATATAAAAAAAACAAGGGAAGAAGAAATCAATTAGTGAATTGATCCAATACCAAAACAAAACAAAAATGCATCAAAGTTAGTGTCTTTCTTCTTCACTAATAAAGTCTTGAAGTTGAAAGTAAAGAAATCTAGATTATCCCCTAAACATTATTTGAGAAGTGATTTGCCATGTGTCATCATCATATTAATTCTGAAAGAAAAATGATGACATCAATGATGACATGGCTTGAAGTTAATTGTGACATGGATATAACATTTAATATTAATTTATGTTTTGGTAAATTTATTAGAATATGGTAATAAATAATAAATCATCATTAATATAACAATAAATAATAAAATAATAAAAATAGAAATAGAAATATAATAATAATTTACAATTTTTGAAGTCTTATTTAATTCTGTTTTATAATTATATAGTTCTTATGACTAAAATAATTCTTCAAAATTTTATGGGAAATTGTCAAAAAATACCACTTTCCTTGTACCACTTTTCAAAAATACCTTACTCACTTTTGCCCTTATTTTTTAAGAGAGAAAAACACACTTATAACCCTTGAGTTAATTAATCTAAGACTTAGGGTTTAGAGTTAAGGGGTGGTGTAGGGTGGGGGTGGGGTTTAGAAATTTAAAATTTAGGATTCTAATTAATTTAAAAAAAAAATACCCCTTAAAAAAGTGGTATTTTTTAAAATGTCTCTTTAATGAAGGTAAAAATGAAAAGTGGTACAAGGAAAGTGGTATTTTTGAAAATTCCCCAAATTTTATGCAGTTTTTTAAAAAAAGTTTTTTCTAATCCCAGTTCCATTAGTTACTTTTTAATATCTATAATTTTAGAAACACTATTTAGTTTTTCGTTTTTGAAAATTATATACCTACAGAAATTTTCTATAGAATTTGATTTGATATATTTGAAACAAAATAGATAGATAAAAAATATTTCCAAGATTATAATTTTAAATATGTTCATATGTATTATTAAATATAATTTTAAATAATTTTTTATAAATTTATTTAAATTTTACATATAATTAAATACAAATTTAAATTTTAAAACTTTTATTTCTGCACTTGGTGCAGGAAAACACCTAGTCCAAATAAACATGAAAGGATGTGTCTTTACATCTTAATCATTGCATTTGTTTTTAAAAACTGTTAATATATATAAAGAAGTGTATTTTCATAAAAAGATGGGTATTTTCATATTAACAGTTATATTGTGTGTTTTAGAGATTGTAAAAGTATTTTGACCAAAAAAAAAAGAGATTATAAGACTATAATAATGTATCTTTATCTTAATTTTTATAAATTTTCAAGTAGTTAACTTTTGTCTAGAGATGTGTTTTTGATTTTCAAATATAAATTTTCAATTTCCAAAAATATTTCATTTTCATGTTCATTAAGTGAAAGAACACAAATAAAAATGTGTAATTATAAAGACACAAATGAAAATCTATTTTCATAAAGACACAATGAAAATGTATGATCATAAGGATACAATGACATCTATTTATACATGGGTGATGATGGTTGTTGTATGTAAGTTTTAAGTGTTGGTAACAACAATAATATAAATCAACACACACTACAAAATCTTTATAAAAGATAGATTTTTGATCATCTTCATTAAAGATCACTAAAAGATATTAAAAAAACAAGGGAAGAAGAAATCAATTAGTGAATTGATCCAATACCAAAACGAAACAAAAATGCATCAAAGTTAGTGTCTTTCTTCTTCACTAATAAAGTCTTAAAGTTGAAATTAAAGAAATCTAGATTATCATCTTAGATAGATTTCACTCTATAGAAATCATTAAAGTTAGCTTTACATGTGGTATGAGAACCATCCTAGAGTGGTATAATTCACTGTAATTAACGCAAAAGGATTATATATGGTTGCTTAAACGTACTATATTTGTTAAATGTGCCTTCATGATCCATATTGATGTTCGTTAATTCAATTATGTTACGTTGTATAAAAGCATGAGTGAATTTACAAACATGAATGGTTTTATTGTAAGTAAATCTTTAAAAGTGAAAATCTGTTACATTTAGGTGATTAAAACTAATCATGCTTTGTTTAAAGAGGAACAAGCGTGTACTTGAAATTGTCTTTGTACTGCATTTCTTTAATTTTCTGGATTGTTGACGGTTACTACATTTTTTGTTCTGAAAGGTCACCAACGAAAGGCTGTGACATTTACATATTAAACTGCATGTGCGTAAATAACATGTGAAATTTTTCTGTCACAGTATAAGTGAATGTGTTCATGTGTGAATGAATGCATTAAACTTTTGATATTAGTAGTTAAAAATAAGATATTACTAGATTTTAACCCGCACGTCCGTGCGGATATTTTTCTATTTTATAAATATATGTGATATTATTATAAATATTTTAATTATATAATTTTTAATTTAGTGTTATATATTGTGTAACTCTATAATTTTTTATATTTCTTCTTCAACATTATTAATATATAGTGCTTTGTTTAAAACATTTTAATTTGTTATTAATTTTTATTACTTACTAATATATTTTTGAGTTAGATACAATAAAATAACCATATGAAATAATCAAATAAAGAATCTCTTTCAAAATATGTTTTTATTTAATTTATACATTTTGCATATAATATATTTTAATTTTATTTATTTATATTATTTAAAAGAAATCTATTTAATATGTATAAGAAAATATACTTTAGCATATATCATTTTAGTGTTTTACGGAATTTATAAGTAAAAACACTGTTTTGTTTAAATAATATAGATCTATTTTAGTAAATTTTATACATAGTAGTATCTATCATATTATTTTATTAAAATTTATTGATACATGATATTTTTTGGATGTTATGATATTAAGTTTTATTTAAAAATAGTAAGACTTCATTGCTTTAATTTTTACAATATATTCAAATAGTTTTTTCGTGGTGCATTTCAAAACTTTAGTCTTTATTATCCACGATTTTATCTTTTGTAGATTTTGCAATGTTATTATTTTGAGTGTAAATATTTATTTTCAAAATTTTATATTTGTCAAAAAAACTTTAGAAAATTACACAACTATTTTTGAGTTTGGAACATCTAATTAATTTTACATTTTTGTTACTACATCTAATCTATTATTTTATACATAAGATATTTGAAGTTTGGTACAATTTAAAAGAAAATTCTCAACATATTTTTTATAATTAAAACAAAAATTAATATTAAATTAAAATTTGATTTGTCATTAATATTTAAATTGAGTTGCTAAAATACCATAGTTTTCTATTGACATTTTTTTAAAAATAGTATATGAATTAAATTTTATTATATATTATTATATTTTGGTATACAAACATTTTAAACAATATATTGTTGAGAGTTTCAATATAAATAAAAAGTTGTTGATATATAAGTTTAACATATGTTAATATATTTATTTTGTATAAAGCTATTATACATTTTATGAATTTTATCCTATTTTAATGATGAATGATGATTTATTTATATGAAAAACTTTACAATTTAAAATTTGTTAATTTACCTATTTAATATAATTTTATCATATTTAATTCATGTAACACTTCTATTTTCATATAATCCATAATATATTTATAGAATTTATAAAAAATAGTAGAATTTTTATTTTCTTGTTTATAATAAAATTTTAGTTAACATTTATTTATAATAATGTTATATAACTAATTACAAAATTTATTAATATATTATTTTATAAAAATATTTAAATTCTTAAGTAAGATTTTGTTAGATTCTTTCTCAATAGATTTTGTTATAATTAAAAAATAAAATTCAACTCTTTAGTTGGTTTATTATTAATGTAAATAATTAAATATGTCATATTAACTAATTTTTGAAATGGTCCAATTACTATTTGTTAATAGTAGATAAATTTTTAAAATTTGTTAATTTACCTATTTAATATAATTTTACCATATTTAACTAATGTAACACTGCTATTTTTATATAATAAAGAATATATTTATAGAATTTATAAAAATAGTGTAGAATTTTATTTTCCTGTTTTATAATAAAACTTAGTTAAATTTGATTTATAATAATATTATATTACTAATCACAAAATTTATTAATTTATAATTTTATAAAAATATTTAAAATTTTAAGTAAGCTTTTGTTAGATTCTTTCTCAATAGATTTTATTATAATTAAAAAAAAACTTTAGTTGGTTTATTATTAATGTAGATAATCAAATATGTCATATTAACTAATTTTTGAAATGGTCCAACTATGACTTGTTAATATTAGATTTAAAATAGGACTCTGTTTTAATATAATAGATTCTGATACCAAATTTATATACCCAAAATATTCGGTGGGTGTTGCACACGTTTTAGAAAGATTGAAAATTCTGTTATCAAATTATAAATATGGTATAATGAGTTGAGGAATATTCTGGAAAACAATTTGGTTCCTAATTGATTGATTATCAAAATTGTGATTGTTTAAAAAATCTATTATATCTAATATCTAATATATTTAAATTCAAAATCTTATAGGTTCAAAAAATAGACTATTTTATTTGGTTCCTAATTGATGATTATCAAAATTGTGATTGTTCAAAATATCTATTATATCTAATATCTAATATTATTAAATCAAAAGTCAATATTATTAAATCAAGTCAATTATTTGATACTTCCAAAATTGTGTATTCCGACATTTTATAAATCGAATATAATTTATATGTTTATGTTAATATCATTTAGAAATCAAGTATTTCTTATATCATAGGGGGAAATGATTAGAATAAAGGACGGATATGTATTATCAATAAATTGTTACAAAAAAATTAGGAAGATATGCATTAAAAATATATGGAAATCATAAATATTTGTTCAACTGTTTGCAATATTGGGTAGATTTGAGTATAAAAATATTTTGTATTTCTATTTTCCAACTGAAACAGTTGCAACTAATCACAATATTTCTTATATTCGTGTACATGTATATTTTTAGATATTTAATTATTATTCTAAGCGGAAATCGATATTTAATACATGTTTTTCTGAAAATTAAATTCTCAAAACTTTTATATTTTATTAATATAAATAAATTAATATTATATTTATTGATAGTTTTATATAACATACACTATATATTTCGAGATTGGTTTTTTCACGACAAAGAAATAACAACCAATTAAAATTAATTAATTAAAATATATTATTTTAAATGATATTGGAAAAATCTGTAAATAAGAAAGAAATTGGATGACTAAATGTGTGAATAGAAGAAAATATTTAATCTGCTATCCTTGTTTCCAAACATTCTTTATTTAGTCTACTATCTATGTTTCCAAACATTCCAATTTTATACTTGAGTTTTAATAATATACATGTTAGTTAATTGATAAGTCACAACATTTTTTAATAAGTCCAAAAAAACATACCAAGTTAACTTTCAAATAAGACTCTGTTTTAATATATTAGATATTAGGCAATATCTGTTGACATCATGTATGGATTTCTATATAGTTTAATGTTCTATATGTTATGGGACACAGTTATATATAATATTTTATTAATTTAAAAATGTTATATAATAGTAGTAATAATAAGGTGTCGAATATAAAATACTTCCGCTGCAGTTTACTGGATTTTAAAATTTATAGTGTTTTATATTATAATATAATTTTTATTTTTCTTTAAAATTATCTACAATATTCAGGTGATTAATAAGTTATTTAATAATATTATATATTTCAAATTAAATACATAATTTTCAATTATATATTATTGTTTATCATATCATGTTTAGATTCGGGGTTTTTCTGATTTATTTTGTTAATTCAGATTTCAAATATAATGCAACTGAAGATTCTTTAATTTATTAAATTTTATGCCACACCATGCTTTTCTGAAAACATATAATTCTTTTTAATGACTTAAATTTACATAAGATACAAGTAATGAATAAAAGAAATGTGTGTGGGTATTATTGGAAAATATGTTACTGGACAAGATCTCTTAAATTACCATGCAGTCATATTTTCAAAATACATGTACTTTTGCATGGCTTCAAAAAATCATTAATGTCCTACTTGTTGTTATAAAGAAGAATGTATGTGACATATTATGAATACAATTTACATGGTATTGACATATTGTGCATAAAAACATTATTAGCATACATAATACCATATTCTTTTACTAATATAAATATATTTTACTTGGTATTGACATATTTGTATTTTAGTAATACTGTAATATAAAACTATCAATATACATTTTTAATAATATTTATAAATGAACATAAACACTCGTAATTTACAATTTGACATGCTAAGTTTTTTAGAAGTGAAATAAAAATATATATATATACAAAAATAAAAATTAGAAAATGTAAAACATGTATTTTTATAAAATGAGTTTCTGCGCGTTTTTTATCTAGTATATATAGAAGAATTCTTCGGAAAGAACAAAATATGTACATAAAATGAAACTACTAAGGAAACACCAATGACTTTTCCTCATTTATTTTTCTCTTTTTTTCTAAATGATGAAGTGTCCGAGAAAGTAACGAGTTGACGCAGGACCAAATGATCTAACCGGCTAGGTGCATACAAGAGTTTTTTAGGTAGTTAAAGAACATAACCTATTCGCTAAAGCTTGTTTTGAAGAGATATCGATCTACAGTCTCCGAGGATTCACATACGAGGGTTGGAGCCTAGGTTTAAACATTAAATAATCCTTGCATACGAAACTTGATTGATTATAATTTGAGTTTGAATTCGAAAATAGTCCCTTAATAAATTCCTGATAATACATTTCGTTTGCATACCTATTATACCTGAGAATTAACCTATGTCTACATTCATCTAATCTTGATAACTTACAATTTTTAATTTTCTGCGTCTCTCTAGATTTGATCCTTAAATACTACAACTGAACCATTTATTTGAGAGAGTATTTGAAAGTTAATTTGATCACATCATCTATCTAAAAAGATTTTAAAAGAACGATATTTGTAAAATATATGAAACATAAAAAATCTAAACAGCCTCACCTAATCAATTAGTTAAAATTTTTAATAATATTTACAGATAATATTTATATTAAAATATAGTCTCAACAAGAAGTAGAAAAAAAAACTGAAGAAATATTATATTATCAATTGGAGATTATATTATCTACGAATAGTAATCGATAAACTAAACCAATAAATTTAAAACCTTTTCACAGTTAGGAAAAAGATATCTATGAAATAATATAACATCTTATTTCCAACATTAATTTATATTGTAACTAGATTAAATAGAAGATATATAATATGCAATAATTTATGTATTATTATTTTAATAAATTAAATTACGTTAGTTAATATTATATATATATATATATATATTAATTTCCACCTTTATTATATTTAACAAAAATACTTAATTTATTTGCTATCATCAAAATATTTAACATAATTAAACCCTAAGTTTATTTATTATCCTACTAGATATGCATTTAAAAAGAATAAAAAAGATTATATGAAAAGATGACAAACAAAAACAAATTATTTCCAGCCTGTCCATTTGCAAGTATCCGAATTTAGAAATGGATCAAAGCCCAATGAAAAAGCGTCCTGATCCAAAATCAATCATAGGATTAAATATGGGTTTCTCAGATTTCCATAAATCCCAAAATCAGAAGAAATGGCCACCAAAATATGGAATTATGACCATTTTCCCAAAATCTGCCAAACCGATCAGATTATGGAAAGATTGGACAATTTTATGGTTTTATCATTTACCAGCCAAGAAATTCCGACTAAAAGACTTTCTGATCATACCAAGACTTCCAGAAGACATAATCAACGAACCAGAAGGATTGTATAAGTTCATACCATGCACCAGTCCACATTGGATCAGGAGGATTCTCAACACCAAACTGCCTTATTTGAAGATTCTTGCATTCAATCTGCAACCGCTCTTTTCTCTTAAGATGAGACACGGATTCACCACCTTCCCGACAATAAATCGGATTCCAAGGAAGCTCACCTACCCCCAAACCGTCCAGATACAAGGAGAAGACCATATACATTAACTTGGCCAAGATTCTCATCATAAAGCCTCCAAGGACTAGTTTTCTTGGAGCCATCAAATCCTTTGATTCCAAGAACTTTATTTCGATTTTATTTCTTTCTTTTAGTCATTTTAGACTGTTATAGAGTTACTATGTCAAGCCTGTATAAGCACATTGGCTTTCATCTTTGTAAATCACCCTTGAAAACGATATACATCCAGCAAAAAAGATTTCATCTCCATTAGTCTATCCCTTATCTATTTGTTTTTATTAATATTATCGTTTTGATTCATATTCATATTTGATTCTGTTTGGATCATAAATACTTATAAAAAATCGTATAAATCCATTCCCTTTGTTTTTAGGTTGTATCTTGGATCCATCCTTCTATCTTCATGGGTTACCCCCCCCCCCTGGTTCCTACAACTCAATACCACAAGAAAAAGTTATCCAAGAGGAGATTGTCATCAAAACACACCAAGGAGGAACATGTTGTGGAAGCTCAAAAATTGGACAACTAAGAATTTGATGACGAATTCTATTAAGGGGGGGGGAGAGAGAATGTAGTAACCCCTCCCCCCCCCCCCCGAAGGGAAAAATGGTCGAGACCGATAAAGTTTAAAATCAGAGCCAAGCTGTTGAGAATCAAAGCGTCTCGAGGTATGTTAAGTTTTGATCATGAAAAACATGACAAGATTTGGAGGAAAATAGAAGATGGTTGAACCTCTAAGTTTGGTGGTCGAGTCGTGGGCGATCGGGTCGGCCAAGGAGCTTTGATAGTCAATTTAGAAGCACATCAATTTAGAAGTACGGCGTTTTAGAAACATGACATTTTTTAAGCACAACATTCCCGCAGCACGTCGTGTTTGGAACACCGTTTTATTAATAAAATATTATAAGTTTGAAGCACGATGGGAAATAAATACGACGAGAAGTAAGCACGACGGAAAGTAAGAACGGCATTTTGGAATTTTTTATTAATAAAACTAGTAAAAGAAGCAGTGTGATATCGGACGGAAACTCATTTTAAAAAAAAAATGTTACATTGGATATTGAAATAATATATGTTAGTTTTTGTCGATATGATTTTTTTCATATATAATAATATCTTGAATTTCTTGAAGAGTTCTTACAAAACACCAATGTTTGTTATATTAACACAATAATTACATAAAATCAATTAAACTGATAAATTATGGATTTACTTTTTCTAAATCATTTATGGCATTTATCGGATATTTAAATAATATATATGATAAAGTGTTATTAAGATATAAATACTCTAGAATTTTATAAGTTTTCCAATCAAAAGTTTCAAACTTAGTCTAAGATACAAGAATAACAAATAAATTTCTTCATGTTTATATGTGTTTTCTTCAAAAATCATTAAATATCATTTAAGAGTGACTCTCTCTATTTTCTAGTCTATTTGTGATTTCTGGTTGTGATTTGTCAATGGCCACAACTTCTTATATAGATTGCAAAAAATTCAATGATTAATAACCAAAGATCGTAATGGCTGAAACCAAATATTGCAATTGTGGATAACCAAATATTACAATGGTAAGCTAAGGGTTTAATAATTAACACCAAAAATTACAACGGCTTGTCACCAAATATTACAGTCAACAACAATTACAATGACTCATTACCAAACATGGCCTTGGTTCTTCACTAATAATTATATTCACCAACAACAAACTCATCTCATCTAAATGATGTAAATAAAAACTATCTAGCGGTGGAATTTATTCTTAATCTTTAATCTAATAGCTAAGATTTTATTTAAGATTTTGAGTATGAAATCATACTTTCATAAGCAAGAATGTGCTTATTATTTGACAAGTTATATTTTTCAAAAACTTAACAATTAATCAATGTCCAATTTTTTCGTAATAGAAAAGTTGTATATTTTCAAAATTTTAACCAGTAAACTCTTTTATAATATTAAGCTTTTATGTTTATTTAACGAAGAGTTGTATTTTTTCAAAATATTAATCATTGAATCTTTTTATTAAACCATTTCATAATATAAAATGTATAATTTCATAAGATTGGTTATTCAAGCACATAAGTAGGAATGACCAAAGAGGTGCGAATATATCGTCACCAAAGAGGTGCAAACATATCACTACCAACTAAGTAAGAATGGATTGTCACGAAATGGGTGCAAAAAAGTCATCAACGAAGAGGTGCAAACAAGTCATTAACCAAAAAGTTGCGAACGGATCATCACCTAAAGAGTGCAAACATTTTGTGACCAAAGAGGTGCGAACATTTGGTAGCGCAAGAGGTGCGAACATTTTGTGGCCGAAGAGGTGCGAACATTTCGTGTCCGAAGAGGTGTGAACATTTCGTGTCCAAAGGGGTGCGAACATTTCGTGTCAGAAGGGGTGCGAAAATTTCGTGTCTGAAATGGTGCAAACATTTTATGTCTGAAGGGCTGCGAACATTTGGTGTACGAAGAGGTACGAATGTATCGTGTCCGAAGAGGTGCTAACGTGCCATTTTTAAAAGGGTGTGAGCGTGTCCTATCCAAAGAGATGTGAATGTGTTGTGAATAAAGAGGTGCTAACGTATTATCACAAAAGAGGTGCAAATGTATTGTAACAAAAATGACACAAACGAAAGGCATAATAATCTATATGAATAGTCATGACTTATAAGATTTGTTCATGTTTTATAACCCCATTTATATTTTTCGTTTATTACCACTTTTTTTGAGGAAGAATCTCTTTATTACTACTTTTGACGCTTTTCACGCTGATGTCTTTTCAACTCTATAAAATGTGTTTAATACAAGTATTGATTGCTTTATTCATTTGGTTGTGTAATAATAATAATAATAATAATAATAATAATAATAATAATAATAATAATAATAATAATAATTTAATAATAATAATAGTAATAATAATAAATAATAACAATAATAATAATAATAAATAAATAAATAAATAATAATAATAATAATAATATGTTTGTAAATAGTTACAATTAAAGATTTTTAGTGATTGTTTATTTTACGTAAACTTTTGTTTCAACATATAGAAACGAGTGTCAACATATAGAAACGAGTGTCAACATATAGAAAACACAATGTTCAAAAAAACGTATAGAAAACACTGAATAGACATAAATTCCTTCAATGTATTACAAGAATGACAGATATGCGACTGATAAGTTTTTATAATGTAGATTATAAGATCATTTCCAAGCTTTGATGTCAAAGATTGAGGGTTGTTTTCCAAAACTTATCTCGAAAACACAATCGGCATTTGTAGCAGGAAGATAATCTTGGATAACATCCTCATAGCTCAGAAAATTTTTTATGGGTTGCAAACCAACAAATCATGTAAAAATAAGTTTATGACTGTATAGACAGACATGAGTAAAGCGTATGACATGGTGGAGTGGGAATTTATCTAGGCTTTTGTAGGAACCAAAATTCACACCGTCGATTTCCGTAATCGGATAAAAGACAGGAAACCCTCACTTCCTTTGAGGTTCGGATTCTGCGAGAGCCAACGACAAGTGACCAAATAAATTCGGAAAATATGGAAAGATGACACAGCAAATTTAGAAAACAATACATCTTTATTTCGAATTTGCGTATGAGCGTTCCAGAGACAACAACATTCAAAAAGCTTGTCTGGAAACCGGATTATAAAGGAAATCATCTAAAATAAGCAGTAAAACGAGACTAAGTTTGCTAGCACTACCACCTATTTCGATAAAAAACTATGTGGCCGCAACTCTCTTAGCACTAGACGAAAAATACGAAAACGGTTTTAAAGATTTCAGACTGGACCTTATGAAAGGCTGCCTACGTAGCCCTTTCTAGGATTAAGCCGAACGTAGTTTAATTAAAAAATTAGAACAAGAGATCGAACTGCGAACTGCCGCGACGAGTTCGTCCAGTAGTCGAGTGCCAGTCATAGAAACCAAACTTGTCGGGAATAAAGCATAAGGTTTCTATATGCAGAGAGTTATAGAATCTAAAGAATCGTCTCTTGCACCTCTCGCCTTAGCATCCCTTAGTATTCCTCCTAGGTCGGTTTGCCTTTTCCTTTTCAGCCCGCGGGTTTATTTTATTGCTTCGTAGAAATATTCCATTTTTTCTTTGATCCTCATGATTATCCCTTTAAAATTCACAATTTTCTTCTTCCGCGAATAATAGATAGGCCGTCACAATATCAGTGGGCTCAATTTCGTTAAAAATCGTAAGTGGGCTTTTAGCCACGTTTTAGACCTTTTCGGGTTGTTCTTGGACTTAAACGTTCTAACGATTTCTTCGAACGAACACCTTTAGTACGACGTCGGTTTTATAAAATAGTTCAAATTACTCGTATATTCGAGGCAATTTTTTTTTTAATTCAACCGTTACCTTTTTATACGATCAATTTGAACTTATACGAGAAGAAAAATCTTTGCGGTTTTTATCGTCAAGTTCCAACCGTAACTCCAATCGAGACGAAAGAAGAGACAGTGTGGTCAAGGTTCAAAGCAGAGACTGGTCAGGACTGAGAGGGTGATACTGACCCAACTCGTCATCAGGTGAGTTGGACGTGGTCAATCAATCTTGCCTGATGGCGAGTTGAATGAAGTCGATCCAACTCGTCGTTGGTGAGTTGGACGAGATGGTCCTACTCGCCCGATGGTGAGTTAGACGAAGATGATCCAACTTGCCATCAGGCAAGTTGGACGAGCAGTCCCAACTCGCCATCAGGCCAGTTGGGTGAGTTGGACTTGGTCCATTCAACTCGCCATCAGGCAGGTTGGACGCGGCTGGTTCGATCGTTTTCTTGGTCGAGGGTCTTTCCCGATAACTTGTCGTATAATTATTTTTTGAATTTATACGAAATTTTAGTTTTTGTTTCCCACATTTTTATTTTATATTTGAGGAAAAAAATGTTTCTCGGGAACTTTTAGGCATTGATTCCGCCGTGACCGATTTTGACCCCAATAGTTAGCCCCCCAGCTCGCTAGAATTTTGCCGAAGTTCTTGTGAGTGGTTAGGCAGGTCAGGTAAGTTAGGCAGAATTAATGGTTAAAAAGGTCTGTTGAAAGTGGTCTTCTCACTCTCCTAAGGGTGGAATGCGATAAGATTGGGGCTGCACCTCGTAAAGGCTGCCTACATACCTTTGTCGAAGGGATCAATCCTTTCGTAGTTCGTCTTGGAGTTAAGATTCTTACGATCTGTTTTCCAATGAGACCTTTACGGTTTTGTTATGTGTCGTGTAGACATATCGAGCATGTTTCTGCTGATGACATTTTATATTGGATCTTTGTCTGCCTCTAGATTAGCCTTGTTGGCTGTTTACTCAGGCCAAGTGTGGCCGTATTTACATTTTTTGGACTGGCCGCATTTGGCTTCGAATCCCTGCTGCTTTGCGGCTGCTTTCTAATGAATTGTGTTTCACGTTTTAAGAGCATGTTGTATTCGTATGAATGTAGAGTGAAGAGTATGAGTTGTCATCTCATATCTAACTTATTTGTAGATCGTTATATTTTCTGTTCGTTTTAGATGAGAATGATTGAAAATTTTGGTTTTTCGAAATTTCATAAACTTTGGAATACAAACGAAGAGACATATTTTGGGATATCGTATCATTTCGATATAATTCCTAGAGATGTAGAGACTAGTGTGCTGGATTTAGGGCAAGATCTAAACCTAATAATGGTTTAGGGGGTGTGATGACACTTTGGCTTGCGTTTCGCGTTTCGTTTTTGACCTGATTCCGTACCGATTTAAAGTCCGGGATAGGTTCTTAGCTTATACGACTTTTCTGGTAGGAATTGAGCATATCTCCATAGATAATTTTTAAGTCGTCTGGAAGCGCTGACCAAAATTTCAGATTTCTTTATAGCGCTATTATCCTTGTGTCGGATGTATGAGAGCTATCTCTATGATATGACTTAGTTTGTTTAGGATGTTAAAAGTTTGTTGTCATCAGCAACATACATAATGGTTGATATTACCGTTTTTGATTCTTTGCGAAGGATGCGTGTCTGAGAAGATGTTAGTGTGTATGACTGTTTGGTCTTCCAAGAAGCTGTTTTTACCGAGGAAGGTAATTTTGTCGAAAAGCGGTTCTTTTGGGGTATGTGACGTCTCGCAATGCTGAAGATTGATTTTTCTTTCGTATGTCGGGTTTCTTACTTGAAATGCTCGCGGGCTTGAAGATGTTTTGCGGTGTTGCAAGGTTTCATTCCTAACCCTTCGTTGGAGAAACATTTTGGTTTGTCTCAGATGTTCGCAGACAAAACTGTTGTTCTTGTTTGGATGTTAAGTAGTTTGATTTGTGATAGAGGAATTAGGACCAAGGGGTAGCGTAGATTTGTCCATGCTAAGAAGCATTTTCCTTCACTGTGATTTTTTAAGTGTCGGCCCTCCGAGATTTATTTTGTGTAATTTGAAGGATGTTTCGTATGGCTCCAGGAGCTTTGTTACGAGTTTTTCCTTACATGCCGCGTTTTATAGGTAAAATACTGCAGGCTTAAAGTGAGTTGTGGAGTATATAGAACTTGATCGATTTTTCGACAAGTTTAAACTTTCCGTTAACCTTTTGGTTATAAGGACTGAGTCTGTTGTGAAGAATTTATCGTATAATTTCTAATTATGGGTTACGATAATTATTTGCGTAATCTTCAATTGACAATGTTAGAAAAATCGCGGATTGTCGTTTAGCCGTTTAAGTGATCGGATGGAGCAGTGGTTGATCAAATGTTTTGTCTTGGAACGAAGGATGTGTTCAGCCACATAGCCGAGGACGTTGCTGGTCAAGGATCAGACCATGGCATTTTTGTTTTAACATCAAGGTCATGTTAGTTTAGAATTGTTCTAAAGGGGATGCAAAATTCTGGTTAGGACCAGTACTGGAAGGCGTAATTGGCCGAGGGCCAAAGAACGTTTGTAAATATTGATAGGCCAAGTATCCCGGAGTTTTTCGTGTTAAGATGGCCGATGGTTGTAGAAAACAATTTTCCGTTTTCAGGTTTCTGTTTTACGACGAATGTTTCGTACAGTGTTTCCTTTAGTCGTATGAAAATTGTTTCTTCTTTTTCAGAGGAAGATGAAGCGTAAGAGGCTTGATATATATAATCCGTGTGAAATCAGTTGCGGGATGATTGTCTATCGGATGTGACCGAGGGAAGTGAAAGGCAGAAGCCAGCGAGCCGCACGACTAAATTAGATCTTTTAGATCGTAGTGTGAAGAGATAAAGTTTAGATTGGTTGTCCAAAGTTGGATCATACGGCTTCGTTTTTTTGCTATACGAAAAAACTTCCTCGTAAAACTTGTTATGTTTAATTTCGAAAGTTGCTTCTTATGACTTGATCTGATTGTACGAAGGATTTTCCTTTTAAGTTTTACAAGAAGGGATTCTCATAGGAGCAAATGGAGAGTGATTCTCGCAAATTACACGTGATGTTTTCGAGCGAGGATTAGGTTTTCCTCATTTGTGTTTTTGTATTGCGAAGTCGTTTTGCATGATACCAATCTTTTTTCTTGCACACTGTTTCGTATAAATTTTTTTAGTTATACGAAAGTGATTGGTGATTCACACATTATATTGAGATGCCAAAGTAGCGATGCTTCCACAATTATTTCTAGAAACATTCCCACTTTAATTTCAATCCTTTGGTGAAAGTTTCTTGGTGATACTCATGGAGTTTTACCGAAGGTTATTTCATTACGATCAAGTCGAGCAACATTTTCGTAGGTTTCTTGGGCAGAATGAATTGGTCAACTAGCGGTAGATCTAGTCAACAAGCGGGGAGAAAGCGTTCCCTTTGTTGTGCTCGCTGCTACCTGTGTTCTAAATTTTGCTTTGCTGCAAATGTTTTTTGATGCTTTTCCATGACTCACTTGGTTCAATGGAAACTGAGAGCAATGCTTTGATGCTTAAAGATTTCTCGTATAATTTTTTACTTTTATACGAAACTCATTTTATTAAGTCAAAAAGATCTTTAAGACTTTGGCTAATCATCGAGTTTCAATTTGATATTGGTACAGGGTTTCTAAAAGCATGATTGTAAAAAGAGATGCTGTATAGTCCTCGAGATTCGGTTCGTGATGGTTTGGATACATTTCTAGCATTTAGACGAATCTTAGATTGTCAATTGCTGTTGGGACGATTTTGATGAGGCATCACATTGCCTAAGTGTTTTTATGCATGTTGCTATGAGAGTTTGCTTTTTCAAAAGCGTTTTCTTGATTCTGACGCAAAATGTTTTGAAGTATGAGTGTATACGGGTATAGTATACGCTCTACTCCCTCCTTTTCTTTTACAAAAGAAAACGGATGAATTGTTCTTTCGAAGGGTTGTGTACGTTTTTCTTTTCGAGGACTGAGAAGATCGACAATCTGGGTCGATTTAAAGACGACGTTAGGATTGTGATCTTCGGTTGTTTCAACATTGGCGACTTGGAATGGGTTTGTTTTTAAGAAAAGTGCTAGGAATAAGTCGGTTTTAAGACGACGTTTGTGTCCTTAGTTATTTCTTTCTTTAGGGAGTGAGATGAGTATGCTTGAATGTGTGATGATCGTTTCTCGGTTTTACGAGATATTAGATCGGTTTGAAAGTTATGCCTGGACAGTTAAGGAACAATAGAGAAAGATTGGAAAATCACCTAATGCTCAGCTTGCTAGACTATCCACCTAGATTATAAGTTCCCTAAAGTTTGCGGCAGTTTCCAAGACATTTTCAGTCTTTTTCTACGAAACATTACAAGTATGATAAAATTTCTGTGTTCGTGTCTTTAGTTATTTCTTTCTTTAAGAAGTGAGATGAGTATGCTTGAATGTGTGATGATTGTTTCTCGGTTTACGAGATATTAGATCGGTTTGAAAGTTATGCCTGGACAGTTAAGGAACAATAGAACTAGACTGGAAAATCACCTAAGGCTCAGCTTGCTAGAGTATCCACCTAGATTATAAGTTCCCTAAAGTTTGCGGCAGTTTCCAAGACATTTTTATTCTTTTTCTACGAAACATTACACGTATGATAAAATTTCTATGTTGAACATACCTTAGTCCTATCAGAGATTCAGTTTTGTCTCTTCTCTGTTTTGCTTGCTCATACCTTAGTCCTATCAAGAATATCAATTCTTCCTGGATTTCTTTACTTTACTGGCCGCGTTTAAGCTGAAGCCTGTCTTGCAGTTTTGGTTTGGTGATCCATATTTTTCCGTTCTGGGTTTCAGTCTCTGAATTGTTGGTTTTACGAAAACGAACAAGTATGTCGTCGTAAGCCTATTGGCGTTTTGGGAATAGTCATTGGCAACTAGGAAGATTCGTTCGGTGATAAGGTTTTGGTGAGAGGACGGTGAGATCGGGGAGAGAGGAGGAGGAGTGAATTTCAAATCTCAGCTTTCACTCCATCTCTTTCCTTATCCGAGAGTTTTAGTACGATCTTTTTTTTTCGAAGGTCGTCAGATTGCTTTGATTTTTGTTTACGAGAGTTGTTTCGTAAATGTTGTCAAAATATTTCTAAGACATTTGTATCATAAAATACTACCTCGTTTCATTTTACGAATGATGTTTCGTAAAATATTTTCGAGTTTAATTTAACGAAATATGTTTCGTAAAATGTTTTCGAGCTTTATTTTACGAAATTTATTCCAAAAAATGTCATGAGTTTAGTTTTACGAAAGTTGTTTTGTAAAATTTTGTAGAGTTTAATTGTACGAAAGTCATTCTGCAAACATGTTTTCGAGTTTAGCGGTACAAGAGCCACTTTTGGATTACTCACTTTTTGCGGCTGTTCTGCAAATTTAGTTCATGGGTTTTAGTATCAGAAACTCTAGCTGTGATGATCTTAATTATCGCGACTAAACTCAATCAGAAATTTTCTCGTTTCCGCAGGATTGATCCGAGGGAATTTTCAGTAGTTTTTTC
Organism: Moricandia arvensis; assembly: GCA_905132765.1. Taxonomy (NCBI): domain Eukaryota; kingdom Viridiplantae; phylum Streptophyta; class Magnoliopsida; order Brassicales; family Brassicaceae; genus Moricandia; species Moricandia arvensis. The sequence continues at coordinate 141,056 of CAJHQP010000365.1, forward strand.
GGAGTAAGCTTAGGTGACAATATCGAAAATTCACTGAATATGTTACTATAGAATCAAAGCTTGAATTTTACGAAATCTTAGGTTTCAGAAAACGTTTTAGCAGTGAGTGATACAATCTCCCATTTTCCTTAGTTTAGTCTTCGTTAGTCGTTTTTGGTTTCAAGGGATTCAATAGACATCAACTTCGTTTCTTCAAATATTATTAGAAAGAAATACAATAGTGGGGAATTGGCAGCTCAATTTGTTGATCTTCAATTTCTGCGAGTAATATAGATTTTCTCCGCGATTTCGAGGAGAGCAAGTTTTATTTCTCCGAATACTTTTATGGAAGTTATTTGGAAGAAGTGCAGTGGTGAGTTGCAACCCAATTTGTTGTGCTTCCTTCTCCGTGAGTAATGACATGCGTGTTTTTATTGTTCTAGCACGGTATGAATATTCTAAACAATTAACAATCAAATTAACCCTAGTCTTAACACCCAAATATTACTCTTGTCAAAAGAGATCATGTGTAGTACTCAGGGATCGAATCCACAGAGAGCAGTGACACACAATAAATTTCTTATTTCTAAAGATTAAGTTAGGTGAATATATATATTGGTGGCAAATAATCAGTTAAAGAAATATTTCTTATCAAGAAGTAGATATTCAATATGGAAATATGCTAATAATGAAAATGTGGAGATATTCTAATAATGCAAATATGGAAATATTCTAATAATGCAAATATGAAAATATTCTAATAAACTAACTAGATGCAAATGTAAATATGCTAAATCTAGGGTTTCAAGCCTAATGGATTATAGGGGATAGGAAGCATGAAAATGTAATATTCTAGAACTCAAATATTAATTATTCTGACCTTTTTAACTCCAATTCTCATAGGCGAGCAAAAGGAAAGACCATCGATTGACGGCTAAGGCCTGATGTCAATCGACGGTGAAATAAGAAGGAAGTGTGAACGAGATTTGTTAAGTCCACCAGACTTATTAGACAAGCTCTCGCATGCGCCTAACAGCCTAGTTTAATAGAGTCTATTCTGGCACAGAACCTACTCGTAGTCGTCCATGTCCTACTTTCGAGATCCTAGTTAGCTACTCTAGAATGCAAGCATTAAACACAACTTGATTGATGGATATTAACTTAACCTAACAATCATACTTTTGGACTAATCCATGATTGCTATCATTCAACCCTAAACCTAGTTGATGACTACTCAGACATAATCAAAGAAAGAATAATAGTCTGAATATAATGCATATATAAGATAGTGGGGTTCCAATACAAATCTTCCTAAGGAGTTATGAATCTTCTCCCCTAAAAACCTAGAACTATAATAAAGTTTGTAAGTTGTGTCAAGCCTTGCTTGAACTTGCACACTCTTTTTGCTCTCAATACATAAGCATAAATATAAAAACCATAAAACTTAGGTCAAAACTCATCCAGGACATTCTCGTCATTTGTATTCTAACTTGGGCTTTTAAATCGGTTGTCTGCGAATTGGATGTCGATCGATGGCAAGTGTGAAGCATCGATCGACCTTGGTCTTTTATCATCGGTCGATTCCAATGTTGTGTCGTCGATCGAGGACAGTCTTGTACTTCGACTCTTTAAATGGTTAGCTACGGATTCTTCTCCTCTAAATGCTCCAAAAGCTCCAAGTATCTCCATATATCTCCAAAACATTCCCGAATCTGTAAATACTCAAAAAAATATCCTAGACACACATAATATACCCTAAATAGATCCTATAACATGGCCTAAAACTAGTAATAAATAGGCTATATCAAGTAATCTAAGATTTCTCCGTGATTTCGAGGAGAGCAAGTTTTTTTCGCAAATTTTCGGAAAAAGTCTTTTGGTCGAACGTTTACGCGCTGATATTTCTCCAAATTGGTAATGAGACAAATTTTATGGGGTTGGATATATTTTACCGTTTTCCTTTCTGTTTAGAAAGAGAAATCGCGAGCCCGTTCCGGTGCTCTTCTTGTGGTGAAAACTCGCGACTTGATTTTCGATTTTGTCAAGCACTACGGCTTTTGCGTAACGGTTGGCCATAGGAGCAGTCAGTGCTTTGAATTTTTTGTTCATATTTGCTGACATTGTTTCGGTCAAGCTTTTGCGTAAGTGTTGGCCATAGGAGGAAAGCCAAGAAACCTTAACTTCCCTTGACGTCCGGATTCTTTTCGAGAGCCTGCGACAAGTGACCAAATAAATGCAAAAAATATGAAAAGATAACAAAAAGAATTTAGAAAAAAATAAATATTTAATTCATATATGCGTATGAGCATTCCAAAGAGAACAACATACAAGAATTTTGTCTGGAAACGAGATTACAAAGGAAATAATCTAAAACAAGCAGTAAAACGAGACTAAGTTTGCTAGCACTACAAAGACAATTTTAAGTCGTCTGGTTCTCCGCTTATACGACTTGTATGGTAGGAATCGAACATCTCTCCATCGACAATTTTTAAGTTGTTTGGAAGTGCTGACCAAAATTTTGGATTTCTTTCATAGCTGGGAATTCTGAAAAGCTTGGGTGGCTCAAAAACTCAGATCTTTGGGTTCATTCAAGAACGTCTAAACAATATAGTTCACGGATGGACATTTATTTATTTTTACAAAAAGGGGGAAGGAAGTGATTATTAAATCAGTGGTTACTACTTTACCAAATCACGTAATTTCGTGCAATTGTCTACCGAAGGCCCCTACAAAGAAATTAACGACTGTTGTGGCACATTTCTGGTGGAGTTCATAGGGAAATAGTAAAGGTATGAAGTGGAAATCATGAGAAATTTATGTCACCACAAGGATGAAGGAGATTTAGGATTTAAAGATCTCACATATTTCAATACGTCTATGCTTGGAAAGCAATTTTGGCTTCTGATAGACAAGCCAAAGACTTTATTCTCTCGATTTTTTAAAGGCCGGTACTTCAAGAATGCTTTACCTCTGGAACCGATTAGATCATACTCGCCTTCATATGGATAGCGCAATATGATATCTGCTAGATCTCTAGTTAGCAAATGACTAATCAAAAGAGTGTGATCGAGATCATCTATTTCAGTATGGAATGATCTTTGGCTCTCAACCACTCACCTGAGACCAACAAACAGTAATAAACTCAATCTTTACCCTAATCTTACAGTTGACTCTCTAATCAATACAACATAAAGAACATGGAATTTACATGCAATTTGGAATCCGGTTGATCCACATGATGCAAAGATTATAGAAAGTATACCATTAAGTTAGATTCAAATGGTCGATCGGGATGGATGACATTCAAAAAACGGAAAATATACGGTAAATACGGTTATCAAGTGAAACGAATATATCCAGACAATGAAAAGTCGTTGCCAGAGTATGGACCCACTGTTACACCTCAAAAGGCTCATTCCTAGAAAATTCCTGGAAAATACAATGCCCGCCGAAAGATAAAACTTTTTTATTGCAAATAGTGTCGGGTTGTATATTGGTTAAGAAAAGTTTGCGAGCAGGGGAAATACAAGGTGATATCTAGTGTGCGAGATGTGGAGCGGGTAAGGAAACAATCAATCATGTGATGTTTGAATGCCCCCAACAGTCCAAGTTTGTGCTCCCTTAAATATTCCAACGAATCCAGACTTATTCCCATCTTCATCACCTTTTGTCAACATGGATCATTTGTACTGAAGGGTTTCACCCCCCCCCCCCACATAGAGGATCATCAATTTGCATAGATTTATGGTTTCTTTAGAAAAGAAAAAAAATAACAAGGTTTTTAGAAACTTAGATGTGGATCCTAAGGACACACTCAAATTGGTAGAAACATAATCAATATTGCAGGCTAAGACACATGCATCAATTACACAAAAGGTCACTCAATCTATGGAGGAAGAGGGGACAAGTTTACCTGTCATTCCGAGAAGATGGTGTTTTACTGATGGGTCATGGAAAGATCATGATCCTCACTCGGGTCAGAGCTGGTATAGTATACTTAAAGGTTTTGATGGACTTATTGGGATAGAAATACGAGAGCCAGCCTTTCACCCTTACATTCGGAAATATAAGCACTCATTTGGACAATTGAATGTATGAGGAATTTACGACAGTTTCACGTCACTTTTGCAACGGATTGTTCTCAATTAGTAAAGATGATTTCAGCCCCAGAAGAATGGCATGCTTTTGAAAATTATTTGGAAGACATCAAGATGTTACAAGGAAGTTTCAATCACTCGGTGTTCATTCACATACCCAGAACGCAAAATACAAAGGAGGACAACCTTGCGCGAAGTACCATATATCAACCGTCTTTTGTCGTTCATATGGACGTGGAGTTACCATTTTGGTTCACAAAGTGTTAGTTTGACTCTGTTATGTTGATGGAAAAAAAATTTGGAACAGAGTATTGATATATTTTTTAATGTTAGAAATGAACAGTATCCAATAAACTATTTAAGAAAATTATACTATTAAAACCGAAGTACAAAATAAAACTTAATCTTATTTCAATAAGTTATTACATTTAATTGTCATTCTATTTTTTACTTAGTTTAACTATTTCCTTTATTATATCGATATAACAATACAACACATTATTAATTATATTACCATAATAATATGACAAATTTATATTTATTAGTTAATCAACATTAATATTGTGCCAATAATAAAAAAAAATGTAAATTAAGCAGATTTTGCATATGGTTAAAAATTTGGTTCAGTCTTTTTTACTAAAACTACTTTATCTTCATTTCAATCTGTGAAAAGCTATGTAGCCAAACAAATAATTCAAGACATAGTTCATAAAAGCAAAATCTATCTTATTAAAAGAGTAGTTCACTTATTAAATAACTATCTATAACAATAAAGGAGACTTCTCTATCTCCTCCTTGCGCCACGTCATCAGGAAGGAGGGGGCATTTTGCGTCACGTCAGCCATTCCCCCGAAACAATTCGCATCTCAGTTATTTCGTCTGAAAACGGGACTGGGCTATACATCTTCTGATTGGGCCTGTGGAAACATTAAGCCAAGCCCACCAGTGTATTAGGTTTCTTCTTCCTAACACAGACCCTAAAGCGTTGTTCTGATCTCTTTAACGTCTTCGCCTCTCATTAATACTTCCTTAACTCCAGGTTTTAGCATGATTAGCCCACTCCACATACTGGAAAGAACTCAATTAGCCTCTTCGCTTCCCACAGGAAACGCTTGAAGCTTGGAGTATAAATATTTCACCTTCCATCCATGGACAGTGCAACTCAAACGACATCGGTAAGAATATTTTGCTCTAGCCGCCAATTCCAACGATGGACACTTCATACACTCTCCTTGCCGATCTGAAGACCTCACAATTAATTATGTTTAGAGACAGAACTAAGATTTAATGTTCTGATGCTTTTTTCGTTGATCGCAGCCAACTCTGATTCTCGGGCCTCCATTAGCGTCCAACGACTCAATACCTTCCAGCACCTTAAGGGTATTTTATGAGCTTACTGAATTCTATTTATTCTTATTACTGGCTTACGTAATTTCAAAATAAGGTAATTTTCCCTCTGCAGTAGATGTAAATATTTGATAAAGAATACCAAACTCTTACAGACCAGAGGCCCTGATAATGTTCCTCCGGGCAAACATTAAAATCATTTTTCATGTTCTCCTGGTCCTTTTGTTTGTTGTTGTTGTGATGACCTGAACCTCTTTGTTGTTTTATTTGGTTATCAATTGTTGCACAAATGCATATTCAGAGTTGAATCAGCTTCGCATCAATAAAAAGTTTTCCCTTTTAATTGATACTAGAGCTGGACCCGCTCACCGAGCGGGTATTAATTTAAATTTTGTTTCGTGATATAGTTATATGTTTTTACATGATGATATACTATATATAAAATATACTTATCTTGACTAATTAGAAATAAATATAAAGTCAACAAACGTAATATGGTTATTTATTTGTAACCGTCAATTGTATAATAAAATTTATATCCCGGTAAAAATAATGTCATTTGTTTACATATGAGTTTTTGTCAATTAATAAAAGAATTCGTTGGAATATTTTTAACAAAAGTATAATATTATTTCTATATTATTTATATATCTTATTAAAAACTTAGCACATGAAATCTATAATATAAATTTTTACTTATGTATTTATATTTGGTTTAATGATATTTTTAAACATATAGGTTATTTGAATACTTTTAGATTCATATGACCATACCCGGACCCAGAAGGATCAACTCAAACCCCGTCTAGAAATTTATAATATCTACATGTAGTTTAGTTTTAGAACAACAAAAAACGATATCAAAAGACCGATTTCTATTCGGATGGATACTTGGATGAATGTGAATAAATAAAAACTATTTATTAACCGGTTGGAATATTTGTCACTAATGAAATAATTTTATTCAAACATATGAAATTATTACGATTAACACCTAAAATAAGTGATGTTAATTATTATAATAAATACAATTAATAAAGTAATTAGAAAAAGTAAAAAAGGAAGATATAGTAAACATTTTAAATTGGATAAGACAACATTCATAATTAGTAGCTTCATTAAAATATTAATTACTTTATTTATTATAGTGTAATAAATTGATTAAGTTAATTTAAATAAGACAACATTCATTAATCATAGCTTCATTAAAACATCAATAGCTTCATTAATTACTGTTGTAATAAATGACTAAATTTTAGCATTCTCAGATTTGTACTTCTGTTTTAATACTATAGACTAGAGCTGGACCCGCTCACCGAGCGGGTGTTAATTTAAATCTTGTTTCGTGATATATTTATATGTTTTTACATGATGATATACTATATATAAAAAATATACTATATATCTTGACTAATTAGAAATAAATATAAAGTCAATGAACGTAATATGGTTATTCATTTGTAAACGTCAATTGTATAATAAAATTTATATCCCGATAAAAATATTGTCATTTGTTTACATATGAGTTTTTGTCAGTTAATAAAAGAATTAGTTTGAATATTTATAACAAAAGTGTAATGTTATTTCTATATTATTCATATATCTTATTAAAACTTAGCACATGAAATTTATAAAATAAATTTTGACTTTTGTTTTAATATTTTGTTTAATGATATTTTTAAACATATAGGTTATCTGAATACTTTTAGGTTCATATGAACCTACCCGGATGTTTTATTTATATATTATATATATAGACTAATATATCTAGACTAAACTATTAGGTTCATAGGTAATTTGATATGAACCTTTCGGTTTAAAAATGAGAAAAAAAATAAACAACATACTTTGATCTTAGAGAGAGATTATGGAAAAGATGAGAGGTTTTTGAGTTTGTTTTTGAGAAATGAAGATGGAGAGTTATATAGAAAACAAAAGTGTAAAAGTGTGTTGATTAAGCATTCTTTGGAATATTCTAGATAAACAAAATTATTACTAAATATTTTAAAAATCGTGTATTATATATATTTAAATTAGATATTTCTATATTTTAGTTCTTGACCAAAATAGTTAATAAAGATAAGAATAAGAATATTCGATGAGTATACTTAAAATCTTTATGCAATATTGCTAACATCAATATTTGGTAAGATAATAAACTCCTCACCATCAATCCATCATGTATATAACTGTTTTGTAATCTAATTTGTATTCCTACGAATTATATATAAGAAAATCACTAATCACTAATATAGTTTGAAAAACTATATGGCATTATAATAATGATTTAGTCAAGGTGTGAATATTATATATAGTTGGTTAAACCTCGGTTGATGTAAAACCAAATATTATGTTAGGGTATTATATAGTTAGCTTAAATCTCGTTTTTTAGTTAGGTCAAATTGTATAAGATTTTGCCTGATGGAGAGGTTACAAATGAATTGAGTATATATTCTTTATAATATTATTGATAATATTTAGATATATAAAAGTCTAAATTTAATTTGGAATGTAGTATATTATGAGAATCAAGTTTGAATAGGATTTCCATAATATTATAGTTGACCTCGGTTTAATTTGAAAAAAAAGAATCGCTTGATTTTAGAAAATACAAAACAAAAATTGCTTGATTTTCATATTTTATTAATTCGATATTTTATTAATTCGAGTTTGATTTGATTTCAAAGGAATAATCACTTGTTTTTAGGAAACAAAAAAAATCCCAAAAATTTAGATATATTTTCGGATTGGTTTGGTTTGACTCGTGATCCATGTTAGATCGGTTTAATGGCAATTCAGATAATTCGAAAATAAAACAGATAACCAAGGCAATATATTATTTTCCTTGTTTCCAAATACTATTAATTAGCAAAGAAAACAAATTAAATCCGAATTTGTTGCAACATTTATTGTAAATTTAGTGAATTAATATTTAAGGAAAAGACAACATTTAATTAAGTATAATTTATTAATCGGATAAGACAACATTCCTAATTAATAGCTTCATTTAAATCTTTCCTGTAATAACTCGAGAAATTTAAGGCATTCTCACTTTTGTACTTCTGTTTTAATAATATAGATATCAGTTTTTTTTCTTTTTTTGCAGGTGGAATTAGATTCATGGTGACTATTCCAAAGTTTCTCTTAAACTCAAAGCCAACGATTAGTTTGTTAATCCTCATTTAAGTCTACCTATTACGATGGACAAAAGTTCTCAACCGGTGGAGACGAATCACTTAAGGTAATTGTAGAACGCTTGATTTATAGGCGTCCAGATTAAAGTTTGTTTTTCTTTTGGAAAGGAATATAGGGTGATATATTGTGTACGCCTTTTACATAGCTGATCAAGAGTTGATTCATTAAGCAAACAAGAATCCTACTAGAACATCAAAGCATGATAAACGATCTGGAATAGAACATCAAAGCATGATAGACGATCTGGAATCCTAGAATTGGTGAGTTTTGTGTGCACTTGACATGATAATCTTCTAACATATTTGAACTACTAAGCTGAGATCTCTTGTGCAGAGCAAAGCAAAAGGGACGATATGGAATTTCTTCCCTATGTGCTTATGTTTTTCTTTTGAGAAAGGTATATATGCTTACATCATTTGATATATTTTCCTCCTTACTCTCGATTTCTCTTGCTACTCTCCATTGGCAAGGCCTTTCTTCAAATCACCAAAAAGCAGTATGAAAAGATTAGTCAAAAGAAAAGGCTTACACATGTTGAGGTAACAGTTATGAATCTGTTTAACTTTGAACCAGAAACCTGTGTGAAATAAGCCAGAGATGTTGTCTTAAAGGTAGCAGAAGAGTTCCTTATTTACCAAATGCTTCATTCATAGATACAATCTTTATTTCCATTGGTTCTCTGTAAATCATTATTGCATGAGTTCACATCATACTTTTCTGTAGCTTAAGTCAAAGATTTTCTACAAAAAAAAGAAACTAAACAAATTATTCCTAATGTTTTATATTTGCAAGTTATTAGCTTTCCAGTGTATTTCTTTTGGCTCTAGCTCCAGCTCCAGCTCCAGCTCCAGACCAAGAGTAAGTAACATATACATTAGCTTTTTATATCATTTTAAATTTTCTAGAGCATATAATCATATCCTCAGGATTGTCTTTGTGTTCCAACTATCAAGTCTTATTCCAGCTTTAAATCCTCCAGTGCCATCTGGTGAGAGACCAAATAACCTTTCGGTAAGCCTTTAACTGTAATATCCACATCTGCAGTAATTCTTCGGGTAAGTCTTTAGCTTCGTTGATGATGAATCAGTGTACATGATGACTACGAGATGGTAAGAAAGGTTGGAAGGGGGACAATACAGAGAGGTCTTTGAAGGAATCTATGCCACTGATAATGAGAAATGTGTTATCAAGATCTTGAAGCCTATGAAGAAGAAGTAAGTTTAGTTGATCCAAATGCTTACTGTCCGTTGTATCCTTTTTGGTCTTTGAATTCATATTTTGACATAATTCTTGCTTCTCTTGATGCTGATTAATAGAAATTAATATTATGTGCCTTTTTGACTAACATTCTACGTTTGATCTTTTTAGTTTTGTGTAGATCACAAAAGATAAATATTGGTTTAAAATATGGTGGACTTGGTTGGAACAGCAAGTCAAGCAGCATAATGCAACGTTAACAGCAGCTGCACCAGACCACATGAAAAAAAACGTAAAGAAAAATGATGATGATTCAGAGGTGACACTTGATGAGTACTTTCTCACTGCCCTAAAATGCGGAATGCATCTAGCTTCGAATGCTCTATCTTTGGAATGGTACTTCTATCTTATTTCTTTCACTTATACAATTATAATAATTTTATTCACATTAGCTAATTTGTAGCCAAGTCTCTAACATGGCTAGAGTTCTATACTCAAATACATATATTGGTTTACTGTGAAATTTTTTAGTTTTGATCGAAGTGGCTCAGCGTTGTAGATGTTTTCTCTTGATACAACTTTCGTCTATCTCAACTTTCGTCTATCTCAACTTTCTCGATCAAAGTTTTCAAATTTACAATTACCCCCTCCCCCCCTCCCAGCCCAACACAACATTTCAAATAACTAAAATACTAAATATGCCAAGGTGAAACTGATAAAAAAAGACTTTCGAACAAAGTAATCATTCTACAACTATGAACAAAAAAAAACATATACAAACGTAAAATATAAAGATCAACATCAAAATATATAAACTTAATAAACATTCGAGAAAACATGTAGACAAAAGATTCATTAGCAAATGACTAACGCAGCATTGATTCATTTTCTAATTTAAAAAAGAACAAACAAAACTAATAAGGCACAAAGTTTTGGAACATCAAATAATACTTGAATATGTACAATTACTTTTCAAAAATGAAATCCGACTACTTAAACTAATAAATCAAATAAACCAACACATTTATACTACATCTACTGCTAAATAATAAAACGTAATAAATAATTCTTCACAACTTTATAACTTAAAAAAAAACATTTCGAATTGTTCTTCCATTGAAAACACACATGAATACTAAAACAATAAAAATAATAATAGTTTTATTGAAATCATCATCAGGTGTAAGAAAAATTAACTAGACCTCGCGGAGTGATTGACGAAGGTGGAGGAAAACGACAGTGAGACTATCTGGACTCATAATTTAGATGTGTCTTTGAGAGATTATGATTTGGGTTTTTATTTTATAATTATTTATATATGTGAAAAATTATATATATTAGTTCGTTACATAAGTTTTAATGTTATTTGGATAGTATAAAATTTATTACACAATCCGAATAATTAGAGGATAAAAATATACTAGCAAATTTATGTTCGCCACAAATACAAAATTATTCACTTCTCTCCGATAAATATTTTTCTTTGTCATTTTTTCTTATATATATATATTTGAATGTGCAAATTTACACTATATATTATTAAACACATGAAGTTAACTTTCAAAAGAACAATTACATCACACTATTAAAATATGGTCGCATCGAAATTGATAGCAAACACATGCCATTCATTTCAAATTATACTATAAACCGACAAAAAGAAAATATAAATTGAATAAAATATCAAACAAACCGCGCGTAGCGCGGTCACACCACTAGTTAAAAATATAACTTAGTTACGTCTCAGTGCCACTGAACTAATAACTATATCTAACTTTAAGCATTTATTAGCTTTTTCAAATTTACTAAATAAAATCCCCAACAAATCGAGTATAAACCTATATTTAAAATAATTAATTAATAAATATAATAAAATAGATAATCATAACTTTTAGAATTTATTATCTTTTTTTTTAATTAAAATATCCATAGAACATACCTAATGTTAAACATAAACTTAAAAAATATAATGTAATGTTAATAGTAAAATAACTAAAGTAGTACCAAATATATAGCACCAAAAATTAAATAATAATAATATATATAATAAGAATATCATAATTTGAAATTTTGATCCACAAAAAAAACTCTCGTGTGGATGAACGAGTCTATTCTAAAGATATGTGTGATACAACTGACGGTTCAAAAATAAAATAAATTAATTTAATCAAACTATAAAATTATAAATTTTAGAAATTTTATAGTATATAATTATCTAATATAGATAAATTTAAATAGTATATAGACCTGATATATACTACCATTTAAAAGAACTAAATATTTATTTATAAAGATATAAAGCCAAACACCCACGCGGATTTGCGGATCAAGCTCTAGTATGTTTTTAAAACACAAGCAACAAAAAATTGAATTTATTTAGCTGAGCTAAATTAAAATAGAGAAATAATCTAAGATAGATCTAAAAATAAATTTGTCAAAAAAATAGTTTTTAAAGAGAAAACTTACCAAAATATACTTTGTTAAAGAATATAAATATACATTTATGCTCATTGGGTTAACTAATTTAGGGTTAAGGTTTAGAGTTACTGTGTGGGTTTTTGAGGTGAGGATTTTAATTAAAAGAAAGTAAAAAAAATGAAATTTTTTAAAATAAAAAGGTCTATTTTTGAAATCTATTTTTGTGACAAAAAATTTGAAAAAGTCTATTGAGATATTTGCCCATTTAAATATTTGGATAAAGATTTTTTTTCTTGATAAAGTACCTTCTGTTATATATAAATAATGAGTACAAATGAGAATCTTTTTTTTATACGGGAAATGAGAGAATTACAAGGCCTAGCCCAAAACTAGTTTAAAAACCGGTCCCGTATCGGTGGTTTACTAAACCAAAATAGAACAGAAGAACCACGGCTACGCCTAGCTAGACACCTGAGATACCATCACATCGCAAGACGGGACCCCAGACATGGAACGACGAACCAAAACACAGCTTAATAAGAACCGACTCCTCCACCACATCGCAAGATGGCTGTTCGCCGTGGGTTCAGCTCGACTACACCGGAGATGAGTTGGTCACGTCCTTGTAATTAGGACAAGAAAGTGGAACCTAGAGATGGCTACTTCACCGGCTTCAACTAGAGAACCTGAAAAAATAAAGGAGTTAGAACCCAACTAGAATCAACCCAAGTTTATCATCTCTGAAACTGCATAGAGTACACTTGACACGTGCCGCCAACCAGGAGAGACAGAGACATTGACTGGACGCCTCTACAGACCTACCGAACACGCGCTCCAAACGAGAACCGAGAGGAGTTGATTCAACCTCTAAACTACCTGAAACCCTACTGGCCATCACAAAGACGATGGAGACAAACCATAGACCGCGAGCCATGGAAAACTCCACTATCGAGACATATCCATTGTACTGAAGCCTGAAAACAAATGATCTAATAGACATGACCTCGGAAACCGACCCACGTGCCACCGTCGCCCACATGCGAACCTCAAATAAAAGGAAAACCACCGGATCTAGCACGGGAGTTCCTAAATGCCGACTCCTCTGTTGTAAGCCAACCTTCAAACCTAACCTTCCTTCCAGATCTACTGACTTTCAGAGACCACCACTGGAGGAGCTGAGCGACAATTTCGCTAAATAGATATAGTACTCAAAACATATCAAAGCAAAATGCCAGAAAAAAAGAGGAGCGGCAACGATCTAAAGGGGGGGGGGGGAGAAGCTCCAACACCAGCGAGAATCACGCTGTAAGACCCGACCGAATGATAGTTCGTACAAAACCTCACAAAACCGAGCCGATAGGAGACCCGGTCTGGTTGAATTCATTGTAATTTCTTATCCTGTATAAGTGTAATATTCAAGTGAGGTTCTTAACTAAGGATTCCCGAAACTAATCAATTAATACGTGAAAGCAAAGAAAAGCCTTAAGGCTGCATTGTATATATAACCATAGTTTCAATACATTGTAGTTTAACTAATATCATATCGATCCTATACAATACTAGACCTAACAGACTCGAACAACACTCACAACCCTCACCACCTGTCTTGTGTCCTCATGGACCATCTTTAGTACCTGCCACATTCAATGAAGCATAAGCAATCTAAAACATTGCATAGGGAGGCGAATGATTCCGCCAACACGGTTAGTCCCAAAAACCTATATCTAACATGAACATAATCCTAGTCTTTTAAAGCCAACAGCCTAATGGACTCAAACGATTGCACTCGACACTCGGCCTCATGGTCTCGGTCCGATAGGCATGGATCGCTCCCAAGGGAAAGACCTAAGCTAGTCTAACCCATCCATCGACTGCCTTAACTACTTGCTTAGAAACTAGTACAAACGATTACCCTTTAGCCTTCACCAGGAAATACAACCATACTTAGGGTCTATAGGCATATAGCCAGTTTGAGTAATCTACATGAATGCAGCAAACAATAGGTAATACACTCAGCTTACTCGCCTTATGTACCGAACACACAACACCCAAAAAATTCAACCACACAATCCTAAACTAACCCGAAGGCCATGACTATGAACCACCCAGACAGAACTTCGGTTCTAACCCTACGTCATCGAACTCACCTCAGCCAATCATAGAGAAAAGAAGAAGAGAACAAATCTCAAAAACTAAAGGAAAACTTTCAGTCCTTTCCTAACTTTCGACTAGCCGCCTCGTTGGACCATCTCACCGGACCATCCGATCACTCGCATGTATGGTTCGACTATTTAAACTTAACCGTTTGCCGATTAACCCTCTCTTTGAAACTCGCTGAACTCTCTCTCTCTCTCTCTTTTTCTCTCTCTCTCTCTCTCTCTCTCCCTCTCTCTCTCGGTTTCTTTAGTGATTTTGGAAAAGGGAACTTATGCCAAAGGAAGAAATGGTGATGGGTATGTATAGAAAAAGGGAGTTTGACCAAGGGATGCAATGGTTGGGACGATGGATGCCTAAGAAAAGGGTTGTGTCCATTCACACAAACCCTTGTGTCCATTGGTCTCGAAACAGTGCAACTGTTCTTGCCAAGCATTGCAACTAATCAGACCAAGCATCACAACCATTTGGCCATCACCATAACCACCCACACCAACCATCATGACCCTTCGCCCGAAGCATCGCAACCATTCGCCCTTTTCTTTTCCTCATCGTACCGTTAACCCCATAACTGCATAGACTAAGCCCATCCTTAGTCTCACCCAGACCAGCCTAGCCCAACCCTCGCATCCCTCAACCCCATGGAACGACCACCCCGGCCTGGAACGGACCGACCATTACTGTCACTACCTAACCCGACCACCTCAAATGATTGAGCTGGCCGAGCTGGTTGAGCTGGTCAGCTAGCTGGCATGAGCTGAGTACACTACACTGAGCTAACCTCAGCTGCCTAACACTACATTGAGCTTAACTCAGCTTACTAACACTACGCTGAGCTGTCCTGAGCTACCTAATGCTACTCTGATCTAACCTCAGATGCCCTAGTATACTCTAAACTACTCTGAGATAAACGGGAAACTGATTTAAGTTGTAGAAACTACCCAAGCTTATTACTTTACCTAATTATTACGCCTATGGAGTTTTCGGGTCGATGGTTCACTATGAACCTCAACTACACTTGTCCATAGGACGCCCGCCTGGTCCTATGCAAGACCGAGGGTGTTACAAGTCTTAGTTGGATTCGTCCTTGAATCAGCATCAAGTTCCATCTGATTCTCAAACCACTCAGGATAATCCTTCTTCACCTTATCCTCAGTTTCCCATGTCTTTTCCATCGACCCGTTGAATTCCCAAAGTATCAAGACCATCTTGATCACTTTTCTAGGGTTTTCTTTTCCATTCTATCCAAGATTTTCACAGGTCGAGCCTCTAAGACAAGGTTCAGTTGTAGATCCTCGGATATCTGGGTAACGATCACATTGTCTTCCGTTAGATATTTCTTAAGTTGGGACACATGAAAGACATCATGGAATGCTTTCATGGTTTCCATCAAGTCGAGCTATTATGCTACAACTCTAACTCTCGAAACATCGTAAACGGCTCTATGTACCTTGGATTTAACTTCCCTTTCTTCGATGATCTCTTCCTTCCTCGAAACGTTATGGCTTTGAGATAGACCCTATCGCCTACCCCGAACTCGAGGTCCTTACGACATTGGTCCGCATAACTCTTCTGTCTATCCTAGGCTTCCCTAATCCTACCCTGCAAATACTTAATCTGGTCTCTAGTTTCTTCTAGTATAACCATCCCTAAAAGATTTCCTTCTCCCATTAGCGTCCAACACATGGGCGTACGACATGGTCGACCATAGAGAACCTTGTATGGTACATGGCTATACTAGACTGAAAGCTGTTGTTGTATGCAAATTCTATCAAAGAAGGTACTTCTCCCAAGAATTATCCCAATCCTGAACACACGCTCAGAGCATATCTTCCAATGTTTGTATAGTCTGTTCCGGCTGACCGTCGGTCTGGGGATGGTAAACCGTGCTCATATTAACCCTAGTTCCAAATCTGTCTGGAAAGCTTGCCAGGACTGGGAAGTGAACCAACAGTCCTTATCTAATACTATACTCATTGTAACATTGTGCAACCGAACGATCTCATTGATGTACTTTTCCGCGATCTGGTCTGTAAGACCCGATCCTGGCCTCTCGACCCAACTGGACCCGTGGACTTACTAATTTTTCATTGCTTGTTTGATTCATTTTTAAGAATTTTATTTACTAATTCATATTCACATATGAGGTTCATAAACAATTGACAGATAGCACAATGGAATAATTAATAAGTTTACTTGTATCACTCATAATCATGTGATCCAATACATAGTTTCTTAAGAGTCTTATAAACAATAACTAGTTCCTCCCTAACATCATCTAGCCACATGCCACACAGCCTCTCACTGATTGAGTCTTCACGGCTCCTTGGCTTGAACACAACCAGCCTCAGTTTCTGAAACCATAACCAATAAGCATTAATCATAATCGAAGACAGGATGTATAGATTCTACAATGCTTGGCTTGGTCCCTAGAACTATGATAAACCTCAGTTAAGATAATCATATAATAAGTCAGACCTGTCTACCATAACCTAAGTCAATCATCCAACCACCCCACAGTTAAAACAAACAAAAACACGATCAGAACCGTATCGCCCAAAGACCAGTTCGTTCAACCGGAAATGTCTAAGTACGATCGGCCATTCTTTGAAGTCTGGCCCAAAGGCTCAATAGACTTCCTTACCTGATCCAGCACTGGGCGTGGATCCATAAAACCGAGTAAGGCCCAAGCCCAATCCGGATGGCATTACAACCGATTGGACCTTGCGACTCATTACTCTGGTTTAGACAACCGTGTATATGTCCTAGCTTTTAAGCCATGGACTGATTCCATATCCCTTACTCTTGAATAGTGAAAGATTGAGCCTGGACTGGACAGAAATATCCAATGGCACCGTTTGGAAGTGGCACCCTTTGGTAACTTGCACCCTTTGGTCGATGACACCCATGGTCTATGGTACCTTTTGGTACTCGTAACTCTTGGTATCTCGTACCTTCTGGTTACTCGTACTCTTTGGACTCTCATTACCTTTGGCACTCATGACCTTTGGCAACTCGTACCCCTTGGCAATTTGTACCCTTTGGGAATTTCCAAACATTCAGCCTAACCGCCCACTCATTGGCACGATCCGGACTGGTCCGCATAACCGACCCATGGTCTAGGTTGTAGTTTGAATGTGGATGAGTTAAGACCAGGGATGTAATCCTTGAATCCCACCATCACATCCTTTCGTGTATAACCAGAAAGAGAAGATGGAGAATGAATGGAAACAGATCAAGAAAAACGGATGAGACTATGGAACCGACCAGACCATCGATTCGACCACAAGGGCTACCCGTATGGACTTAGGAACCCACGGCCTATCTCTTACCTTGGAAACCATGTTGGGTCTTCCACGTTCTTCCCCTTATCAGCCTTTCCAAATATTTATAAGAGATGCTTACACAAACGATCTTAGTCGCAGGATAAACAATCACCAAAATCGACCTTGTTATTGATCGAAAACTCTCTCTTTCTCTCTTTCTCCTTCTCACGTTTTTCTTTAGTATTTTACTCTACAAATGGGTGATAAAAATGTGTGGATAGCCCCCTATTTATAGAGAACGAAGGGGTAAGTCTTGCCCCACAAACAGGCATGACTTGTGGGCGAAAGGGCATGACTTGGTGGACAGGTTGCACCTTTTGGCCGCATGCATCTCTTCCCATGTATCTGACCCTTCTTGGGTCGATACCAGGCCCAAACAGAAACCTAGACCCACCAGGCTTAGCCCATGGCCTTACCCAAGGTTCCAATAGGCCCTAGTCCCCATGGCTGGATCACCCGGCCTATCACCGGCCCGTACCCGGACCAACTGCCCAATACCCGAACACTCCGTCCAGCTGAATTGAGTTGATCCCCACCTGGTCCAGCTGAGTGAGCTGGTATCTCAGCTGAATGAGCTGGCCTAAGTAAGGCTGAGCTAGACTGAGCTTGGTCGAGCTACGTTTATCTGGTCGAGCTACGTTTATCTGGTCGAGCTAGCCGTACACTTCGTCCAACTGCCAAAACACTCGTCTAGCTCCTTTAACTCGTTTCTTTCCCTCTCATTTGGTTAAGTCTTTATATACTTAACCCTAACCTGACCATGGAACGCCTGACTCTTGATCAAAGTGATCTTCAGCTCGTTTCCTCGAACCATGGTCAGTCACATGATCCTTATTCAGGATTGGGGATGCTACATGGTCGGCCCCATCGGTATTCCGAATGGCCAGGAAATGAGCCGATTTGGTTAGTCTATCTACTATAACCAGAATCCTATTGTTCTTAGATATCAAGGCTGGAAGGCCAGTCACAAAATCCATTGTGATGTGGTCCCACTTTAATTTTTGAATAGGTAAATTTTGCAACAACCCACTCAGAACTTGATGTTCCGCCTTCACCAATTGACAAGTAGGGCACTTCATTACCCAATCTGTCACATCCAAATTCATCCCAGGCCAATGATAGTATCTCTTCAGATCCTTATATATCTTCATATGACCAGGGTGACTAAAGAATTTTGATTGGTGAGCTTTTTTCAGGATTTCCTCCTGAGTTTCTGGATTTCTGGTACAGCGACCCGACCTTTCACTACACTCGTTCCATTGCCAGTGAGTTGGTACTCGGTCTTATCATTCTATACCATCCGGTTTAGAAACTCATCCCTCCTCTGAGCCTGTCCAATCTTGGTCAGTAGGTCTGATCGACCCGCCCCCTCTACCCCTAGTGGCTCCTGGTCGATGGTTATAACGTTTAGATCCAAGGCTCCGAGCATTCCGGCAAGAGTCTTCTCTTCCCCTGCTACGGCCACGTCTTGGCGCCTATGGCTTAGTGCGTCTGCGACCAAGTTAGCTTTACCAGGATGGTAAGCTACATCCAGATTGTAGCCAGTCACTAACTCCATCCATCGCCTTTGCCTTAGATTTAGATATGGTTGAGTTAAGATGTACTTCAAGCTCTTGTGGTCCGTATATATCAACACCTTAGCACCATAGAGGTAAGACCTCCATATCTTAAGTGCAAAAACTACAGTTGTCATTTCCAGATCGTGGGTGGGATTATTTCTCTCATGCTTCTTTAACTGCCTAGAAGCATAGGCCACCACCCAATCGTAGTGCATCAGAACACATGCTAACCCGGTTATGGATGCGTTCGTGTACACGACGTATGGCTTATCCACTTCCGGCAAGGCCAATATTTTTTGCACTCGTTAGAGACTCCTTAAGCTTTGAGAACCCATTCTCACAAGCTTCGACCAAACAAACTTAACGTCCTTGCCCATAAGTTTGGTCAATGTCTGGACCAAGCTTGTGAATCATTTCACAAACTTCCTATAGTACCCAGTGAATCCTAAGAAACTACCGATCTCCTAGGCGTTCCTTGGACTCGGTCATTCCCTGATGGAACTGATCTTCTCGGGATCCACAAGGACTCCCTTATCCGACACTATGTGTCCTATTCTGCCAGAAGCCGCACTTACTCAACTTGGCAAACAACTGATGTTTCCTAGTTCTTTCTAGTACACGCCTTAGGTAATTCTCATGTGTTTTCTGGTCTTTTGAATAAACGAGTATGTCATCGGTGAAGATAATCACAAACTCATCTGGACAATCACAGAACAAGCTTTTCATCATCTTCATGAAGGCAGCAGGTGCATTTGTCAACCTGATGGGAATTACGACGAACTCGTAATGGCTGTACCTTGTCCGGAAGGCAGTCTTCCAAATATCGTCCGGGTCTATTGGCATTTGATGGTACCTTGACACGAGGTCTATCTTGAAGAACTAAGCGGCACCCTTCAGCTGATCCAGTAACTCATCTATCCGAGGTAACATGTATTTTTTTTCACAGGAACCCTTTTCAACCCTCGATAGTCGATATACAACCTGAAGCTCTCATCTTTCTTTTTTGCAAACAAGACCAGTGCTCCCCATGGAGAACTGCTCGGCCTGATGGAAACCCTTCTCCAGCAACTCCTCCACTTGCTTCTTAATCTCAGCCATTTCGCCTGAAGCCATACGATAAGGTTCTTTGGATAGAGAAGCTGTCCCTGGTTCTAGTTCGATTGTGAATGGATCATACCTATCGGGCGGTAACCCTAGTCAGGACCCGGACACATCCTCGAATTCACAAACAGCTGGAATTTCCTCGAGCCCCTTTCCCTTACCAAAGTCTATTACGAAAATACTGTCTAGGTATGATTCACATCATTTCTCCAACATCCATTCCACTTGGATTGCTGAGACCAATATACTCCTGGACATCGGCCGTATACCCTGGAACTCTAACGTTCCATTTGACCTTGCAAACTTACCCCTGCCACGATGGCATTCTAATGTTGTCTTAAACCTTCCTAACCAATCCATACCCAAGATCACTTCATCACTCTTGAGTGGAGACACGATTCAGTAAGCAGGCATAGCCACATCCCTATCCTAATTGGGATGTCCTAGACAACCCCTTGTGAATGCATGGGATTACCACCTGTGGCATTCACGATCCCTATACTACTATCCAATTCCGTTCAGAACTGGGCCCTAGCTACCATATCCGGACTCATAAAACAATGCGTAGCCCCAAAATCAAAGAAGACGTGGGTGGCTACTCCACCAACATCCACGGTTCCAGTGATGTCGTATCGTTTATGGGTTCTCCAGAATCTGTGGTCAGCTCTTAGACAAGGGGAGTTACAGTCGGCCTACTATTCCCAGACTATTTCTCACTTCCACCGCAGTTTCCCGACTGATCGCCCCACTATTGGGCTGTCTACGACACTCCCCAGAAAAGTGACCGGGATTGCCACACTTGTGACAAGTACTAATCCCCTCATTGGTTCCCTTGGATCCCTTGGATTTCTTGGAATCCATCTTACCAAAATTTTGCGCCTTGTGATCCTTACTACCACATCTCAGGTAGGCTCCCATAGCCCTCCATCATTGCCCACCATGCCTCCTACCGCAGGACTCATACTCTGCATGCCTAACAAACCTTGGTTCCTGTCTCGGCTGTTCCCTCTTTTGTTTCTTTTCATTAACATAAGAGACAGTACTTGGTTTGTTCTGAGACTTACAGCGGTTAATTGCAGCCTCCTACTCTGAAATAGACTCGACCAATGCACCTATCTTGAATAGGTAGCCTGAAGATGTGTTCATAGCTCAGGTCGTATTCCACGCATAAAGCATCGAACCTATATGACCTCGGCCTCCATCTCCTTTTCCATGAAACCTAGATGACCTCGGCCTCCATCTCCTTTTCCATGAAACGACGGAGGCGGTTAAACTCCTCCTCGTTTTCTCTAATGGTCCTCTTGCCTTGGGTCAACTAGAGGAACTGGGTCTCCAATCGATCTCATGCTTCTGATGGGAAGTACTTCTCGTTGAACTCGGTCTCAAACTCGTCAAAGGTTCTTATGCAGCCACCAGTATGTTTCTCAACCATGGTCCACCAGTTATGTGCATCCCCATCCATGAAGTGCACGAAAATGTTCCTATTATACTCTTCAGAGCACCTAGTAATGGAAAATTCCCTAACTAGACATTTACTCCACTGGTCGGTCTCAATTGGATTGGCACTACCCATTAAGACTCTAGTACCTAGTCGGATCATATGATCCAGAACGCTCAAGTAAAGTACCCAGACTCGGTCAGATCCAGCTCAGGGTGGGTTTATCTCAACCACATCCTCCTCACCATTTTCAGGAGTCCGACCATTTGCAATTCCCGTAAGTACAACGATTGCACCCCAACTGGTTGGGTCGATTGCCCAACAGCCATAGCACCCATCACCTGGACCAATACGGTCTGAATAGCTTCCATTGCTGCATCGACAATGGGAGCCATGATCTGGCTGGAACGACCAGCAGGATTATTCGACTCATTTGCCAATGGAACATGAGTCGGAAGAGCCGTGTGCGAGGACTGAGCCCCCGTACCGGTCTTTTCCACGTTAGCACTCGTAAGGCCAACTCCCTCATTTTCCCCCAGCAAACCATCAACATTCTCCCAACTTGTGCCAAACTCCTGAAAAATAGTCGGAGCAATGTGATTATGCTTGGTGCCATCGTCAACCCTCTCATTAAGGTTGACATCACTAATTTTCACTTTGTCTTTTCCGGAATTTCTTGCTTTCGCCTTACTTCCCATCTGTTAACACAATTGGTACATGAGTCCATATTCTTATGATAACCATCCTAACGATGGTTAGTCTAAGCAATAACCAAATCACTAACTCGCGGATGAGTTAGCACCCTTATTTAACTTCTTGTTAACTAAAGAACGAGTTAACCCCTTACTGCAAGACCGCTAGCCAAAGTGAGTGGTGTTTCCCCATAACCTGACACTAACTATCCTAGGACCTAAGGATGCTCTGGTACCAACTTGTATGACCCGAACCAAACAATAGCCCAAACCGGACCTCGCACAACCGAGCTGATAGGCGACCCGGTCTGGTTGGATTCATTTTAAGTTCTTATCATGTTTAAGTGTATTATTTAACTTAGGTCCTTAACCAGGGGTTTCCAAAACTAATCAATCAACACGTAGAAGCAAAGAACAACCTTAAGGCGGCATTGTATATATAACCATAGTTTCGATGCATTGTTGTTTAAGTAATATCATATTGATCCTATACAATACTAGACCTAACAGACTCGAACACCACTCACACCCCTCAGCCACCTGTCTTGTATCATCATAGACCATCTTTAGTACCTGCTACATTCAATGAGGCATAAGTAATCTAAACCATTGCTTAGTGAGACAAACCATTCCGCCTACATGGTTAGTCCAGAAAACCTTTATCTAACATGAACATAATCCTAAGTCTTTTAACGCCAACAGCCTCATTGACTCAAACGATTGCACTCACCACTCGGCCTCATGGTCTCGGTCCGCTAGGCATGGATCACTCCCAAGGGAAAGGCCTTGGTGAGTCTTACCCATCTGTCGGCTGCCTTAACTACTCGCCTAGAAACTAGTACAATTGAATGCACCAGACATTAGGTAATACACTCGGATTACTCACCCAATGTACCGAACACACAACACCCAAATTTTCAAACCACACAATCCTAATCTAACCTGAAGGCCATGAACATGAACTGGCGACACAGACCTTCGGTTCTAACCCTACGTCACTTCACTCACCTTAGCCAATCAGAGAGAAAAGAAGAAGAAAGAAATCACAAACACTAAAGGCACCCTTTCGGTCCTTTCCTAACTTCCGACTAACCACCTCTCTGGACCGTCCGATCACTCGCCGGTATGGGTCAACCACTTGGCCTTAACCATTCGCCAGTTAACTCTTTCTCTCAAAGTCGCCAAATTCTCTCTCTCTCTCTCTTTCTCTCTCTCTCTCTCTCTCTCTCTCTCTCTCTCTCTCTCTCTCTCTCTCTCTCTCTTGATGTCTTTGCTGATTTTGGAAAACGAAACTTATGCGAAAGGAGGAAGTGGCGATGGGTATATATAAAAACAAGGGGGTGCGACCAAGGAATGCAATGGTTGGGACGATGGAATGCCTTGGCAAAGGGTTGTGTCCATTTTCACCAACCCTTGTGTTCCTTGGTCTAAAAATAGTGCAACTGCTCATGCCAACCATTGCAACTATTTAGACCAAGCATCACAACCATTCGGCCATCACCATAACCACCCACACCAACCATCACAACCCTTCGCCCAAAGCATCGCAACCATTCGCCCATGCCCTCTCTCCATCGTACCTTTACCCCATAACCGCCTAGACTAAGCCCGTCCCTGGTGTCACCCTGCCCAACTTAACCCAAACCTCAACCCCATTGACCGGACCAACCAGGCATGGACTGGACCGCCCACTATTGTCACTACCTAACTCGAGCTCCTTAGCTGATTGAGCTGGTCGAGCTGGTCAGCTAGCTGGCACCAGCTGACTACACTACTCTGAGCTAACCACAGCTGCCTAACACTACAGTGAGCTAACCTCAGCTGCCATTACGTTGAGCTGTCTTCTTATACCTAATGCTACTCTGAGCTAACCTCAGCTGCCATGATCTACTCTAAACTACTTTGAGCCAAATGGGAACCTGATTTAGGTCATAGAAACTACCAAAGCTTCTTACTTGTCCTAATTATTATACATATGGAGTTTCCGGGTCAATGGTTCATTCTTAACCTTAACTACGCTTTTCCATAGGATGTCAGTCTGGTCTTATGCAGGACCGAAGGCGTTAGACGCACCGCGGTGGAGGTGAAACAATGGATTTTTTTAGAGAGGTGAGAAAATTAGGTTTTTAGAGGAGAAAAAAGTCCTATATATCAATCCCGAAATACTTGATAAAGATGATTTGGTCAAAATTAGCAAATGATGAATATACATTTATTAAATAGAATCATGGCATAAAAATTTCAGATGAAAAAACATATATTATTTAAATTTTATTTTACAATCATTCCAAAATGATCATAAATTACATTTTTATTAGGGAAATTGGGCTAGATAGCCAGAAAACAAATCATAACTAAATATCTAACCAAAAAAAAGTACCTCATTATTTCTGGAATATATACTATATTATCTCTAGTATCCTGTTAATGAAAGTTCAAAATATCATTTTCTTCAATTATCAACCACCACCACTCTTCTTCCATCCCCACCACCTTGCCCTCCGTCACCATTACAATACGATCATCACGAATTCTACACTGTGTTTTGTATTTGTCGTTTCCTTTGACATCAACTTTTTCTATAATTAATATCCCTTTTTCATAATCATTATTACCTTATTCATATTCACATTCAAGCCACCATCACCATAGTCACCACAACCACCTCCAAATCCATAATCTCTGCAATATATATCATTTTTACAGCTATATAATGAAATCTACAGACCACACCATCGTTATTGTTAAGGCGTCCTCGTTTGTATGGTAAATACCCAGTTGTACTATGCTGTTTGAATGTTGTTCGTTTGTTACCATTCTATTTTAATAATGTTTCATACTATATACTATGTTCATATTTTGATATTTAGATTAGTGTTTATATTTCCTTATAGGATTTCGTGATTAGTGTTTTGAGTTTAGTTTATGGAAATTTTGCGTTGACATTAGGGTAACCATTACCTCCTTCCCTGCAATCAAAGACATTTCAAAATTTGAAACATATGTACTATGCTATTTCGTTTGTTACTATTTTATTTTAATGATGCTTTATATTATGTACTATATGCATATTTTGATATTTGAGTTAGGATTTATGTTTCTTTTTAGGTTTTTATGATTAGTATTTTGGATTTAGTTTATAGAAGGTTTGGATTAACGTTGGGGTAAACATTTACTGCATTCCTACAATTATAAATTAATATGAACTATACCATTTAGCATTTTCTATTCTATTTATATAATATCACTATAATCACCATCATCGTGGATGCCATAAACACAACTACTCTAATAAGAATTTTTTTTCTTTGATTAAGTGACAGATTTTTTCACCGTCGACCGACTTAGAAAAAGGACAAAATCGGAAGAAAAAGAAGAAAATGCTAGGAGATCTAATAATGTCAACATCGATGCTATATTCTTAATTTTGCTTTTAAAATTGATTATTACATAAATTAACCCCTTTTTACTATATCATATTTTCAGCAAACGAACATATATCCTATACTAAAAGGGGAATAACATGTACAAAGACGGTGTCCACGTCCGCTCAGAAAATCAGCCAATGATGAATCACTTATTTGCTGCGTCATAGCCTACATAATTTACCCATGCCACTGTTAATATTATAACAAAGCCCATGAGCCCATCTCTCCTTCGTAGACGAATGCAACTCTACATCCTCCACTTCTCCGTCGTCTTTGCCGCTTGAATTCTACAAATCTCCGTTTTCTAGGAGTCATCGCGATCACCTCCCTATCATTCACTCTGCTTCTTTACTCTTATCTTGATGAGTAATGCTATCCTTCCACCTCCCTTTGTTTCTCCTATTATATAAACTCTTTTGTAGAAGCTTACATCGATTCTTCATCCTCAGTTTGACTACTCCAATCAATAGCCATGAAATCGGTTCAAACCTCCTGCAAGTCTCATGCTCCCTTGTATTTCAACGTCATCTCACCCTGCCTTCGGATCCAGAATTACGCTTCCGCCTGATTCACTTCTAAGCGGCCAGAAACGCCACAAAAGGTGGGCTATTTACTGGCTTGGAACTCCTCATCATCGACAATAAAGTTTTAGTTTTATGCCTTTGATCGAATTATTAAGCTATCTATCTAACCATTGACAGATTTTTTTGCCGACAGCAGTCATGGAAGGATTCATCTCATAACGTTTTACTGTTTGCAGTAATTGTTTTAAATCAGCAGCTCCTTACATTCTTTTTTTACCCATTTGACATACTTAGATGTTGTTACTAACGTCCATGTTTTAAATGGCTAGATAGATAATAACAGGGACCTTAGCCCTCAGCTCAATGTCATTATCAAGTGTTTTCATAGACAAAAGAAGTCCAACCAACAGTCGATTATTTCAACTGGTGAGTGTTTTTAAATACAAAAGTTTTTGTTCTAACAATACCAAGACATATTAAGAATCAACCAGTATTAAGTTTTTTTTTCCTAACAATACCAACAACAACTGGTGAGTGTTTTTTCATACCACTTGGTTTGCATTTGGTACGAGCACACTTGCATCTTCAATAACCCTGACAATCCTGTTTGTTATTTATGTTCTCAACAGTTACCTGGACAACCTGAATGTCCATACTTTATGACAACCGGAGATTGTCAGTTTTGAACCTCTTGCAGATTTAATCATCCACTGAAAGCAGCATCGCCATACTGGACTCCCACTTCGTCCTGTAAGTCTCAGTGACCAAGCATCTGCATATATTAGCTTTGGATATCTCATGATCTTTGAAAATTAATTCTTCTTTCTGTATGCAACAATGCATGTTATAATAAAGAAAATACTAATAGTTATAACGTCTGCAGGGCACAACACAATGCAGCCACTTTGCTCAACATGGGATTTGCAAGTTTGTGCCAGCCTGAAATTTTGACCACTCCGTGAGCTCTTCTTCTTCACTAAGCTACACCATGTCCACTTATCCACTCACTTGCATGTCCATCACGCCTTACCCTCATTTCTCGGCACATTAGCTCCATCATCCTCGAACGACCAATGCACATAGATTCACTCGTGCTCCACTTAACCCAAAACAAAAGTAGTTGTGGCTCAAAAATTGTTGCTGCTGTAGGTTAAGCCTTCAAGTTATGAGACAAAACTCAAAGGAGAGAACCTCAATTCTTCTCAGATTCTTTTTTTTTTCTTTTTTACCAAACTACCATGAACTCCGTAACATGAAAGATGTCTACAAACTAGAAAGATGTTTGGGACTAAGTTTAAATACATATAATTTTACGTGAAGAGCCTTTCTAGAGGATTTCCCTATGAAGTTTAAATACATATAATTTTATGTGAAGATTTCTTAAAAGTTTTGACAATTAGAATGTCGTTGAAATTATTCTTATTAAAATTGTGGTTCACACCAGTTATTGGTTTATAGCTAGAATGTGACAACATCATGTTATTGCATTAGAAGAACATCAAACAACCAATTAAACGGATATGCAGAGATTATGAGCTGTGGTTCTAACTTTTCGGTTGTCCATTTAAGAAAATCATTGATAACCCATAAAGTAGATTTTGAATTTTTATTCTTTCATGTTAAGCGGAATGAAAAGAGTTACGAAAATACACGTCCATTGATATGTAGAAGGATACCTCTGATATGGACTTTACTTTGCAATATATGAAAAGTTACGTAGCCAATCATTTGATGGAATATAAGGTTATCTATGAGAGTTTTTATTCTTTCATATCAATTTAGATATAAATTTCTGAAAATTTAAGTGAAACAATCTATTTTGCAAGAGAAAAATCGTGCAAAAGTAAGTTGGATGTAGTGTCAAAGAAAAAAAAGCTGGCAAAATAATTGAACCCTGTTATGAATCATTGTGTTGATCGTCATAACCTCTAGATGGACCATGGTCGATGGGTCCATGGTTGGCCCGTCCATTACCGGCCCAAACATAAACCTAGTTGATAGAGGTTTACTAAACCTAGCCCAAATAAGTTTAGGGTTAGAGAAATGAAAAAACCTATTCCTTGTTGGTTTTGGAGATTTTCCTTTTCCTAGGATTTGTTATATTTACATTTATGTGGTCGGTTGTAACTCCTATATAAAGGAACCCCTTATGACTTATAAAAACATAACTTAACACACGATTTTCTCTCTCTCTTTCTCTTTGATTTATAACACTTTATCAGCACGATCTTGCTTCCATAAACCCTAAGCTAAAGCCATCGATAAACCCTAATCTCCTTCATCTCTTTCATTCGATAAACCAAAGGCGGCCAATAGTTTCCTTTTCTCGAACCGATAGAAGAAAAAAAAGGAAAACCTTAGTTCATCCACGAAGATCAAAGCTTAGTGCAAACTGAGGTTTACTAAACCTAGCCCAAATAAGTTTAGGGTTAGAGAAATGAAAAAACCTATTCCTTGTTGGTTTTGGAGATTTTCCTTTTCCTAGGATTTGTTATATTTACATTTATGTGGTCGGTTGTAACTCCTATATAAAGGAACCCCTTATGACTTATAAAAACATAACTTAACACACGATTTGCTCTCTCTCTCTCTCTCTCTCTCTCTCTCTCTCTCTCTCTCTCTCTCTCTTTCTCTTTGATTTATAACACTTTATCAGCACAATCTTGCTTCCATAAACCCTAAGCTAAAGCCATCGATAAACCCTAATCTCCTTCATCTCTTTCATTCGATAAACCAAAGGCGGCCAATAGTTTCCTTTTCTCGAACCGATAGAAGAAAAAAAGGAAAACCTTAGTTCATCCACGAAGATCAAAGCTTAGTGCAAACTGAGAATCAATCCAGTCTGTGAACCAAGTTCATCCGTGCAATCCCCTCTCTCGGTGGTCCGATTCAAACCCTATTGAACAAAGGTAACTTGATGAAACCCTAGATTCTAAAACCTCAAAATCGAATGAACCTTTGATCAAAACTAAAACCTTAAAACAGATTAAGGAACTTAGAAAGAATTGCTAAGTTGCTGGATAGATTGTTTGCTAAACATGGATTGATTGTTTGATCAAAACCCTAACCGAAAATACTAATGTGCAAATCAAAACCCTAAAAAGACTTTGCTTGATTAAATTGATTGTTTTAAGGTTAGAGGTTGTTTGTTTATGATCTTAGCCGATTTAGGATTGTTTTCTAGAAAGATCTAGACCTAAACCTAAATCGCTTGCGTAAACCCTAATCAATCCATAAACCCTAGAAGTACATACTTGATTCTCGTTTCGATTCCATTATACTTGAGGTTCTTATTCAGTTGTTAGGTTGCTAGATTGACTGTTTTTTTCAATTCATGTCTTAACCCTAGACGATTGCTAGGTTGATTAGGGAATTATCCCTAATGTAAAACCCTAACCCTAGAACCTCATAGAACAAACCCTAAAATCATAAACCCTAATCTTTGTGTTGAACTTGCTTGTGAGTTAGGTTGATAGATTGATTGATAAAACATAGTTTGGCCGAATCAAAACCTAACTTGGTCAAAATTGAAACCCTAACTGATCAAACCTAGAATCGAATGATCCTAAGAATGAATCCGACCATATAGACTAAGATTGTGATCCATTGCATAATTTGATTGATTGTTTTAGTTATGGATACTTGAAACATATAGACCACACCTGATAGGACCATTGCATCATTCCTTATGGCCATGTGGCATTGCTTGAATTAGAATTGGTCGATTGTTTGATTACTTGGTCGAAAACCTTGATTGCCTTATCATTGATTGATCTGAAACCTAAATTGATTGATATATGGTTTCAGATGTCGAAACTCAACAACCTAGACTATGCAGCCCTAAATCTCTCTGGAGATAATTACCTACAATGGACATTGGATACTAAGATTATCCTAAAGTCTAAAAGACTTGGTGAAAGTATCACAGAAGACAGCAATACTAGTGAGAAAGATCGATACAGGGCAATACTCATTATTCGCCATCACCTTGCTGAGAGTCTTAAAGATCAGTATCTAACCATTGAGAATCCTCTGGATATTTGGAATGAGTTAAAGATGAGATGTGATCACCAAAGAACAGGGCTATTGCAAAAGGCATTATTTGATTGGGGGAATCTGAGGATCCAAGACTATAAGTCTGTGGATGAGTATAACTCAGCCTTATTCAAAAATCGTTTCTCTATTGAAACTGTGTGGTGAGGTCATAACAGAAAATGACATGTTGGAAAAGACATTTTCCACCTTCCACACTAGCAATGTGTTGTTACAACAACAATATAGAGAAAAAGGCTTTAAGACCTATGCTGATCTGATCTCGTGCCTACTATTGGTCGAACAAAACAATGAACTATTGATGAGGAACAGTGAAATGAGACCTCCTGGATCAACCCCATTACCAGAAGCCAACAAGGCCACAAAAGAGAATAAAGAAACTAAAGAAAGCAACCATGTCCAGAACAGACCACACGGCCACAACCGTGGTGAATGGAATAGTCGTGGTCGAGGGCACCACAGTTCATACGGTCGAGGTTTTAACTCGAACTGTGGCCGAGGGAACCACTATAACCGTGGTCGTGGTCCCAGTTTTGGCCATGGTCGAGGTAGAGGTGGTCGTGGTACATCTTTTAAACCACCACACTCGACCAAATTTGCTTGTCATAGATGTGGTATGGGAAATCATTGGGCAAAGAATTGTAGGACTCCCAGGAACCTTGTTGACCTATACCAAGAGAGTATCAATGGGAAGAATCCAGAAGCCCATTTGGTCCAAGATGATAATGGTGATTTCGATCATGATCAATATGATCTCATAGAATATGAAACTTTGATTGTCATAAAGAGTCTAGTTGATTTCGGCATCAAACCTTGCTTTGTTTTAATTTGTTTCATGTTTCTTTGACCTTATGTTTTTGCAATACTACTTGATTGTTTTGGTTTTAATTTTATAATAAGATTAATGGTTTTCTATTTGATAGAATGAAAGATGATACGAGCATTCTGATTGTGGACAGTGGGTCAAGCCATACCATTCTCAAAGACAAAAGATACTTCATAGACTTAACCCTACAAAATGCCGATATAAGTACCATTGCGGGTATAGTCAGCCTTATTGAGGGCCACGACCATGCAAGTGTCTTATTGCCTAATGGCACACACTTAGAGATATAGAATGCTCTATACTCACCCATCTCTAAAAGGAGCCTATTGAGTTTAAAAGATATAAGGCTAAATGGTTATTATATGGAAACAATGGGCGAAGGAAACAAAGATTTCCTTCAGATTGTCAACCACGGCCATGGCCATAAGAAAGTGGTCAAGACTATACATGCATTCTCTACTGGTCTATACTATGCTACGACCAGCATGATTGAGGCCAATGCCACAATGAATAAAAGGTTCACTGATGATTTCACTTTATGGCACGACAGGCTTGGCCATCCTGGTTCAAACATGATGCGAAAAGTCATAATGAATACTAAAGGGCACATCTTGAAAGAAAGACGAGTTATCCCAAAGAATCTCACGTGTGTAGCATGTACACAAGGGAAAATCATTGTTAAGCCATCACCAGTCAAAGTGACTAAGGAAACTATAAACTTTCTGGAAAGAATACAAGGAGATATATGTGAACCAATACACCCACCTTGTGGGACATTTCGATATTTCATGGTCCTTATAGATGCATCGACCAGATGGTTGCATGTATGCCTATTTTCCACACGAAATTTGGCATTTGCAAGATTGCTTGCACAAATCATAAGATTAAAGGCTCTTTTTCCATACTTTCCTTTAAAAGACTATACGCCTAGATAATGCTGGTGAATTCACTTCCCAAGCTTTTAATGATTATTGTATGTCCATAGGGGTACGTGTAACATAATGTGGCACATGTCCATACACAAAACGGCTTGGCCGAATCATTCATTAAAAGAATTCAATTGATTGCTCGACCATTACTCTTGAGGTCGAAACTCCCAGTATCTGCTTGGGGACATACAGTTTTACATGCAGCTGAGTTAATTAACATCAGGCCATCTAGTGAGCATAGATATTCACCATCCCAATTGATCACGGGTCATGAGACAGACGTGTCCCATCTGAAAACACTTGGATGTGCAGTATATGTCCAATTACTCCACCACACAAAACTAAGATGAGACCTCAAAGGAGGATGTGAATATATGTTGGATATGATTCTCCCACTATAATCAAGTACCTTGAGCCAACCACGGGTGATTTGTTTAAGGCCAGGTTCGCAGACTCTCATTTTGATGAGTCAAACTATCCAACATTAGGGGGAGATAATAAACTGGTAAAAAAGATTGAATGGAGTCGTCCATCAGTGTCTTGGCCAGATCCTCGGAATAAGGAATGTGATATAGAAGTCCAAAAGATTATTCACTTGCAAAAGCTAGCTAATCAATTGCTAGACTCATTTGCTGACCCAAAGAAAGTGAAAAAATCACATATACAAGTTTGTAATGCACCAGTAAGAATTGATGTCCAAGAGAGAAAAAATCAAGCTGCTACAGAGTCTAACACATGTATAAATCATGGTAGACCAATAGGTTCCAAAGATAAGTTCCTCGGAAAGTTAAGAAATGTGCAGAAAAGAAAACCGAGGCAATTGACATGGTTGACCCAACCATAGTCGAACCAATTGTGGTCGGACCAACCACAGTGGGACAGTCCATGGTCGAACTGACCATGACCAAACCAATACAAGACCAGGTCGATCCGAATGGAGCAAATAAGGATGTTTGGGACGCCAAACTTCCAGGTACTGAGGATATTGATAACAATGAGATCTCAATCAATTATCTTATGTCTTGAACAAAATGGAACAGAAAAAGATGTCGACATATATGATATATTTTCATACAAAGTAGCACTTGAACTTATGGATTTGAATGAGGATCAGGAACCCACATCTATATTAGAGTGCACTAGTAGATCAGATTGGCTTAAGTGGAAATAATCCATAAACGTGGAGTTAAACTCTTTAAAGAAGAGAAATGTGTTTGGTCCAATAATAAGGACACCATATGATGTTAAACCAGTTGGATATAAGTGGGTCTTTGTGAGGAAGAGAAATGAACTTGGTGAAGTCGTGAGATATAAGGCAAGACTCGTTGCACAAGGATTCTCACAAAGACCAGGAATAGATTATGAGAAAACATATTCACCTGTGGTGGATGCTACTACATTTCGATTTCTAATCAGTCTAGCTATAAGAGAGAAATTGGATTTACATTTAATGGATGTAATTACAGCATACTTATATGGTCCACTGGATAATGATATATACATGAGAGTTCCAGATGGTGTTGAGCTCAAAGATAAGAATAGTTCTCGAGAATAACATTGCATTAAACTGAACAAATCCCTTTATGGACTGAAACAAAATGGCCGAATGTGGTACAATGGACTGAATGAATACTTAGTAAAAGAACGATATAAGAATGATCTGATCAGTCCATGCATATTCATAAGGAAGTTTGAAAACAAAGGATTTGTGGTCATAGCAGTGTATGTTGATGATTTTAATATCATAGGAACATCTGGAGAGATTTCCCAAACAGTTGAATATCTCAAAAAAAATTTGAAATGAAAGACCTAGGTAAAACTAAGTTTTGTTTGGGATTACAGCTTGAGTACATAAACAATGGAATCCTTGTGCATCAAATGGCATATACTGAAAAGGTACTCAAGAGATTCAATATGGACCAATGTCACCCATTGTCATCGCCCATGGTCGTTAGGTCCCTTAGTCCGGACACCTACCCATATGGTCCAAAGAAGGACGATGAATAAATACTTGGTCCAGAAGATCCATATCTTATTGCCATAAGAGCCTTGATGTATCTGGCTAGCCACACTCGACCAGATATATGTTTTGAAATAAATTTATTGTCGAGATTTAGTTCATGTCTGACCAACAGGAACTGGAATGGGATTAAACATTTACTTCATTACCTACAAGGGACGAAAGATCTTGGATTGTTTTATACAAACCAATCACAAGAAGGTTTAGTTGGTTTTGCTGATGTAGGTTACTTATCAGATCCACACCATGCACGATCCCAGACAGGTTATGTGTTTACTATTGGTGGGACGGCCATATCTTGGATATCCATGAAGCATACCATAGCAGCCACATTATCCAACCATTCCGAGATTTTGGCTATTCATGAAGCAAGCAGAGAATGTGTTTGGTTGAGATCTATGACCCAACACATCCGATCAAACTGTGGGAAGGTCGATGGAAAAGATGAACCGACCATCATGTATGAAGAAAATGCAGCATGCATAGCTCAGCTCAAAGATGGATACATCAAAGGAGATAGGACAAAGCACATATTTCAAAGTTCTTCTTCACCCACGAGTTGCAGAAAGTAGGAGAAGTCCAAGTGTTTCAGGTCCGATCAAGTGACAATTCAACCGACCTCTTCACCAAATCACTGCCAACCTCGACCCTGAAGAAGTTTATACATAGATTGGTATGAAAAGATTGAAATTTCTTCTGTGAGATAAGAATAGGGGGAGTAATACACGTTGTACTCTTTTTCCTTAACCATGGTTTTATCCCATTGGGTTTTTTCTGGTCAAAGGTTTTAATGAGGCAACACCTAAGGTGTATTACACGGTTATGACATCCAAGGGGGAGTGTTATGCATCATTGTGTGGATCTTCATAACCTCTAGATGGACCATGGTCGATGGGTCCATGGTCGGCCCGTCCATTACCGGCCCAAACATAAACCTAGTCAATAGAGGTTTACTAAACCTAGCACAAATAGGTTTAGGGTTAGAGAGATGAAAAACCCTATTCTTTGTTGGTTTTGGAGATTTTCCTTTTCCTAGTATTTGTTATATTTCCATTTATGTGGTCGGTTGTAACTCCTATATAAAGGAAACCCTTATGACTTATGAAAAACATAACTTAACACATGATTTGCTCTCTCTCTCTTTCTCTTTGATTTATGACAAACCCACATAACATATCATTATGATGAGTGTAACTTCTAATCATCTCGGGTATTTCTTTAGATTTAGGAAACAATATGGTTTAGTTAGGGTGAGAATTAATACACAAAATGGCACGTGAGAACTGAGAATTTAATACACAAACTTTTTAGTTTTCTCTTAGGAGGTGTTATTGGTTTATATACTTTAGTGTATTCTGAAATTCATATAATATTTACAAATTAATGTAAAATATACTGATTTTCGAATATAACATATGAATTTTAATTAATATTTACAAATCTAAAGGTTTTGCCTCGAATTTGAGTCTTTGTATTTTTACAAAAAAAAAATCATTCAAATCCGTTAAAATTCATTATAAAATCAAAATTCATTAGTAAATCCGGATGATTGAAATAACACATGATTTTAATTAAAATTTATAAATCATGAAACGAATAACACATGAGTTCAATATAGATTTAAAATCATAAAATTAATAACAACTGATTTAGTTTGGATTTTCAAATCCATTAAAATACAAGAAACAACAAATCCTACTAAATATTGTGAACTACTTTGATATGAAATCTTGCTTAGGGTTATAACTAGAAACTTAGTTAACATTTAAATTTAAAATGTACTTTATAGGAACTCAAGATTGGGATTTTGTTTTGCTAAGAATCCAACTGAAGAAATAAGATGCACCATAAAATCCACAAAAAAACAGATTCATCTCCTCACAACTTCGGTTTTCTCCTCATGAACTTAATAGAATTTTCTCTCATGTATTCAAACTGTTAACGTTTTGTGGATTTTTATTGTGTTTAAGCACCAAAAAGAACTTCATTTCATCAAATTTCAAATAAAATGCCATGTATGGTTTTCAATCAAGATGACTACTCATACTGTGTTTTTAAAACACATTTACAGTAAAAAAACTATTAGATACATTACACAAAATATTTATCTTAATTTGATATGAGTAGATAAGTAGATTATTTTTTTTAGATTTTAATAAGAATTTACCAAATGCAAAAAATTATATTAAATTTAATATAATGTAATAAATTATAAATTAGTTAAGACATCAACTAAAATAAATTAATTTAATATTTTATATATTTTGACCAACATAAATTTTTATTATTTTATTGTAAAACATAAATGTTACATAATATTATTTTAAAATAAATTAACTATTATTCTATAAACCACTAATTAAAACTTAAATATATAGCAAGATTATAAGGAAACATGAAAAACTGAAATGACAACATTAAATAACCAAAAAACAAATACTATATGTTCCATAAATATAAAGTTTTGGGGAAATTGTTTCACAAAGATATAATTTTGTATTTTCTAAGAATTTTATTTAATAATAATATTATTAATTTCAAAAAGATCAATAAATTTTTTGAGTTATTATATTTTGTATAAATTTTATATGGATTTAAAAGTGTGAACAAATGAAAAATGATCTTTATGTATTGGAGGAAGCAAAAAAAATCATGTATTATAAAAATAATAATTAAATGATTAATAATTTTTTTAACTTACTTTATATTGCAATTAACTCAAAATAATGGTATAAATAGTCAAATAAAATATTTTATCTTTATATTTGGCGATGTAAAATAGAGGTTGTGGTTGGTTTGTTTTTTAAAAAGTACAAAAAACACAAAACTTATAAATGTTAAAATATTTACACAAATAAGTAGTGGTGATCAAGAATGTTCTAACTTTATATATGGAACAAATCGCAGATCATTGTAGAGATTTACATGACATGACAAAATGAGTCCCAAAAACGAGACTCAAAAATGAGTCTTACATTATTTATTAATAATTAATTAATTAAATGTACAAATTAAAAGTTCAAATCTATGAATAAGAGAGAGAGACAAGTAGTTTTGGAATCTCTTTACAAAAATAAAAAGTCCCTTTAAAAAAGATGTTTCTTCTCTTTTAGCCTTCATCTCTCCTACTATTTCTTATTATATTAATTTTGTAGATAGAAACTCCTTAAAATGAAGACCATGGCTGATGTTTTAAAACATCCGCAGTGTTCTGTTTCTCCACCATCGTCCCCTGGAATTATTATATGGGCTTTTTGCAAATTTGACTCAAAACTCAAAGTCAAACACAAAACTAACATCTCCCTTTTTGTCATTTCTTTTGTCCAATTCACCCCATATGTTCACATTATTTACGAAAATGCCACTGAATTTTTTCTTGTTTTTTTTCGTGAAAATGGTATTTTTACTCTCTCAACCTCATCATCTTCAAATATTTACAAGATTGTCATTGCCATCAATACCACAACCACCATGAACAACCAATTTGAAGCTCTTAATGCACCTAAAATTGATTGACACTACCTAAAATTGATTGACACTAATTGTTATGAACAAAAAGCAACATCTCTTTAACTTTGTCTCCATATTCATCCAAAAAACTCAAGCTTTTGATTCTAAAATTTTTATGCTTGGTAGAGCCATTCAAGCATATTAATCTTCGTGGGTTACTTTCGTTTGAGGTTCTGGGTGGTTGGAGAAGACTATGTGTGCTTAGGAAGTCATCTCACTAGTTAAAGGTATGAAATTGAAATGTTTTTCAGATTTGTTTGCGTCGAAGACTTACCCGTAAGTCGTCTGGCTGAAGAAGACTTACGGGTAAGTCTTCTAAGCAAACGGACGACTTACTTATAAATCGTCCAAATTTGTTTGTTAAGAAAAAAATTCTAGACGACTTATTTGTAAGTCATCTAGGATAAACGGGTTAGTTTTGCATTTGACCGAATTGTGTCAGATCTTTGACTTTTCCTAGACGACTTACTAGTAAGTCGTCTCTGAGAAATCAAAATTCAAATATTTTATTAAAACTAGACGACTTACCTGTAAGTCGTCTCAGGTTACTTTTGCAATTGGAAAATAAAACTTAAATATTTAACTTTTCCCAGACGACTTACTTGGAAGTCGTCTAGGTAGAGGACCTTCCTCAAAGTCGTCCAGGATAAGCGAAGTCGTCCAGATTTTTTTCCGAGATTCTGGTCAAACCTTGCTTCTCTCGGACGACTTTCAAGTAAGTCCTCCACCTAGACGACTTTAAATTAAGTCGTCTGGGAAAAGTTAAATATTTAAGTTTTATTTTCAAATTGCAAAATAACCTAAGAAGACTTATAGGTAAGTCGTCTAGCTTTAATAAAATATTGAAATTTTTGATTTCCCAGAGACGACTTACTGGTAAGTCGTCCAGGAAAAGTCAAATATCTGACACAATTCGGTCAAATGCAAAACTAACCTGTTTATCTTTGACAACTTACTTGTAAGTTGTCTAGAATTTTTTTCTTAACAAACAAATCTGGACGACTTATAAGTAAGTCGTCTCATTTTAAAGTCAATTGCAAAAATGACTTGTTTGGACGACTTACCTATAAGTCGTCTATGTCTTCCGGACGACTTAACCGTCAGTCGTCTGCGTCAATGTTTAGTAAACTTTCATTTTCTCTATGTTTACTAATGTGTTTTATTTTGAATTTTTGCAGATGTTGCGTCAGTTACATGCAGTGTATGGAGAATGGTTTTTGGAAGATTCTAATTGGGATTTTGTGGTTGATAATTTCAAAGGAGCGAGACTATTTTTGTTGAGTGAAGGTTCGACACATGCTAAACTTGTTGCAATGGTTCAAGAAGATTATAACCTGGACATGAGCACAAAATCTGTGGAGATAACCTACTTGTTACCAGCTGAAATTATGCAGGCTCCAGACACTCCTCCTATTCATGTTACAAGTGATAGACAAGTTTGAAACTTGCTCGAGATAACCAAAACGCATGGAGTACGGCTTTGTGTATCAAGCCATAGCAAGGTGGAAACAGTTTCAGGGGAAAGGGAAGAAGAGGATGAAGATGATGAAGCTGGTGAGTTTTTTGAAAATGATAATGATTTGGTTGAAGATGAGAATCATAATGGGGAAGAGGATGATGGGGAGGAGGATGATGGGGAGAAGGATGTTGATATCTCTATTGTTGCTGAAGCGGACAAGAATGGTGAGGATTACAGTGTTTATGGAAAGGTTAAAGATGAGGATTTAGAAGAAGATGATGATATGTGTTTTGAAGAATTCAAAAAGACTTATGCTATTGAAGGAGAAAGATCGAATGGTAACAGTATCTACGTCAACCAGAGTTTTGTTAGCAAGGATGCACTGCTTTCAGAGCTGCGGTTGACAACAGTTAAGCGTACGTTCTCCTTCAGAATATATAAGTCAACGAAAACTCTCTTTGTGGCAACCTGTCGGGTTAGTGGTTATGGATGGAAGATGAGAGCGAGTGTGAAACATGGAACAAACACGTTTTGGGTAACAAAGTATGTGGAAACACATACATGCTCAGTGGGAGACCGAATCGCTCAGCGGAGACACTGTACTCCGAAGTATGTTGCTAGGCTTTTCATTCATCGTGTTGGAATCATTGATGGGTTGAATCCACAGCATATCACTGATGCAATGAAGAACATGTTTGGCATGACGCTTGATTAGACCACTTCATACAGAGCACTGGTATATGCACAAATATTGGTGAGAGGATCAGCAGAAGATGGGTATTCGCGTCTACCATCATATCTCGAGCAAATCTCCTTAGAAAATCCCGGTTCTATCACAGCTATAGAACTTGATTCTAAAAAAGATTTAAGTATCTATTTCTCTCTTTTCGAGCTTCTATCAGAGGTTTTAAGTATCAGAGAAGGGTCATTGTCGTGGATGGGACTCACCTACATGGGAAGTATGAAGGTACTATGTTAGTTGCAACCGCACAAGATGGGAATTTTCAGATATTTCCATTGGCTTTTGGGATCGTAGATGCTGAAGATGACCCTTCTTGGGAATGATTTTTCACAAAATTGGCTAGTTGTTTATCTGATGAGCAGCCTCTTGTGATAGTCTCCGACCGGCATGCAGCCATTAAAAGTGCGTGTGACAAGGTGTTTCCCTGGGCAACCCGAGGAATATGTTATTATCACCTTCAAGATAACATTGTCAAAAAGTATAAAGGGAGACATCTCTTGTACTTGGTGAAAGGTGCTGCTTATGCCCATACGGTTTCAGATTTTAACCGGTACATGGCTGAGATACGGAGTGCAAACCCGGACCTTGCAACGTATTTGGAGGATGCCGATGTCACCCTATGGTCAAGAGTTTATTCTCAGGGGGACAGGTACAACATAAAAACAAGCAACATCGCAAAATCTATTAATTCCGCACTGAAGCGAGCTAGAGGATTTCCTATTCAGTTCATTGGAGTACATAAGGGAGAAGCTAGGAAAGTGGTTTTGGAAAAGGAGAGATGATGCTTTGAGTCTCCCAAGTCACCATAGTCGCGGTGTTGAACACTTTCTTGCTGTTCGATCGGAGATAGCGGATACGATGAGGGTTCAACCAATTGATGGATGGCGATTCTTTGTGAAAGGTGGCAAAATGGACTGTGTGGTTAATTTGGAACATGGAAAGTGTGATTGTGGTGTTTATGCAGTGGAGAAAATACCTTGCTCTCATGCTATAGCTGCTGGAATACATGCTGGTTTGCATATCTCCACACTTGTAAGTCCAGTGTACTCAAAGGATTATTTGTTTGCAGGATACTCAGAAAATATATATCCTTGTGTTGGACAACAAGTTGAGGAACGCATATGCTTGCCTCCGGAGGTAAAACGTGGTCCGGGAAGGCAGAAGAAATCAAGATAGCAATCCTGGTTGGAGCTATCCAGGATGATAGGACGCAAACCCAGGAAAAAACACAGGGTTTATAGATGCTCAAATTGCAATGAAACTGGTCATACGAAACCACAATGTAAGGATCCTCTAGACGACTAACTTGAAGGTCGTCCAGAAGACCTTCAAGTAAGTCGTCCAGAGTTTATTCCTCCAGAAGGCCTTCAAGTAAGTCGTCCAGAAGGTTAGTCCTCTAGAAGACCTTCAAGTAAGTCGTCCAGAAGGTTAGTCCTCCAGAAGACCTTCAAGTTAGTCATGTAGTGTTTATTCTTCCACAAGACCTTAAAATAAGTCGTCCAGAGTTAGGTCGTCCAATATTCTGTTAGGTCGTCCAATATAATGTTAAGTCGTCTAATTGTCATGTATTAAGAATTTGTGTTTAGTCTATGTATTCATTTAGGTCGTCCAGTATTCTGTTAGGTCGTCCAATATAATGTTAAGTCGTCTAATTACATTAAAAATACAAATCCTAATACAAATCCTAATCTATCATAAATTACAAGTTCAAGTACATATCCTAGTACAAATCCTAGTACAAATCCTAATCTATCATAAATTACAAGTTCAACTACACACAAATCCTAATCTATCATACATCATATGTTCCAAGGTTTTTTGCAATGTCATCGTTTTCTTTCTCATGCTGGTCAGGAAGCTCTTTAAATATATTGATCGCCATCTTATCCCTCATAGTCTTCGCGTTGGGCTTAGCAAAGTCTTTTTGGTTAAATGGCATCCCAAGAGCATGACATTCAATGTACCTCAGAGTGTACACGCCACAATCACCAGATCTGGCCTGAGGGATATCGGTTGGTCTCTCATACGTGAATGGCTCCAGTGATAACTGGTCACGTTGAGAAACGGATGCGCACTCAAAAAACAGATAAGGGAGCATCTGGAGAAAAGGCTCCATTATCAGATCCAGTTCTTGAGAGGAGATATGTGAACGAATGCTGTCCCAGACGACTATGTGTCTCTTAGGGATCGATATCCACAGCGCAATCCAATGAGTGTCGCTCTGGTTCACTGCCAAATAGATATCATCAACATCCGTCCCCCAAACCTTGTCCGTCTTGCAAAATGATGGTAACTCGCCTGCATAATAAGCCCACGCCCCACCAGGAAGTCTTCTTCCTAAACCATAGCCTTCGGGCTGCGAATCCTTAAAATCCTGGTAGTTGAATCTCCATTGTTGAGAAAAGAGATGATCAAGGAAGCATATTCTCTCGCTCCTGAAAAGGTGTGGCGTCTCCTGGTGCCTCTTCCTCAAAACATTGATCCAAGCATCCATATGTTGCATATAAAATAATACAAATCATAAGATATCAGACGACTTACCATAAGTCGTTTGCGTAGAAGACTTACCATAAGTCGTCTGGTAAGTCGTCTGGTAAGTCTTCTACGAAGACGACTTACCAGACGACTTATGGTAAGTCTTCTACGCAGACGACTTATGGTAAGTCGTCTGGTAAGTCGTCTACGTAGAAGACCTACCAGACGACTTACTAAGTCATCTACTAATCAGTTTTGTCAGACGACTTACACAATCCTCCAGCCAAGCTAGGGGGTCCGAAGGACGTGATACCACCAAGTCGGACTTGTACGAGGTTTCTTGTCTAGAGGTGTTTTATAATGATTGCAAACATGAAAAGCAATTAGTTTTTATAGGGAGAAGCTATTATGCGAAAAG
Source organism: Moricandia arvensis (assembly GCA_905132765.1). Taxonomy (NCBI): domain Eukaryota; kingdom Viridiplantae; phylum Streptophyta; class Magnoliopsida; order Brassicales; family Brassicaceae; genus Moricandia; species Moricandia arvensis. The sequence continues at coordinate 183,943 of CAJHQP010000365.1, forward strand.
CAATCACTTACGGATCAGTTTTCAACCAATCGACGAGCTCCTTCAACTTCTTCCTGTCAAGTGGTGCAAAGGGATTGTAGCCTCTAGAAGACTTTTTCTTGTTTGCAGTATAAGGAGATCTCTTTGAGGCAGCAAATTTCCTGTTTCGCTCAGTCTTTTGACGGACAATTGCCAAAGCAGTTTCCCTCTTGTCCTCATATCTAGCAACCTGCTGCTGTTTCTCTGCTGGAGTGAAACTTGTTTTTTGACCAATAGAACAAGGCTCTCAGATGCGGACTCATCGTTAAAGCTCTCATCAAGAAGTGTTTTATCCTTCTCCCCTTTAACACTCTCATCCAGAGGTGTTTTATCCTTCTCCCCATTAACACTTTCACTAACCCCGGGAGAGACAGTGGGTTGAGAGGATGTGCCTTTAGGTTGAGAGGATGTGCCTTTAGGTTGAGAGGTAGTGGGTTGAGAGGATGTCCCTTTCCCTTGTTTGGTGATACCAACCTTCTTCTCCACTGCTTCCACCCTTTCCGACAAATGCTTGATCTCCACAAGGCACGTCCCAAACCCTTCCCTCATGGCATCAAATATGTCCTTGAAATTTCTTTCAAGGTTCCCTTTGGTCATCCCAAGCACAGTCGTAGTAACCTCTGGACAAGCCTCTGTGTGAACCTCTTCACCAGCCTCTGTAAACTTCCCTGCACTCTCCTCTGAAGGTGCCCCTTTTTTAGCCTCTGCAGGTGCCTCTTTTTTAGCCTCTTTACGAGCTTTCTTCAGAGGTCTTGGACTCTCTTCTTCTACCAAAACTATGGCTTTCTTCGATGGACTCACAACCCCCGGCTTTGTATTGACCCAAGTACCGGTGACTTCCCAGCAATCCATGGTCCACTTCCACGGTCTCTGATTAAACATAACTTTAATTATGTTCTCCGCGGGAAGGTCCTCAGTATCAGAGTCCCATTTTGGAAACATTTCACCATAGTCCTTCTCAACAAAGTTCACCACCGTAGTCTGCAGTAAATATAAGATATGAACTTAGATATTTGACGGATTAACTTATAAATAAGTCGTCTGGAAAGTCGTCTGGAAAGTCGTCTGGAAAGTCGTCTGGAAAGTCGTCTGGAAAGTCGTCTGGAAAGTCGTCTGGAAAGTCGTCTGGAAAGTCTTCCTACTGGACGACTTTCCAGACGACTTAATTTTGGGAGTAAAGGATAGAAGTAAATACTTGTCTGCAGATAGCATCTTTAAAGCATCTGCGTCTTTTGCCACCCATGTAAGCCAGTATCGGTGGAGACTGTCTGTTTAGTATGCGATTACCATAACTAGCAGCCAATTCCGGCAGAGCTGTGTACACCTAGACCTGGAGAGCTTGTATAAACCCATCAACAGTGTAACAGCCCGAAATATCTTTGCCCTTCAAAGAGTCCATCAGCACCTTGAACGCGACTCTCCCCCATGGATAGTTCTCAAAACGTTCTAAATCCATCACTAGCCTTGCCAGACTAACCCTTGTGGCGGTTGAATACTCTCTCCCTTCAATGTATCCAGTGAAGATGGCAAGGTACCCGAGCCGCTTGCGATCTTCCCGAGACCACCCTTCGCATCTCTCAAATGCTGCTATTATCTGCTCAGTAGATGGCCCAGCTTCGACATGAACTCCCAACATGCCCCAGAAAGAAGCCATCTCCTTCGTAACAGCACACTTCGGTCTCTCAAGGTCCTCTATGTACTCGCAGTTTAGACTAGTGAGGTTTTCAAACTCTAACAGTGAAAACCTCACAGGTTCTGGACCAACTAGACTCCACAGCTCGTACTTCTTCTTTATGTCCAGCTGGAACCCGAGCATGTAGTGCACCAGCTTTGAAGCCCAAGCAAATCCGAGCTCTTTAAACTTGATGAAAGCTCCCAACTTTGACTCCTTTAGCTCTTCATATTCGTCACCATGAAGAGCTTTCTATAAAGCAGCATGCAATTTCGAACAATCCGTATGATACGAAATAGCTTTCATTGTCGGGGGCTCTTCCCCTAATGTATGTAACCTTCGGGGGAGTTTTGGAATATCCATTTTTTTGTCTACAAAACAATGAAAGACAACCATCTCAAACACACAACCATCCATTATAACATTTTAATTATAAGTCTGGAAGACTTTCCAGACGACTTATAATTAAGTCGTCTGGAAAGTCTTCCAGCTGAAGACATGTAATTAAGTCGTCTGGAAGACTTTCTAGACGACTTAATTATAAGTCTTCCAAGACTTCCAGTAGACATTTTTAGAGCATACCTGAAAATTCGGAGAAGCCATAGTCGCCTTCGACACAGCGGTTATAAATCTGCCAAAATAGACAGCCAAAAAGGAATGCGGTGAGAACGGTGGTGAGAACAGTGGACTTAAGAGACAACGTTTTAACTTACCTCGCTAGGGTTTACAGACACGCCTCTGACAGAAACACCGCTAGGGTTTACAGACAAACGCCGCTAGGGTTTACAGACAAACGCCGCTAGGGTTTACAGACAAACGCCGCTAGGGTTTACAGACAAACGGCGCTAGGGTTTACAGACAAACGCCGCTAGGGTTTACAGACAAACGGTGCTAGGGTTTACAGACAAACGGCGCTAGGGTTTGAAATAGAGGAAGCGGCAGTGAGAAAGGTGGTGAGAATGACGGTGATAACGGCGGTGAGAAAACGGTTGTGAGAATGATGGATTACAGAGAATCGTCGGAAATCGCCTTCGAAATCGCCTCTTTGAGAGAAATGACGTTACAGTTTCTAAATTTCGCGAAACAGTAAACCAAAAAAAAAAATCTTATATATGCTCGGTAAAAAACCCGGTTATGTTTAAAAGCACATTGGTAAAATGGTAAAACTAAAGGTTCGTTCCGGTTTGAACGTGCATCAGACGACTTACTAGTAAGTCGTCTACCGTAAATATTCACCAGACGACTTACTAGTAAGTCGGCCCAGACCCTAAACCCTAAACCCTAAATTAAATTGACTAAATTAACTAACTAACCACATTATAAAATCAAATTATACTTAAATAGTGTTAACTATACACAGAAATAAACACACCTATGTCAATTTTAAGTTTTTCAAAAAAACATTTATGCCTATCAAAATCTAACCCTAAGAACACATACAATACTAGAACATATGTTGGGAAAACCTAAATCAAAGAATATCATGACTCACTACTTTCACTCATCTATGTTGAAAACAATTAACTTTTGTTATATCTTAATTTATATCTCTTTAAACATATGTTAATTACATGATTTCAATTTTTTACTTATCAAAATATTTTTTACAAAATTTTAAATTATTTTTAAGAAATACTATAATAGACGACCAGACGACTTATAATTAAGTCGTCTACACAGAAGACTTGCGGGGGTCAGAAACGGAAACAAAAATCGATTTTTTTGTTTGTTCACAAGGGGCTGATTGTAATTTCAATAGCCTTTTAGGTTACTTTTGCATTTGATTCAAGTTTGGGTTTACTTTTGAAATTCAAATCAAGTTTTAGGTCAGTTTTAGCAAAAATCCCTTATTATATTTGTGTTTTCAGACTAATTTAGTTATCAATTAAATAAGAAGATCACACCATTCACAATAAAACATATGGTGTGAGGTAACTCCGTGTTTTTTGAACATCTCTTCCTGGACGATCGATTCTCAACTTTTTCCCTCCCTTTCTTTTACTAACTTTTTAATTAGTTTTAATGATAGACGTCTTCTAAAATAACTGATGCCGATGGCCTAACAAATCTCAAATGAGATACTATGTCGCTCCTTCTATTTAATCTTTCCTTCTTTTAATTAGTTAGTTGTGAGAAACCATCTCCATCTTCGGAGGTTCTCTCATATCGTGTACTAATAAGGGTGAACCCATGCCATGATTACATATATTTAATATAAAAACAAATTTATTATATCAACTATAGTTTAATTCTTTTCAAAAATACAAGTAAACTATCAATCTTCGCCTCAATACCGAAAAGATGTTTCTATGAAAACATCATTAATATTATATACATCTACATAAGGAGAGACAAACAAATTTTTTCATCCATGAAATCAACACTTAACTTAGCATCATACGACAAATAAAGTTTTCTGCTACACACAACATTTCAACAACAAACCATCTCATATCCTCTATTATATTATGGCAAAGGATAAATAGCTTTTATTAACTAAAACTCATTTCATAATATTGGGTATTCAAACAAAAATTTAAATTCTAGCTTAACGTAGAAATAATCCACGCGTAGCGCGGAAAACGACCTAATGATTTTAATGATACTTTATGAGAACACTACACAACATTTTAATCTTCTAAAAGTCAACTTATTTAAGGTTCAATCAAATCAGGAATATTATCTTATTTTCCAAAATGAAAATAAGTAATAGCGAATAATTGGTTAAGAAGTCGCCTTACATCAAAACAATAGTCACGTACGACGATGTTCGCTTCACACCAAATTGATAGGTTGTTACATTAACTTTTCATTCTAAAAACATCATACAAATTAACAAACTGTTAGTATTACTATATCTCATAGATATTCTTTTACCAATTAATTGTCTAAGTGTCATCACCACAGTGATTCTAACCAAAATGACATGAATCATATGTAATTATAATATAGATTATAACCTTACGTGAAATATATGTCAATTATATGAATCAATAGATTTAAAATGATATACTTGAAAACGTGACAAAATTTTACATCAAATTAGAATATAAGAAATACCAATTTTATATTTTTATTATTGACATAAATATGAAATATATTTAACTAAAAATAAGATTTATAATACAAAATAAATCATATGTTTGATTAAATTGTATACACCACTATGCATAATAACTAATAATTTTTAAAATCTTTAATTAAATTTATATTATATATCCAAGTAATTTAACATTTTATAATACAATGACGGTAGAAGCGTGTTTTGACTCTTTTATGAAACCTAATACTTTTGATGTTTGTGAAAATATCTCTCTAATAAAGATAAACATAAATAGTAGTACAAAAAATAAGTTAAAAACAGAATTCTCCGACCCATTTATGATAATTTATCTTTTCTAATATTATGGGATACATATGTAAAGATGATTTATTTAATGTCATAAAATTTAATATTATTCTTTAGTTAATTAATAATCAGATAAATTATAAATTTTTGTCGTACAAATAAATGAGTTTTTAAATCCAAATTTTAAAAATGTTTTTCATGGAAAATATTTTAAAATAATTAAAATAATTTTCAAAATATTGAATCACTATTTTGGGAGATATGGTAGATATAAGATGTCTCTATAAATTATTGAATTTAAACTAAAAAAAAAATCCAATCCCTTGTGTTCAATTTTATAAATTACCAAATGATTGAAAGTTCTCTGTAATGTTTTTGCTTAATGTTCTCTATAAAATTTTGTTGGCAATTTTAATTTATCGTAACTATTCAAATTTTTAAATATATACTAAAGTTTTTTGGTCAAAAATATATACAAAATAGATACTAAAGTTAACTACCATAGTATATCATCTAACGTTTTAAAACTTATCTAAACTATTATTACATAACATATAATGAAAATATTATTATCCCACAATATTGTACGAAGTCATCCAGTAATCCTTTTAATACACTAGTAGATATTCCCATAATTCATGTTGAAAGTAAATGATCTAGTAACATAACATATACTAACAATATACTGGATAAAAGTTATACATAACTTTGTGGATTTGTAATGGTAAAATCCCTCAACAAAGGTTGTTTCGGGTAAAGATCTTTAAGCAAATAATTTAATGTCAAAATCTCCTCAAACCAACTTTATTTATTAGATTAGACCTTTTATTTATATTACTGGTAAAAAAGATCATTGCTTCTAATAAATATTTAGATTAGGTAAAAATGTCCAAACTAAATATTTCTTTTCTATTTTTATATGTCAAAAAATATTTAGTTTAGACATTTTTACCTAGACCAAATTTAATGGGAAATTTTGGTATTAAAATCTAGAAATATAATAAAAATTATTTAAAAATTATTAACTCAAATGTTCAAAATTAACACTTCAAAGAAATTATGCAAACAGATAGAGTTATATATATATATATATATGTGTGTGTGTGTGTGTGTGTGTGTGTGTATTTCCAATGAGTTACATGCTTTTGGATCCGAACTGGACCCAGTCTCTTATATGTACCTGAATGGGGATTAACTCATGCTCTCGAAAACCTAAAACAAATGAGTTTCAAAACAAAATTGTGACACTTATCTTAGACCTAAAAATGGAAAGAAAAAAAAAGATAAAGAAGAGGAGAGTCACTCAGTAAATTATGTGATGCTAAACCAGTAAGTCCATGGGATCAGACTTAGCAAACCGAACATATATCGTTTAGCCCTAAAATGTACCAAACACATCAACTAATACGACCAATGATATCAAGCTATAGTCCTAGTTGCGAGATGAGTGTTCTTGCTCACTCCTTCAATAAAGGCTTCCATACCGAGGATTCACGTATGAGATTCATGCCCACATACATTGCCCATGGGACGCTTTATCAACCTACAACTGAACATGTCGACAAAGTTGCATGCGTAGTCCATCACACAATCTACTCGTCTCCGATCGACATACATAAGTACATGATGTATTAAGACAAATCAAAAGAAACAACATAGTTCAGAACCAAAATATAGTTAATAAGATTTAAATGGATCATATATTCATATATAAGCTAAGTTAGGTTGAGTTCAATATTTGTTGTTTTCTGTTTCTTCGATGGTCTTTTTGGTGGTATGTTGGACGGTTTATGCACCGACAGTAGCTACACTACAAAAAAGGTTAGTTTAAATAATTTATTTTATATATTTGTATTACTTATAAATGATGTAAAAGTATTTTACATCATTTAAATAAATGACTTAATTTTTGATGATGCAAATAATTTGTATCATTTTGTACTTGATGTAAAAATAACTAATATTTCCATTAATTAGGTTAAGTGATGTAAACATGTATCACTTACTATAAATGATGTAAATGATGTATCAATTGTAAGAAAATGATATTAACAATCACATCAGTTTTCTAAATGATGTTAGTTTAGTATCAATTAAAATAACTGATTTTAATAATTAATATCATTAATTTTACTGAAGTAAATTTAATTTTAATAACTGTATAACTCATAATTATCGTCTCAAATTATCAATATTATTTCAAATTATTTTTTACATTATATTAAATTGATTTCCTTAGATAAATGTATTAAAATACTTTTCAATTAAATCTTTCTATTATTTTTCTTTTATATTGAAAAATGACAATACAATCTGAATAAAAAAAAAAAAACAAATATACAGAGCATCGATGAAAAAATTGGAAGAAGAAAAATATAATTCCAGAAAAATGAAAAGTAAAACAATTAAAACGAATTCTTCATTTTCATCTTGAATCTTCATTGTAAAGGAGGAACTGAATCGAGTCAGTAGAGTATCCATCAACCTCTTTCCACATAGACTTTTACTCCTTCGAATTTGCAAGAGATTTTTCATATTTGCCACTGAAAGCTAATGGATTCCAACAAAAATGGATTAGTATACCATAAACAGAAAGAAAAAAATTACAATTTCCTGAAAAGGGTGAAACTTGAAGATGATGAGCAAAAGAAAAAATATTACCTTTACATCAGATTAGAAGAATTTAGATTTCTTTCAAATCATGCATAAAATTAATACAATCATAACTCATAAGAAAAATGATTGCTTCTTATTGCGTTCCTTTTTCTTTATAAATCAAATTACCCAGAATTTACCGTTTAAATGATAAAAAGCTAAGAAATAGAGTAGAAGTGCGATGAAAAAAAGAAGGGAAATTGTCAAAAATACCGGTTTCCTTGTATCACTTTTCAAAAATATTCTAGTCACTTTTACTCTTATTTTTTAAGAGGGAAAAACACACTTATAATCATTGGTTAATTAATCTAAGACTTAGGGTTTAGAGTTAAGAGGTGGTGTAGGGTGGGGGTAGGGCTTAGGAATTTAAAATTTAGGATTCTAATTAATTTTAAAAAAAAATTGTCCCTTAAAAAAGTGGTATTTTTGGAAATGTCTCTTTAATGAAGGTAAAAATGAAAAGTGGTACAAGGAAAATGGTATTTTTGAAAATTCCCCAAAAAAGAATGAGAATCGAAACTAGTTAGCTTTCAAAAGAAAAAAAAAAGGGAAATTGTCAAAAATACCACTTTCTTTGTACCACTTTTCAAAAATACATTAATCACTTTTATCCTTGTTTTTTAAAAGAGAAAGACTTAGGGTTTTAGAGTTAAGGGGTGGTGTAGGGTAGGGGTATGGTTTAGGAATTTAAAATTTAGGATTTTAATTAATTTTAAAAAAATTTGCCCCTTAAAAAATGGTATTTTTGAAAATGTCTCTTTAATGAAGATAAAAATGAAAAGTGGTACAAGAAAAGTGGTATTTTTGAAAATTCCCCAAAAACAAATCTAATATGCTTTCTTAGATGAAACAGTTATAGAAGAACATGTGAGCAATTAAACTAAAACCACGAAAAATAATTAAAGTAGTGAAAATAGTAATTGCTCCCGTAACGTTAGGCTGTTTCAAAACAAAAAATATAATAAAACAAATGATGCAAATTAAAATAATATAACATCATTTTTATTAAACAGTAATATTTTAAGATATTCCTAAAAAACTTTTTGTCACCAAAATAACTTTTAAAGAAGAAAATGACCAAAATAACTTTTATTAGAGGGTGTAAATTTACATTTATACCCCTTGGGTTAACTAATCTAGATTTAGAGTTTAGAATTATGGGTGAGTTTTGGGGGTGAGATTTAAAATTGAAAAAAAAAATAAAAAATATTAATTTCTAAAAAAAAATGTCTAGCTTAGTCATTTTTATTTGAAAGCTATTTTTGTGACAAAAACTTCAAAAAATGTTATTTGAGAGATTTGCCCTTTATTAAATCAGTGCTAAAAGAATATATAGTATACCCAATTTTCTTTAGTATCAGTTTATTAATGATGTAAAATTTTAATCATTTTAATAAATGATGTTAACCAAAACGTAGATGTATCAATTCTTTTAAGGGGGAATTTCAAATTTACCATTTTTGTTGTATTACTTTTCATTTTTACCTTCGTTAAAAAGACATTTTCAAAAATACCATTTTTTTAGGAGGCAATTTTTTTTAAAAATTAATTGAAATTCTAAATTTTACATTCCTAAACTCTACCTCCACCCTACACCACCCCTTAACTCTAAACCCTAAGTCTTAAATTAATTAACCCAAGGGTTATAATTGTTCTTTTTCCTTTTAAAAAATAAGGGTAAAAGAAATTAAGGTATTTTTGAAAAGTAGTACAAAAAATGGTATTTTTAACAATTTCCTCAGTTAAATGGAATCACAAAAATAAGTGATACAATTTTAAATTACTTATTTTAAATGATACCAATATTTATAATATAAAATCGATTGTAACAATTGATGTTATTATATAAATTTACATCGATTAAAAGATAGAGAAATTGTCAAAAATAACACTTTCCTTGTACCACTTTTCAAAAATACCTTAAACACTTTTACCCTTATTTTTAAGAGGAAAAAACACACTTATAACTCTTGGGTTAATTAATCTAAAACTTAGGGTTTAGAGTTAAAGGGTGGTGTAGGGTGAGGTAGGGTTTAGGAATGTAAAATTTAGGATTCTAAATAATTTTAAAAAAATTTGCCTCTTAAAAAAAGTGGTATTTTTGAAAATATCTTTTTTATAAAAATAAAAATGAAAAGTGGTACAACAAAAGTGGTAAACTTGAAATTCTCCCATTTAACTGATACAATTCAATCTTTTTTTGTAGTCATTAAATTTTACTAGTAAGGTTTATTGTATTTTTGAATTTTAAATGCTAAGATTCTCCAACTTATTTTGTTTAAGTTAAAAAGGTTAAACTAAAGATTTAAATGTAGCAATGATTTATTTTTCCAAAACTACAAACAAAAAGTCTAATCCATCGAATAAAATTAGTTTGGGAATTTCGTTATGCGTTTGTTACCCCAAACAAACTTAGTTAATGGATCAATACTATTAGAAAACGGGAATTGCTAATAAAGAACAAAAGAACTCATGTTACAAACCAGGTTGTGATCCATAACCGAACCGACCTTAAGTTTACTGCATTGAGGTTTATTAAACCTAGATCATATAGGTTTAGGATTAGGCGGCTAGAGAAACTTATTCCATATTGATTTTGGACATTTTCTTTTTCTTAGTTGCAATATGATTTGTAGTCTTTCCATTTACCTATATGACGGTCTATTGTAATCCCGATATAAAAGGAACGTCTTGTACTTTATGAATAACACAATACAAAGCAATATATGAATTTCCCATTCTTTTCTCTAAGTTTTACAACACGTTATCAGCACAAAATGCTCTCTAAATCCCTAAGCTAAAAAGTCATCGATCAAAAACCCTAATCCCCATCGTGAAACCTCTGATCGTGAAACTTTCATACCTTGATCCGAATTCAACCTTCAAACAATCAAGCTTGCTCTACTAGTCGATCATGATCCCTGTTCCAGTTTGTGATCCAAGTACATACTTTCTCTCATTGGTGGTCCATTCAACCCATCAAAGGTTAAGATAAACACTAAGAATCTAATATCTCAAAACCCTAATCAAAAATACTAATCATTGAATTGAAACCCTAAAACTTTATTGATTCGATTAAATATTTTGAGAACTTAGAAAGTATGCTAGGTTGATTGGTTAGCTAGATTGATTGTTTTGAGGATGTTTGCTAAAACCTAATCGATTGCTAAAACCATAAAACCCTAATCGCATTATGAAATACTAAACATGTCTGATTTTATAGATTGATCTAATTGTTTATGAGGTTATGATCGATATCTAGGTTGATAGTTTTTGCATGATTTATGTCTTGTTTTTATAAACTAATCTTAATCGTATGATCTTGTTAGAACCGGTATGCTAAGGTTGCTAAATACATGCTTGGAATCCGATAGTCTGTCTTTGCATGATCCGTTTTTTTTGTCTAGATTAAGATTATATAGTCCGATTTTATGTGCATATAGATCTCGAATGTTAGGCTTGCTAAATTTATACTTGAAACTGACTAATTAATTGCTAAACCATGATTGATTGTTTTAACATTGAAACCGCATATGATCCTTGCACATATAGAATCCGTTTTGCTAGTCTTGATAAACCCTAATGCTATAAGCACATAGAATCCATGTTGCTAAGTCTTGAAATTGATTGATTGATAACCCTGATTGAATGTTTCTTGAGAGTTATGATTGTATGCTAGATTGATTGATCCGTTTTTGACCTAACCCTAATGTTAAAACCCTAATTGTAAGTTTAAACCATAATTGAATCTGAATTGTTCATACTTGAAATTAATTAAATATGGCCACATGATTGCTACATGATCCACTCTTGTACATATAGATCATGATTACTAGGATTGTTGCATCATCTCATATGGCTGTGTGGCTTGTTAGCATTATACCATCTTGGCTGCATGAACACTTATATAGACATTGATCTTTAAGATTGTCTTGTTTTATCTATATGACTGTGATTGTCTTGTTTGGTCATTAAACTTAAGCATCTGTATAACCTATTGAACATATCGACATTGATCTTTAGGATTGTCTTGCATATCTGTATAAACGGATTGCTTCATTGCCGTATATAGAAATTAACTATTAGGAATGTCTTGTCTCGTTTGGTCATGTGATTTATTTGATAAGCATGACTTGATTACTTGTTTACATTACTATCCATATGACTTGTGATATCTTGTTTGGTCGAGAGACATGTCTGATAAAACCGTATGGAACCTTGAAACCCTAACTTGGTCGAATTATTGATTGAAAGTCTTAGGATTGAATTCGACCACCTTGCTTTAACATTCGACCACCTAGAACATGATGATCCGCTTGATAGTTTCTTTGATTGATATTATATGTACATATAGATCATGTTTGATAGACTTGCATGAACATATAGAAATCACTTGTTAGGATTGCTTTGGTCAAATGACTTGATTACACGGTCGTATAAACCCTAGACCTAAAGTATAAGAACATATGATTTCAGATGTCGAAAATCAACAACTTAGATTTTGCTGCCCTAAATCTCTTTGGTGATAATTACTTGCAATGGGCATTGGATACAAAGATTATCCTAAAGTCAAAAGAACTTGGTGAATGTATCACAGAAGACAATAATGCCAGTGAGAAAGATAGATACATGGCAATATTAATTATTCTTCATCATCTTGCTGAGAGTCTCAAAGATCAGTATTTGACTATTGAGAATCCTCTAGACCTTTGGACAGCATTAAAGATGAGATATGATCACCAAAGAACGGTGTTATTACCAAAGCCTCTATTTGATTGGAGGAATCTCAGGATCCAGGACTACAAGTCCATGGACGAGTATAATTCAGCCATATTTAAGATTGTTTCTTTGATGAAACTGTGTGGTGAGGTTATAACAGATATTGATATGTTAGAAAAGACATTCCCCACCTTCCACACAAGTAATGTGTTGCTACAACAACAATATTGTGAAAAGGGCTTCAAAACTTATGCAGATCTGATCTCATGTCTATTGCTAGCCGAGCAAAACAATGAGCTATTCATGAGAAATAGTGAAATGAGATCTCCTGGATCAACCCCATTACCAGAAACCAATAAGGTCACAAAAGAAAAGAAAGAAACCAAAGAAAGTAACCATGTCCAAAATAGACCACACGGCCATAGCCGTACTGGATGGAATGGTCTTGGTCAAGGCCACTACAATTCATATGGTCGAGGTAACTACTCGAACTGTGGCCGTGAGAACCACTATAAGCGTGGTCTTGGACCCAATTTTGGCCATGGTTGAGGGCTAAGAGGTTGTGGTATCTCCTTTAAACCACAACACTCGACCAAATCAGTGTGACATAGATGTGGAATGGGTAATCATTGGGCTAAGAACTGTAGGACTCCCAGACATCTAGTTGACCTCTACCAAGAGAGTATGAAAGGGAACATTCATGAAGCCCATTTGGTCCAAGATGGCGATGGTGACTTTGACCATCATCAAGATGATCTTATGGATTATGAAACATCAAATTGTCTAAAAGAATAGTTGATTTCGACATATTGTTTATGTGCTTTGATTTGCTTTATATTTTTCTTTGTCTTCATGATTTCTTTGAGTTTACTTTATTACCTTGTCTGACTTTACTTAATAAGATGAAACGCCAATATAAGCACAAATTTCGGGTATAGCCAGCCTAATTTAGGGCCACGACCAGGCACATATATTATTACCTAAAGGGCACGCATCTAGAGATATTTGATGCTTTTTATTCACCCAGAGAAGCCCATTGAGTTACTAATATATAAGAATGAATGGTTTCCATATAGAAACAATGGGCGAAGGAAACAAAGAGTTCCTTCAGACATAGAAATACGCCCAAGGTCATAAGAAAGTGGTTGAGACTATACCTGCATTCTCTGGTCTTTACTATGCCAAGATCAGTATGATAGAGGCTAGATGCCGAAGTGAACAAAAGGCTTATTGAGAATTTCATTTTATGGCATAATCGGCTTGGCCATCCCGGTCCAAACATGATGCGTAAATTGATAAGTAATACAAAAGGGCACACATTGAAAGAATGAAGAGTTATCCCGAAAAATCTCACGTGTGTAGCATGTACACAAAGGAAACTCATTAGGCCATCACCAGTAAAACGGCTAAGAGCCCATTTTCAGATTTTCCTTCTAAAGACTATACGTCTAAAATATGCTGGTGAATCCATGTCCCAAGCGTTTGATGATTATAGTATGTCCATTGGGGCAAGTGTGGAACATAAGTGTGGCTCATGTCCATACATAAAACGGCTTGGCCGAATCTTTTATTAAACACATTACTAGATCATTACACATGAAGTCAAAACTCACAGTCTAAGCTTGGGGACATGTAGTTTTACATGCAGCAGATTTGATACGCATCAGGCCATCTAGTGAGCATAGATACTCCAATCTCATTTAAATCACGGGTCATGAGTCAGACATATCCCATCTAAAGAAATTTGGATGTGCCAATTGCTCCACCACAGAGAACTAAGATGGGACCTCAAAGGAGGATGGGGGTAAATGTTGGATATGAATCTACCACGATTATTAAGTACCTAGAGCCGACTATGGGTGATCTATTTAAGGCTAGGTAAACTGATTGTCATAAATCTGACTATCCAACATAAGAGGGAGAAAATAATAACCTAGTAAAAGAAATAGAATGGAATCAACCATCATGTTCTTGGCAAGATCCTCAGACTAAAGAATGTGATTTAGACGTCCAAAAGATTATACATTTACAAAAGCTAGCTAATCGATTGCCAGACTCATTTGCTGACCCAAAGAAAGTGACTAAGTCATATATACCCGCTTTTAATGCACTAATACGTATTGAAATCCAAGAGGGACATAATCAAGTTGCTACAAGGTTCTAGAAAACATTTGAAACATGGTAGACCAATAGGTTCCAAAGATAAGAATCCTCAGAAACAAAAGAAAGGTGCAGAGAAAGAAAACAAATCCGAGGTCGAGAAAACCACAGACATGGACATAAGGCCGGCCGGATCTAAGGTACCAACCACTGACGCCAAGCTTAAGGGTACTAATGGTCCTGATAATAATGATATTGTAATCGATTATATCATGTCCAGAATACATTGGAACAGAAAAAGATGTCGACATAGATGGTTGATTTGCATACAAGGTAGCACTTGAACTTATGGATATAAACGAGGATCATGAACCCACGTCAATAATAGAGTGCACTCATAGATCAGATTGGCTTAAATGAAAAGAAGCTATAGACGTGGAGGTAAACCCTTTAAGGAAGAGAAATGTACTTGGTCCAATAATAAGGACACCTTATGATGTTAAACTAGTGGATATAAATGGGTCTTTGTGAGGAAAAGAAATCGTGAGATATAAAGCCTATATTGTTGTACAAGTATTCTCACAAGACACCATGAATAAATTATGAGGAACATACTCCCCTGTGGTGGATGCTACGACATTTCGATTTTTAATAAGTCTTGCCTTAAGAGAGAAATTAGATTTGCAGCTAATGGATATAGTTACTGCATATTTATATGGTTCACTGGATAATGAGATATATATGAAAGTACCAGAAGGTATTGAGCTCAAAGATAAGAAAAAGTTCTCAAAGAACAACATTCTATAAAGCTGAACAAATCTATTTATGGACTGAAACAAAGCGACCACATGTGGTACAATAGGTTAAGTAAATACTTAGTAAAAAAGGAATATAAGAATGACCCAATCAGTCCATGTATTTTTAAAAAAGAAATTCGATAACTTGGTTTTATTTTATATTGACCAGCCCAAAGAGGGGTTAATTGGTTTTGTTGATGAAGGTTATCTATTAGATCTTAGACAGGTTATGCAATATATTGGCAATCTATGAAATAAACCATCGCAGCAACATCAGCCAAAATTCGTGTGTGTGTTTGGTTGCGAGTATGGGATGGTCAACAGGATGACCAATCCCATCCACTCAGAGTATAAGATGGTCGACGATAAAGAAACACATCCGTGTGGACTGTGGGATGTCCGTGGGCGTAGAAAGGCCAACCATCATGTGCAAGTTACAAAAGGCTGGAGAGGTCCGAGTGGTACAAGTTCGTTCAAGTCACTCCAACATCAACATTCAAGAAGTTAATACATCAGATTGGAATGCTTAGGCTTAAGGGCCTTCAGTGAGGTCCAAATAAGGGGGAGTAATGCGTGTTGTACTCTTTTTCCTTCACCATGGTTTTGTCCCAATTGGGTTTTCCGGGTAAAAGTTTTAATGAGGCAACATTAAGCACATTACAAACTCTATAGGGTTATGACATCCAAAGAGGAGTGTTATGAACCAGGTTGTGGATGGCCCATAACCGAACCAACCATAAGCCTATTGCATAGAGGTTTACTAAACCTAGACCATATAGGTTTATGGTTAAGCGGCTAGAGAAACCTTTTACATATTGATTTTGGATATTTTCCTTTTCCTAGTTGCAATAGAATTTGTACTCTTTTCATTTACCTGTACGACAATCTATTGTAATCCCTATATAAAAGGAACCCGTTGTACTTTATGAATAACACAATACAAAATAATATACGAATTCTTCATTCTTTTCTCTAAGTTTTACAACAATTCATATATTATCCCTTTAGAATCACTTTAGGCTTTATTGTCCACTTAGTACTAATAATAATGTTTACCCCATTTAGTCCATCGACTTAAACAACAAATTTAAAAAAAAATTAATAAAATGTTTGTTTTTAAATACATATAGATACGAGTAAAACCTAAATCTTAGTTCTCCTCGTATTTCTTCAACTCCTCTCTCACCTCGGCCTTCCTCTTGTTTTCACTCTGTTCAATGGTAACTTCGAGATCCTGTTTTTTTTTCTCCTCAAAATATTTTCTTGTATCTATATCTGAGTAGACACAATATTCACAAAACCCTATTTTCTTAATTCCATTGTAATCATCTTTTTAATCATGGAAGCTCTAGATATCCACAAACCCAAGATACCAATGAAACAATTCAAAACCTATTTCCGCTAGGCGAGACAGTAAAGTCAAAAGAGCCATGTAAGCATCGTGAAATCGAAAGCCATGAAAACCTCATGGTCGTAAATAAGCTAAAAAAATATTTACTGGGAATCTGTTCTTTCCTGTGCTCCTAAGTCTTTTATTGGTAATTCATCTTTATTTTTTTGTGAGTTAAGCGAATGAGTTTCAACTTGCGAACATGTTAGTCTGTGACACTAGCGGCATGATGCTCTTAACTAAGTCCCATTCGCTCTCTCCATCGGACCGTCCCCAAAGTAGAACAGAATAAAAATTAAGGACATGGTTGATCAAAAAAGAAAAAAAATTAAGGACATGGACCGTCCAAACACATGGCTTGATGTTGGGGTCAAAATCAGTCACCAGGGAATCAATGTTTAAAAATTACTGCGAGAACGTTTTTTCTCTCCCAAATAAAAAGAAAACGACAAACCATTGTGTCCGAAGACAGTCATATCGCCTCAATACCTCGTCGCCCGTGGGAAACAAAACACAATCCATGCCTCGTCGCCCACGGTGACAAGAATATCTTCAAAGTCTCGTCGTCCACGGGTGACGAGAATATCTTCAAACGAGAAACTATCGTGTCCAAAAACCTCATGGTCTTGTTTCTCTTACCAGAAGACAACCATATCGCTTTGACCACTGACTAGTTTCTCCGGCACAATGTCGATGACTCTCGGTCATGGCTAAAGAAATAAAAAAAATCGTCAACTTTGCAGTCGTTAACCAACCTGCAATCTACAACGTGATAATGGGAACGCCCTGGATAAACTCCATGAAGGCAGTACCATCGACATACCACGCGGGAATCAAGTTCCCAACTCCGCACGGAACCGCATCAATCTGGAGATAATTAAAGCAGTCACGAATTTGCTTCTTGGTGGAACACAAGCTGAGGCAAATCACGATGACACCCATGTCCAAAACCAAACGTGCGAAAGCAACTCAACCATCGGCTTAAAACACTTCAGAACAAGATGATGCCGAATCATCAACTTCAGTAACGGCTTCGGATAAAGAAAGCAAACAAACTTCTGAGCCCAACGCTCTAGCCAAGCCGGAGGAGACAAACCCGGAAGAAGTCGTCAATCTAGTGACAATCACCAAGACCAAGAAGATCGACGTGGCCTCGCCAAACGAGTAAACACTCACGGAAACGAACTGAACTATGAGACGGCTTGATCCCCGAAAGTGGTATGTAGGCTAATTGTCACAGGACGAGTTCAGCTATCCCCCTCTCTAAAAAGGGGGGAGTGGGTACGTATACATATACTCGTATACTCCCACATTTTAAAATACTCGGCTTTGTACTCGATAGTTTTTTTAAATATTCATTAATAAGACAATGAAATATGATTCCAAAAGTTCTCATAAATCTCTTTTATCGGAGTAATACTTAATCTCGCAAATTACTTTACGCCCATATAGGCAACCCGGAAACAAAAATCAAACAAAAAAAAGAAATCCAACATCTGACACAAGAATAAGCACGCTATAGAAATCCAAAATTTTGGTCAGTACTTCTGAGACTTAAAAACTGTCCGGAGAGATACTCGATTTCCAATCGATGCAAATCACAACAGCCGAGAACTCATTGCAGATTTCAACACCGAAATGGAATCATGTTGAAATCGTAAACGAGTCAAGTAAGCTGGGATCGGCCCCACATACTTCAGGCACGAAAATAAACCGAGGTCTTACCGTGACTCCACTCTTAACTCTGAAAGGCATAGTACATCGATACGAGATACAAAAACTTTCCTCTTCACTGATACTTGGACGTTCATAAACTTCTCCAAAATCCTACATCTCGAAAATCTCCGCCCTAACATAACTACAAGTATCACGATCTGCTAGAACAAAGGAAATGAGGAACACACTCACACTCCCTCCTTCTCATTGACGCTTTGTCTGTAAAAAGAAAGGCTACGAAACAGGAATATATTCGAAAAAGCCCCAAGGAGCGAAGTACGATACATGAACACAGCACAACATAAAGAGGGAACATGCTCCCTTCAAGTACAGTTACCCTTCATAGGCTATAGACAAAGTTACCAGATATTGAATATTCACTAACACCGAGTGGAGCTGGAACTTGATCCACCTCAACGTCCTCTATAGGAGAAACAGGTCCGACCTCCTCCAAATCAGGAGAAACAAGGATCAGGGTCAGTGCTCCCAAAATTTTCCTTCGATCTGAGGGATCATCGGCTCCGTATTGGTGAGGTTGGCCAAATACTTCAACATCTTTGTCTTCTCAGTCATGAATTCATAGTCGTCGGCCTACGTGTGCCATAAAGCACCTACGGAACCTCGACAATCGCGATAGTCTCCAAAATACTTATGCACTTTCTTAAACTCTCCGAACTCAGGATCGAGGCCATCTCCCTCCGTCCGGCTAGACGCGCACAGCGAAGATGAGAAGCTTGCTCCTTCTCGAGATCCTTCTCGCGGAGGAGTGCACCTCAGCCTCTCTTTTCAAATTGAGCAATATATTTCTCGGCCATCTCAACCTTAAACCAAGCGATTTGCGCTTCCAAACAGCTCGCCCTAAGGGCCTCGTCCATCACGTGAAGGCCACACAAAGAGTTCTTTAAAGAATTAGGGGGCGAACACGACAAACAAAATCAAACCAAATACAAAAACTAACCCCATGCATAACCGCGACGCTTTCGCAAATTTCTTCGATCTAGCAGGCTCTTTGTTGGCCACGGGCTGACCCGACCGAACGTTGAGTGAGGCAAGGTAGGCGTCACTGTCAGATCCACCTCCAAATGACGGCAACGGGGTCTGACTGGTACCAATTCCATCCCCAAATAGAAGGTGTTAGTACCACTCATCCGTAGGTGGTTCCATCCCCTCTTAAGCAACATCACCTTCATCAGCGGCAACTTACTTGTTCTTGGGAGATCTTTCACTCTCCCTCACATCAGGAATATCATATGGAACAAAGTCATCCATGACCGGGTCCAAATCTTCTTCAACTACCGTGTAAGGTCGAGCTCGAACCTGATGATACGTAACCGCCGCTCGAACTTGTTTCAGAGAGAAATAACCCCAATAGAACAGACCGCTGCGGAGAATATACCTAACAATAAGAACGTTTGCGCGAAACGGGGGAAGATGATCAACAACTGCAAAACAAAGAAAATAGACAAGTGGTAAGACAACGGCAAAAATAAGAACGACCAAAGTATCCAACCACAATACCTTTGGGACCCTATCTACATCTAAAAATGGGGATGCATTCTTCCCCAACCGAGGCGCTGTTTATAAGCACAAAGAAATATCGTTTATGCCAGCTGTGAAAGTTAGACGTAAGCGCTTTGATCACCGATATATGATTCCTCGGTTTGAGATAGTACTGGAGCGGGAAGTATCTTGTGGATACAGAATGCGTCAAGATAGTCGACACTTAGGTCCATCCCTCGCTCATAACCGAAAACCAGAAGCCCAATGAGAAGCTGCAGACCGGTGGAGGAAATTTGACTTATCAAGAATTTGAAGCGGTCTAAGAATCGAATAATGACCTCCGGGATAGGAAACCATAAACGACCAAATAGAAGATGTGTCTTGTAACATGTAAAGTAACACGAGGGGGGGGGAGCATCAGCACTCTCCCCATGTCTCGGCATTCAAAATTCCACCTCCTCTGGAACTCAGCAGAAGTCTCTGATGGTGACAAGATAAGAGTGCCAACATTTACTCGGCCCATCAGCAACT
Organism: Moricandia arvensis; assembly: GCA_905132765.1. Lineage (NCBI taxonomy): Eukaryota > Viridiplantae > Streptophyta > Magnoliopsida > Brassicales > Brassicaceae > Moricandia > Moricandia arvensis. The sequence continues at coordinate 204,390 of CAJHQP010000365.1, forward strand.
CCTCTACAGGTAGGTATAAACAGGCACCATGACTCACGTGGGGATGGGGCACCACAGGTAGCACGCTAATATGCAAGTACCTCTTCGGGGCGATGGAGTGTGGCAATAACTCAACTTTCGGAACAATCTCATCGTCCTGAAAACGTAAGCTCTCGTAAAAGAAAGAGGAGGGGAATGCATTCTCAGATATTCTCATACTAGGAGCCATAACAAAAATAACAAAGAGAGAAAGATATTTTCAACCTTAAAGAAAGTTTCTTGTGGAATTGAGCAAGTAAGGAATTTGAAAACTTACTCCACATACTTATAGGAAAGAAATCTACTATTCACCCTCAGAACTTTTAGCTATCAATTCAGCCTAACTTACCTAACATGCCTAACACCTCACGAGAACACC